>CM065593.1:212681484-213157762 GCA_033119425.1 Bufotes viridis | reverse complement strand
TACTAGACTAAGGAAAAACTACCCTATATAAACTTTTTTTTTCAACTAATAAAAAGACGCGGACTCTGACACAGACAGAAACAAAAGCTACTAAACTATTTAACAACTACCCTATATAAACTTTTTTTTCTTTTTTTTTCTTTTTTCAACTAACAAAAGACGCGGACACTGACACTGACAGACACAAAACCTACTAGACTAAGAAAAACTACCCTATATAAACTTTTTTTTTCTTTTTTTTTTTATCTAACGTAAAACACGGACACTGACAGACACAAAACAAATACTACAAACTAAACTATTATAACCTAAGGAAATACACTAACACACTTAACTAAAACACTAAAACTAAACTAAACTAAAGCCTACAATATAACTAAACTTAAGCTCCCTCAATCTACACTAATCACTCCCTACTACTACAACCTACACTATAGAATGAATAATTAGATTGTGAAATATATTGCTTTTAAAAAGCACAATTCCACACCACACAGCACAGCACAGTTTTTAGCTCCTAACACAACCAACTCCAAGTAAAACTGCACAGAATGGCTGCTGGGAAGAATATTATATAGTAAAGAGGTGGGGAGCTTTCCTATTGGTTGCTAGGGAGGTTGCTAACCTATGACAACTGTAGGTACATCATTTTCATTGGACAAAAAGACAGAAGGGAGGGATCTATGTACTTTGACGGAAATGATATATTCGCATAAATTCGCATAAATTCGCATTACGAAACAAAATCGCAAACTGAACTAAAATTAGTGTAAACTTTATAATTAAGTGATGATTGGAAGTCTCACCTCACCCTACCAATTTAATTTGCACCACAAGCTACAAGCAGCCTGCTTCTAGCTTGTGGTCCAATAGAGATTTAGATAATTTATACTGTGCAAGGCATAGAATATTCGTGTATGCGAATTTTCGAATATATTCGCAATTCGCAGCGTTCACGAGTCGCAAGCGGGAAAAAATCGCATGGCAAAAAATCGCAAAAACACTTTAACTTTCATGGCCGGGATGGTCAAGTCAATCAATGCGCAGGAAGAATAGCACGTGTGAAAGAAATCGCATCGCTTAATAAAAATCGCATTACGAAAAATCGCAAAAAAAAAAAAAGACAAGGGAGGGAAGTGGGGACGGGGGGTCGAGGAATGGATATAAAATGAAGCCTTGTTGAAAGTGAAACTAATGATTGGGGGTGAATAAGAATAAGAAGAGGAAAACACGACGACATATATTCGAATATGCGAATTTTCGAATATATTCGCAATTCGCAGCATGTTCGTATTCGCAAGTTGACGATCGCGACTACCAAGCGCAAAGAGTGTGAAAAAAATCGCATTACGGAAAAATCGCATAAAGGCAATATTTCAATTTTCAAGTCAATGCGCAGGCATGTCAGCAAGTGTTAGATATTCGCATCGCTTAATAAAAGTCGCATTACGGAAAATCGCAAAAAAGGCAGGATTTTGGCTATGGCTTTGAAAAAGAGCCTTGATGCAAAACAACACCTTAAATGAATGAAACTCAGAGTCACTCAAACTCATTTATCAACACAAGTGAACTGAAGTTCTTGAACTTATTGTGTATCATCTAATTTAACCAACGCGAATATTCGCAATATCGAATTTATGGCATGATATTCGAAAAAATCGCGAAAACGCGAATATGCGATATTCGCGCGAAATATTCGCATCGCGAATATTCGCGCCCAACACTATTCAGGGTATTGCTATTTTGGCAGATTAATTTCACCCCAGAACAAAATATATGTTTTGGCGGACACTATGAAACCTGGCCTGCAACAGCTGGGACACCAGATTCAGGGTATTGCTATTTTGGCAATTGAATTTCACCCCAGAACAAAATAAATGTTTTGGCGGACACTATGAAACCTGGCCTGCAACAGCTGGGACACCATATTCAGGGTATTGCTATTTTGGCAAATTAATTTCACCCAGAACAAAATATATGTTTTGCGGACACTATGAATACTTGGCCTGCAACAGCTGGGACACTAGATTCAGGGTATTGCTATTTTGGCAATTGAATTTCACCCCAGAACAAAATATATGTTTTGGCGGACACTATGAAACTTGGCCTGCAACATCTGGGACACCAGATTCAGGGTATTGCTATTTTGGCAATGTGAATTACACTCTAGAACAAAATATATGTTTTGGCGGACACTATGAACCTGGCCTACAACATGCTGGGACACCAGATTCAGGGTATTGCTATTTTGGCAAGTGAATTTCACCCCAGAACAAAAATATATGTTTTGGCGGACACTATGAAAACTTGGCCTGCAACAGCTGGAACACTAGATTCAGGGTATTGCTATTTTGGCAAGTGAATTTCACCCCAGAACAAAATATATGTTTTGGCGGACACTATTATACTTGGCCTAGCCACAGCTGGGACACCAGATTCAGGGTATTGCTATTTTGGCAAGTGAATTTCACCCCAGAACAAAATATATGTTTTGGCGGACACTATGAACTCTGGCCTGCAACAGCTGGGACACCAGATTCAGGGTATTGCTATTTTGGCAATTGAATTTCACCCCAGAACAAAATATATGTTTTGGCGGACACTATGAAACCTGGCCTGCAACAGCTGGGACACCAGATTCAGGGTATTGCTATTTTGGCAATTGAATTTCACCCCAGAACAAAATAAATGTTTTGGCGGACACTATGAAACCTGGCCTGCAACAGCTGGGACACCATATTCAGGGTATTGCTATTTTGGCAAATTAATTTCACCCCCGAACAAAATATATGTTTTGGCGGACACTATGAAACCTGGCCTGCAACAGCTGGGACACCAGATTCAGGGTATTGCTATTTTGGCAAATTAATTTCACCCCAGAACAAAATATATGTTTTGGCGGACACTATGAAACCTGGCCTGCAACATCTGGGACACCAGATTCAGGGTTTTGCTATTTTGGCAAGTGAATTACACCCTAGAACAAAATATATGTTTTGGCGGACACTATGAAACCTGGCCTGCAACATCTGGGACACCAGATTCAGGGTATTGCTATTTTGGCAAATTAATTTCACCCCAGAACAAAATATATGTTTTGGCGGACACTATGAAACCTGGCCTGCAACAGCTGGGACACTAGATTCAGGGTATTGCTATTTTGGCAAATTAATTTCACCCCAGAACAAAATATATGTTTTGGCGGACACTATGAAACCTGGCCTGCAACAGCTGGGACACCAGACTCAGGGTATTGCTATTTTGGCAAATTAATTTCATCCCAGAACAAAATATATGTTTTGGCGGACACTATGAACCCTGGCCTGCAACAGCTGGGACACCAGATTCAGGGTATTGCTATTTTGGCAAATTAATTTCACCCCAGAACAAAATATATGTTTTGGCGGACACTATGAAACCTGGCCTGCAACAGCTGGGACACCAGATTCAGGGTATTGCTATTTTGGCAAGTGAATTACACCCTAGAACAAAATATATGTTTTGGCGGACACTATGAAACCTGGCCTGCAACAGCTGGGACACCAGATTCAGGGTATTGCTATTTTGGCAAATTAATTTCACCCCAGAACAAAATATATGTTTTGGCGGACACTATGAAACCTGGCCTGCAACAGCTGGGACACCAGATTCAGGGTATTGCTATTTTGGCAAATTAATTTCACCCCATAACAAAATATATGTTTTGGCGGACACTATGAAACCTGGCCTGCAACAGCTGGGACACCAGATTCAGGGTATTGCTATTTTGGCAAGTGAATTACACCCCAGAACAAAATATATGTTTTGGCGGACACTATGAAACCTGGCCTGCAACAGCTGGGACACCAGATTCAGGGTATTGCTATTTTGGCAATTGAATTTCACCCCAGAACAAAATAAATGTTTTGGCGGACACTATGAAACCTGGCCAGCAACAGCTGGGACACCAGATTCAGGGTATTGCTATTTTGGCAAATTAATTTCACCCCAGAACAAAATATATGTTTTGGCGGACACTATAAAACTTTGCCTGCAACAGCTGGGACACCAGATTCAGTGTATTGCTATTTTGGCAATTGAATTTCACCACAGAAAATAATCTATCTTTTGCCAGACAGTAGACAGTATTATACTTGGCTAGTCAAAGCTGGAACACCAGATTTAGGGGATTGATATTTGGGCAATTGTATTTAACCCCTTAATAAATATGGAAATTGCTATCCTGAGTTTCTAGGGGTGACAATTAGCACAGCCAAGCCCCTGATGTAGGATATAGCAAAAAAAAACTGGTATTGATGGATTGATGGAGTTGGTGGCAGCATGTTCTGGTGCACCACAAGTCACAAAATGGCAGCCGATCAACCCAGAAAATAAGTGACAGAAAAACGCTCTGTGCAGCCTAAAAACCAGTGAGCAAGTATCTAGCAGAAGTTCAATCATTCACAACTGTAGATCGATCCGTTTATTAGGTGCTGTTGGTGACTTTACCCTGCCTAATCTCGCCCTGACAGAAGCTGCGTCCTCTCCCTACACTAATCAGAGCAGTGTGACATGCGGCGCTACGTGACTCCAGCTTAAATAGAGGCTGGGTCACATGCTGCACTTGGCCAATCACAGCCATGCCATTAGTAGGCATGGCTGTGATGGGCTCTTAGGGCAAGAAGTAAAACGCTAGCTGATTGGCTGCTGTGCAGCCCTTCAGAAAGCGGGAAGTAATCGGCGAACAACGAACCCGAACTTTTTTGAAAATGTCCGGGTTCGGGTCCGTGTCCTGGACGATGCTCGAACTGTTCGCTCAACACTAGTCCCTGACCTAGAAGGGGCTCATCCAGGCGGAGGAGGAGGACTAAAAAACTTTGTCAGGGCCCTCTCAACAGTATTATACAATGAAATTATATACAGTGGCAGTATAGACAGTGTAGAAAGCGGATGGAAATTAAACCCAAACTGCCTCACACCCTACACACTCAACACCCCCCCCCTCTTTCACTCAAACCATTAACAAACTATTTAAAAATGTACTTAAAAACATATTAAAATACCTATAAGGCAGCTAAACTAACCATATAAAAAAACAAAACTATATACACGCCTTATCCTTAACTTAAGGCCAACCAAATACAAGTGGCTCGGAGGTTGGGTATCTGCACCAACATAGGCCCTGGCCTGGAACACAATTGTCCAGCCAGGGTACAGTTCTGGAGGATGAGAAAGAGGAGTAGGAGGAACGCTGGGGGATACAGAGGACACAGACAATATACCTCCCTTAAAGAGGATAGCTTGTCCTTGCCTCTGGGCAGACTGGCACACATGAGCGACAACATGTTGCAGTGCCTGCGCAACGACCGCCCAGTTACTTCCACATTCTAACTTGTGCTGATTACTGGGTGGCCACCCTGCTGCATCCCCGTTACAAGGACAATGTGCCGTCCTTAATTCCCTCACTGGAGTGTGATAGGAAGATGAGCCCGCTAGTAGACACTCTGCTGATGGCATTCACACCTGACACCGGGGGCTGTCAGGTGTGAAAGCACAAGGTGAAGGCAGAGAAGGAGGAGGAAGAATTTGCCAATGCAGCTGGGTCACCACCAACACCTCAGAAGACAGGGTTATCATGGGCAAAATGTGGAAAAGCTTTGTCATCACGCCACAACAACCTGCACCACCAGCAGATCTGGAACATCTTAGCAGGAGGCAGCATTCCATCAACATGTTGGAACAGTACACGTACTGACTGATGGGTTTGCCTAGGGAAATAGCTACAGGGGAAGCAACTGCTTTGGGGCCGTGACCTAGAAAGGGCCCATCCAGGAGGAGGAGGAGGACTAAAGGACTTTGTCAGGGCCCCTTCAACAGTATTATACAGTACAATTAAATTATATACAGTGGCAGTATATATATGTCACTAAAGGTTTTTCAAAATATAAGTGCAGCAGCAAATGGCGAATGTATATTTCTTTTGCTACTGATATATGTCAAAAAAGGTTTTTCTACATATAAGTGCAACAGCACTTGTACTTCAATACGCCAGTAAAGGCTTTACCAGATATAACTGCAACAGTGAACTGAGAATATATTTTTCTTGTAGAACTGAAATACGCCCCTATACGCTTTCACCAGAAATGCCTGCAACAGTGCAGTTTGTATATAGTTTTCTTGTTGGACTGAAATATGCCCCTATACGCTTAAACCAGAAATAACTGCAGAAGTGACCTGAGAATATATTTTTCTTGTTGGATTGAAATAGGCCCCTATACGCTTTCACCAGAAATAACTGCAAAAGTGACTTGAGAATATATTTTTCTTGTTGGACGGAAATACACCCCTGTACGCTTTCAACAGAAATAACTGCAGAATTGACCTGAGAATAGATTTTTCTTGTTGGACTGAAATAGGACACTATACACTTTCAACGGAAAACTATTAAAGAGTGAAGTGTGTATATATGTTTCTTGTAGTACTGAAATACGCCCCTATATGCTCTCACCAGAAATAACTTCAACAGTGCAGTGCATATATATTTTTCTTTTTTTACTGAAATGCGCCCCTATACACTTTCAACAGAAATGACTGCAGCAGTGCGTATATACTTTTCTTTTTTTACTGAAATATGCCCCTATACGCTTTCAACAGAAATTACTGCAGAAGTGATCTGAGAATATATATTTCTTGTTGGACTGAAATAGGCCACTATACTCTTTGATCACTGAAAAAAAGTGCACCACAATGATAACCACCTGACAACACTGGCTAATCCCTCAAGCTGATGTTAAAAGCTGAGACATTCACCAATATCTCCCAGTCAGGAACATATTGGAGCCCCTCATGCATCACGTCAAGGTTTCTCAGCATGGCATGGGATACTACCACTAGACTACCGATGGTGTGTGAACAGGGTCTGAAAGGTGCATATATCCAGCTCACAGCCCCAATTCCACTCACCTGCACTGCAGGACCAACAATGCAATGGGAGAAATTTGAGGCCGCAGGCCACACCTACAACAAGCGATGTGACACAGGCTCCCAGGTGCCCTGTTCACACACCATAGGTAGTCTAGTGGTAGGACCCCATGCCATGCTGAGAAACCTTGACGTGGTGCATGAGGGGCTCCAATATGTTCCTGACTGGGAGATATTGGTGAATGTCTCAGCTTTTAACATCAGCTTGAGGGATTAGCCAGTGTTGTCAGGTGGTTATCATTGTGGTGCACTTTTTTTCAGTGATTTATGTGTTTTATATATTTTCATCCGCACATTGTATCATTTTGTGTAGGATGTTTGTGTGGTGCATGTGGTTTGCACCGGCATCCTCCATTGTATGCAATTTTTGCTGGGGATAGCCGCTAGCTGCGAACCACATGCGGAGGAGCTGCTCTCCCAGTTAGAAACACGCAACAGTGTTTGGGGTTTGAGTAGTTCCGCCCATTTAGGCCATGTTTATTTCTGTGAATTTCACTATACGCTTTGACCAGAAAAAAATTTGAGTAAAGTGCGTATTTATTTTTCTTGAAGTACTGAAATGCGCCCCTATACACTTTCACCAGAAATAACTGCAACAGTGCAGTGCGTATATATATATATATATATATATATATATTTTTTTTTTTTACTGAAATACGCCCCTATACGCTTTCAACAGAAATAATTGCAGTTACCTGAGAATATATATTTCTTGTTGGACTGAAATAGGCCACTATACACTTTGACCAGAAAAAAATGAAAGAGTGAAGTGTGTATATATTTTTCTTGTAGTAGTGAAATACCCCCTATACGCTTTCACCAGAAATAACTGCAACAGTGCAGGGCGTATATATTTTTCTTTTTTTTACTGAAATACCCCCCTATCTGCTTTCAACAGAAATAACTGCAGAAGTGAAATGTGTATATATTTTTCTTGTAGTACTGAATAAAATACTAAGAAATAAGCCTCTAAAAGCATTTCAACATAACACTTGCAGCCCAATAACAAAAAGCTGGAATGATAGAGCTGTCTATTGACTATTTGGATCCCCAAATAATCTTTCTCTGCACTTGTAAATCACTTTCCTATCAATGTCCCTAGCACCTTCTGACGTCGCTCCCTGCACTAAGATGCTGTGAAATGATTCCTCCCTATCCTTTTACTGCACTTATAACTTATTTTTTCGTCTGTTTTTTCTCACAATTGTTTTCCACTTGCTGTCCCTAGAGTCTTCACACGTTTGTCCCTGCACTCTGAATGCTGGAAAATGTCTGACTGTAAAATGGCCTCCGTATTTATAGGGCTGTGACATCACAGGGCTTGCTGCTCATTGGCTGCATGCAGGCATGTCAATCTGGGTGATCCCACCTTCCAAGAGTTCCTTGCCCCATGTCCTCAGTCCCCACACGTGTAGCCGCCATTTTGGGAAAATTGAGATTCATTACCACGAAGCACGAGGAAATTCGCATTCCTTGCGAATTAAATTTTTCCCAATATTCTAAACGCATTCCACTTCATCTGCATTGATTCGCTCATCTCTAGTCGTAATCATGGAAATGAGCAGTGTAGAATGTGATGGAAAAATGAATCAAGCTAGCAAAAGAAGCAATATGGACAATCATAGTACATTAGTAAGTGCCTTATATAAACTTTCTCTACATGATAAATGCCATTTGCTGAATCGGAACAACCCCTTTAAGGATGAGTGAACCAGTTCAAACCAAAATTAGTTTGGTCCGAGTTTTGCTATTTTTCAGACAGGAGACAAACCCAAATCATTCTGGGTTTGTTTCAGATTAAGAAAAGCTGTATGCATTTGAAAAAATTCAAGATCAGATTTTGGTAAATTTACTACCCTTCTTGCCTCTTTCACATGACACTTTTTGTTTTCTGTTAAACATAGTTTTTACTCAGAAACCTGCATGCAAAAAAGGCATGTCAAAAGTGCAATATGCAATATAGGGCTGTGACATCACAGGGCTTGCTGCTCATTGGCTGCATGCAGGCATGTCAATCTGGGTGATCCCACCTTCAAAGAGTTCCTTGCCCCATGTCCTCAGTCCCCACACGTGTAGCCGCCATTTTGGGAAAATTGAGATTCATTACCACGAAGCACGAGGAAATTCGCATTCCTTGCGAATTAAATTTTTCCCAATATTCTAAACGCATTCCACTTCATCTGCATTGATTCGCTCATCTCTAGTCGTAATCATGGAAATGAGCAGTGTAGAATGTGATGGAAAAATGAATCAAGCTAGCAAAAGAAGCAATATGGACAATCATAGTACATTAGTAAGTGCCTTATATAAACTTTCTCTACATGATAAATGCCATTTGCTGAATCGGAACAACCCCTTTAAGGATGAGTGAACCAGTTCAAACCAAAATTAGTTTGGTCCGAGTTTTGCTATTTTTCAGACAGGAGACAAACCCAAATCATTCTGGGTTTGTTTCAGATTAAGAAAAGCTGTATGCATTTGAAAAAATTCAAGATCAGATTTTGGTAAATTTACTACCCTTCTTGCCTCTTTCACATGACACTTTTTGTTTTCTGTTAAACATAGTTTTTACTCAGAAACCTGCATGCAAAAAAGGCATGTCAAAAGTGCAATATGCTTCTTCTGTTTTGCATCCCTGTTTTTTTTTTTTTTTTTTTAGGCTACTTTCACACTGGCGTTTTGGCTTTTTGTTTGGGAGATCCGTTCAGGGCTCTCCCAAGCGGTCCAAAACGGATCAGTTTTTGCTCAATACATTCTGAATGGATAAAGATCCGCTCAGAATGCATCAGTTTGCCTCCGTTCAGTCACCATTCCGCTCTGGAGGTGGACACCAAAACGCTGCTTGCAGCGTTTTTGTGTCCGACCAACGATGTGGAGCCTAACGGATCTGTCCTCAAACACAATTGAAGTCAATGGTGACGGATCCGTCTGTAAAGGCTCCGTCTGAGGCAGATCCATTGCAATTATGTTTGCTCTACTGAGCATGCTCCATTATGTATGTCACCACCCCCAGCAGAGATAGCGGCCATCTTGGATGAAGTTGGTTTCAAACAGGTATGTGTAGAAAGTTCTGTCTGTCTTTCTGTCTATCTCTCTTTCTCCCTCTTTCTCTCATCTATCTCTCCATATTCCAGCCTTTGGGGACAGATGGCACAGGAATGCAGGTGTGGGGGTGATGGCAAGGTGGGGGGGGGGGTAATGATGTCACATAGATGGATCATGGAACAGGGGGAAGATTATTGCACTGTGGGGCGCAGAATGGCACTGCGTGTGGGGCATATGGCAATGGGGGGCTTTATTTGCATGTGGGCAGATTATGGTATGGGGTGTGAATTGATGGCACTGGGAGGGGGCAGATGGCACTGAGTGTGTGGGGCATATTGCAATGGGGGGCTGTATGCATGTGGGCAGATTATGATATGGGGGGTAGGTTGATGGTACTGGGTGGGGGGCCGATGGCACTGAGTGGGGGGCATCAAGAACAATTTCTTATTAATTATGTTTTTTTTTTTTTTTTTTTTTTTAGCATCTCTAAGCCAAATCTAAAATTGTCAGCAGTATCCTAAAGTAAGTTTTTATAAAAAATGTGTGATATATATGTCATTATTGGTTTATTGTGTGTGTAATCAACATTTAATTTTATGTCTCTACAGATGTCTGAAGCCGCAGAACATGTTGCTTGTAGGCCACCAAGAAGGCGCCGCCGTTTACAAGTGGTAAGTACAAGCAACAAAAGTATATTTGAATCCAATAAAAGACTCATAGCATTAATCAGTATGTATCTTTGTTGTAGTCTTCATCATCAACCAGCTCTGCCGCCGCACCACCCTCACCTGCTGGGGTGGGCTCGACGCGCACATCTGTATCACCAAGGGGAGGTGGACAAACCACGGACCAGGAACGGCAGCAAGTTAGTATATTTCTCTATAGCTATATAAAAAAAAAATATTATTATGTTTTAATATTTTGTTTTTAATGGTTATTCAGGAACCTTCAACTAGAGCCGCCAGTCAAGATCCCCTAGTCTCCTCCAGAGTTAGTGGGAGAAACTGTGGCGGTCGGGAATGTGTAAGTATGAAATAAATAGTTATAATTTTAAATTTTTTTGGGACGTTCAATAATTTTTCTTTTCACTTTCCTTCTAGGGTTCCAGAGTCTCCACCGGAGAAGATATGGAGTTCGTTATCCCTGATATAGATAACAAACTCCTTATCCAGCTGGTGGAGGTGCGTCCTGCTGTTTGGGACCACACTGACCACCACCATGCCAACCATCACTATACCCAGCGGCTCTGGAGGCAGATCAGTGAGTTGTTGTTTGCTGGCTGGGGGGATCTCAATGCGGCGGCTCAAAAAGTATGTGTTAAGTACATCTATATGGATTATTAAAACTTATGTATAATGTAAACCTAAAAATATAGTAATATATTTATTCTTTTTTTTTCCACAGTTGATATGGTTATGACTCGGTGGAGGTCAATCCGGGACCGCTTCAAGAGAGATTACAATTTGGAAGTTCAGGCCCGGAGTGGATCCGGAGCAACCTCAAGGCAGCCATATGTGTACAGTGCGGCCTTGGGGTTCTTACGACGTATGCTGGTGCTTAGAAGGTAACATTTAAAAAAAAAAATTCTCAAAATAAATGTGAAATGATTTATGTTTCAACTCCCTCTGACAACAAGGGGCTGTCTGAGACAGAGGTTTGTATTGACACCTCTGTCTCAAGCAGCCCCCTACGGTCTGAGGGACAATTGTTCTGTACCTCTGACAACAAGGGGCTGTCTGAGACAGAGGTTCGTATTGACACCTCTGTCTCTAAGCAGCCCCCTACGGTCTGAGAGACAATTGTTCTGTACCTCTGACAACAAGGGGCTGTCTGAGACAGAGGATTGCTTTTAGCATAACCTTGACGCAGTAATAAAAGGTCTTTTTTTTTTCCTCTCAACCGAACTGCCAGCAGCACTCGGGCGCCTGAACCAGCCCTTGAAGCCACCACCACCAGCCCTCCTGCCCCTCATACACCTGTTTGGGTCAATCCTGGTCCCCTGCTGGGTCCCAACATACGCTCTTACATTGGAGACAAAATGTGACAGCTATGGTGACTAGCAGGAGATCCGGTAGGAGCCATAGGGAGGATTATGGGAATCTTGTAGAGATCATTTCCGATGCTCTGGAAGGTTTTGCAGATGAAATGCAGCGAGCATTGACTGACTTGGCACGCTGACTGGAGGGGGCGGAGGCGGCGCGTCAACTCACCCCTCACCAACATTACGTGCAAACCTTAGTCCCCCATATGGACCAAATGACTTCAGAGCAGGTGCATGAGTTTAAAAATTTGGTGGAGAACGGGATGTGGGAAATTTTGCAACGCCCCCCGTCCCAAACCTGTTTCAAGGGAACTAACACCTGGACTGTGGCATGCCGGAGGGGGATCCATAGCAAAACTCCCATGGAAAATTACGTAGTTGACGTAGAGTGTGGTAAGTTGTAATCGCAATGCGATTAATACAGGTTTTATTAATCGCATTGCGAATTCAACTTAGAGCTGGGTTCCTAATGGTTGTATTGTTAGAATATAACGAAGATAACGACTATAGCACTATATTCTCAATCTTCGTTATATTCTAGCAATACAACAATCATTAGGAACTCAGATCTAAGTTTAATTTGCAATGTGATTAATATAACCTGTATTAATCGCATTGCAAATCCAACTTAGAGCTGGGTTCCTATTGGTTGTATTGCAAGAATATAATGAAGATTGAGAATATAGCGCTATATTCTCAATCTTCGTTATATTCTAGCAATACAACCATTAGGAACTCAGCTCTAAGTTGAATTCGCAATGCGATTAATTCAGGTTATATTAATCGCATTGCGATTACAACTACTAACACTGCCGCTTCAGAATGAATCTAAGATGGATGCCGTGGATGCTTTTTGATAGGAGGTGGGGGGGTCTGGGAGGGAGACTGATGTACTAGCCCTAAAAAGGGCTTTTTGGGGTGCTGTCAGGATGCTGTCCTTACAGCAGACATCTGATGAGTCTTTCAGGACTGGAGTGGACACTGAATACACTAGCCTAGCTATTGATTTCCCAATTAAATCAGCAGCAGCTACACTGTCCCTCCTCTCACTAAGACTGCAGCTTCCGAATGAATCTAAAATGGATGCTGTCCAGGAGATGGGAGGGAGGGTATGCTGATTGGCTGGAATGTGTCTGCTGACTGTGAGGTAGAGGGTCAAAGTTTACTCAATGATAGGGGGTGGACCGAACATCGCAGGCATGCTGGGAGTTGTAGTTTTGCAACAGCTGGAGGCACACTGGTTGGGAAACACAGGTCTAGATCATTACTCTGCCCAAATCTATATTCAGCTATATGGCTTAGAAAATATGCTGTCAAACAATGATCCTAGGTTTTGGTATAGACACATGATCTAGACTACCATATTTGTCTATACCAAATGTAAATATGCAACTAAATGTGGCAAAATACACAAAAAAATAAAATAAAAAATGAAAAAAATATAAAAACGCAGATGCCTTTTTGATGCGTTTTTGATGCGTTTTCTATCAAAAACGCCCAAATGGCCCCTCAAGGGTTCAGATATCTTGCTTTGGAGGCAGCAGAACGTTGGTGGTAGTCATAGTCAACCGTCATATACAATCAAATAGAGGCATCAAATGGATTCGGAAAGCGATTAATAATTGTAAGTATTATTCGCATTGCGATTACAACTTAGAGCTGAGTTCCTAATGGTTGCATTGCTAGAACATAACGTATATTCTAGCAATACAACAACCATTAGGAACTCCGCTCTAAGTTGAATTCGCAATGCGATTATTGCAGGTTATATTAATCGCATTGCGATTAAACTTGGATCTAAGTTGCTAATGGTTGTTGTATTGCTAGAATATAACGAAGATTGAGAATATAGTGCTATATTTGTTATCTTCATTATATTCTAGCTATAAAACCATAATTGGAACTCAGATCTAAGTTGTAATCGCAATGCGAATAATACAGGTTATATTAATCGCATTGCGATTTACAATTACTAACACTGCAGCTTCAGAATGAATCTAAGATGGATGCTGTCCTTGCGTTTAGATAGGAGGTCGGAGGGTCTGGGAGGGAGGTCATGCTGATTGGCTGGAATGTGTCTGCTGACTGTGAGGTACAGGGTCAAAATGTACTCAATGATAAAGTATAGGGGCGAACGCGAACATCGAATATGTTCGCCCGCCGCGGCGGGCGCGAACAAGCTATGTTCGCCGGGAACTGTTCGCTGGCGAATAGTTCAGGTCATCTCTATTCAAGAGTGTCCACCCCAAAACGCTCCTTCTCCCCTTCCAGATTTCATGATTTATAGTTTATTGTTTTTATATTTCTGTTTCATATTTTATTGTTTTACTATTTATTGTTCAGTAAAAAAGTTTTACTTTACTTTACTGTGTGTGCTTATTTTATTTCATAGTTTAACTGTGGCCACTACAACTGTGCGGAAAGTCACTGCAACAAAAAACTGAATTTATTACAAGGCTTGTTAAAAAAAATATTTTTGGATTGCAGTTCTATTTTCCACACACCTGTAGTGCCAAACGTAGAAGAATATTTGACGTAGCAATCAAGTGCGGATGCAGTGCGATTTTCCCGCAAGGTTGCTAAGAGACGGGACCCAATCTTTATTATTTTCCCTTATAACATGGTTATAAGGGAAAATAATAGTTTTCTCAATACAGAATGCTCAGTAAAATGTGGATTAAGGGGTTAAAAAAAATAAAAAATTAACTCACCTTATGGACCATGTGATTGGACCATGTGATGAGCTCAGTGATGTCATCACAGGTCCTTTAGCCGACAGCTAATGAATGAAGAAGATATCGCAACTATGCAATCAAGTGGATATGGTGAGTTAATTTTTTTTTTATTTTTAACCCCTCCATCCACATTTTACTAAGCATTCTGTATTGAGAATGCTATTATTTTCCCTTATAACTATGTTATAAGGGAAAATAATAAAATCTACAGAATACTCAACCCAAACCCAAACTTCAGTGATGAAGTCCGGGTTCGGGTCTGGGTACCAAACATGCCGATTTTTCCCACGTGCGTGCAAAACGCATTAAAACACTTTGAACTCGCACAGAAATATTGCGCATTTTCCCGCAACGCACCCACCTTTTATCCGGGCGTCAAACGTGATGCCCGTGTGAAAGAGGCCTTATAATTTTACAACACCTGTTGGTTGGCTTACTCGTGATAGAATTGTGGCACAACTATGGCACAAAATGTTGCATTGTAGGCCTTGCCCTCTTTCATACCATACCATAACCCTGCTCATTATACCAAGTCCCTACGGTGAGTGAGGCATAATGGATTTTTCTAAAACAAAATATGCTAAACTGCACCAGAAATAATTTAAAAAAAGCCATACTTTTGCTCAGTGTACAACAATGACATTGTTCATACCCACTGACATAAACTTAGATGGAAACAAACAAAAATCCTTAAAATCTAGAACATACATTACATTTATAGTAAAAAAAAAACTCCCTATTCCTGCCCCAATTTTCACTACCACCCACCCTATTAAATATTAGTGATGAGCGGCAGGGGCAACATTCGAATTTGTGATATTTTGCGAATATTTGGGCGAATATTCGCCATATATTTGTGAATCCGCGAATTCCTGATCAGGCAATATTTTCTTGATTGCGAAAATTCGCATTAAAACATTTGCATACAATTCGCATAAAAATTTGCAGAGACTGGTATTTAAAAATTTGCAATTTGAATTTTCGTGATCAACACTATTAAATATTATAACTTAAAAATTATAACTTTGTAACAGGAAAAACTTTATCTGAAAAACTGACTGGAAGTGATTAATCCCGGAGATTTCAATATTTCAGATGATTTTCTCTGGATGCATATAGTGACAGTGAAATATGATTCCATACACAACATAGTAATATTTGTCATTGCTGTCAACAATCTAAATAAGACTGAGTTTCCATCCCAGTTATTTTGTCAATTATTTCCATCAGTTATTGTGAGCCAAAACCAGTAAAGCCTGCTCAAAGATCAGGTGTAATGATGTGATTTGCACTTATTCTGTGTTTTTCGCTCCTAATAACTGATCAAAATAAGTGACCAAATAACTAAGGTGTGAACTCAGCATAACCTTGATTTTCTATTTTCAATTTATTGTTCATTGATGCAGTGTTCTCTAACTCCATGCACCAATGTTTGCATTTGCATATATCTTCTCAGTTGATCGAGACTACAGTGTTAATTGTAACTTGTGATGTTGATATGCGACATTGATAAAAAAAAATCTGCGGGGAATGAAAAAAAATTAGAAAGCTGGGGAATACTTTTCAATAACCACCTGTTGAGGCTATAGCAACCATCCCATCACCATGAGTTCTGCATAATGAAGATCTCTTATCTTCACCTCTTTTATTTCAGTCACTGTAACTGACATAGCTCTCATGGCCTCATGCACACGACCGTTGTTTGATTCCGTGTCCGTTGCTCCGTTTTTCGTGATTTTCTGCGGACCCATTGGTTTTCAATGGGTCAGTGGAAAACTCGGCAAATGCACCGTTTGTCTTCCGCGTCCGTGGTCTGTGATTCCAGTCCGTCAAAAAAATATAACCTGTCCTATTCTTGTCCGTGAAAAACGGTTCACATACCCATTTAAGTCAATGGGACCGTGAAAAAATGCGGATGGCCATCCGTGTGTCATCCGCGTTCCGCGTCCGTTTTTTTTGCGGATCCCTTGGCAGGCACTTGGCAAAAATTGTCAGCCTGTCTTTTGGTAAAATCTTTTGGGTCATGTCCGCTAAAAAAAACGGAAGACACGCGGAAACACAACGGAAGGCAAAAACGGACACGGATCACTGAACAACGGAATCCCTTTTTGCGGACAGCATAAAAAAACGGTTGTGTGCATGAGGCCTATATCTGAGAGACAGTTTACATTTTTTGTTCCAGCAATTATCGGTATTATTTGTAATTGTAATCCTGTGTGTGATGATAATGAGATGACTGCTGAAAAGTGATGCCAGTTATTAGGTTTGGTGGCCAGTGCAAAGACTGCACAATTTTTCTTTAAATATAAATACTAACATGGAAAATTAAAAATAACATCACAAAAAATGTTATTTCCTTTACCACTTGCTGGCTTCTTTTTTTCTTCTTTTTTTCTTCTTCTTATTTTCTCTTTTCTCTACATGGCAAATTATAATACTCTTTAATATGAATAATTTTGTCACTAGGATATGCCTTAAATGTCATATAGGAGTGGATCCCTCCATTGCAACCCACACCTATCTCCAGAACAAGGCCCCACAAAATGCAGGAAGAGCAGCTGTGCATGCGTGGCCACCTTCCGACCACCGCTATGGGAGTTATAAAAATAGACAAGTGCTGGCAGAAAACTCTTCACACAGGCAAACGATCATTCATGCAAAAACAGATTCACTGCTTGCTGTCAAGACATCCCTCTTTACAAACGGCAATGTTCTGCTGGCAAATTACATAGTATTTTTCTTTTTCATAAAAGATGCGATTACTGACAAAAAAACTAATTCTATTTACATTGGGCAACTAGTAGGAACAAACATTCATATAAGGTCTGTGTAAAGTTCTGGCTGACAAATGTAATACATATATTGTATGTAAAATTCACATTGATAACCTATGCTTGTTAAATAATCATGCACTAAAATCTCTAATAATATTCTATAAATTAAACTGTTTCAGTTAAGCTATGAAAAACTTTTGTATGCTGTATATCATTGCCCAAAAAAAATGCAGATTATAAATACATGCTCAATTTTCTTTTGCCCATTAAAATAAATAAACATTATAAATGTTTCATTAAAAAAAATGTAATTTAATATTGAAAATTACTAGTTTTTTTTATTATATGACTCTATCCATAAAATACTGATTAACATTAGTGAATTATATAAAATATTTAAATTGATGAATAAGAAAATAGTGTAATCTACTGTTTGATTGTATCTCATTTCTAATTCGCTTTCAGTACAAAAAGGAAACAATTTTAACCATAATTGTACTTTCTGTGAAAAAAAAATTGAATGAAAAGCAGAGGGCACCCTATGACATGCAAAATGTAATATCACAATCAAACAGGGGAAAAAGAATGACAGACATGAAAAAACTGTCTGTGTCAGGCTAAAAATCCATTTATGATCAAAAATGAAACATTTCCAATCTCATAATGGGTAGATTGCCTAGTTTTTATTTCCAGCCGTGCAAAAAAAGACCTCATCAAAAAGATGCTACAGAGAGGTCCCATCTTTCCATTAAAATAATTTCAAACTGTTTTTTTTCTACTGAAAGAACCCATTTTGTGAAATGATTTAGCTGAAATCTTCTGGGAGTAACCCTTGACATAAAGTCATATTGTATTGGAGTTTAGTCCTAAATTCATACATCAATTATTTACTTTCAACGCAGATTGTATAAGTGTAGAAAATTACTAGGAATGATATTTTCTCTGAGGCAGAAAGAATGTGATACAGCGAATACATCCCACCGAATGTGCTGTCCTGCTGTCCACAGGCCAGAATTATTTATGCATTAGAAAAAACAGTGTGTGAGGGCAAGAGGAAAGAGAGAGAAAAGACGCAGGCACATTATTTTAAACCTTTCATAACACCTATAAATATTTCATGACAAATAAATAAAGAATGTCAGCCTTGTTTGGAGGACAGCTGTAGCTGCATGGTTCAGTGCTCGGTAGAGCTCAGGGGACACTATGCTTACCCCTCAGTTAAGACCCCATTTCTTTTTAATCATCTACTTAGTGCATTGTGGGAAGGGAAGCTCTCCAGGTGAGTAAAAAAAAGCTAGAGGTTATATATTTGAATCCAGCTTTCAACTTCGTCTCTTTCATTTTTATTAAATTAGAAACTGGAAGGGAGTGTACATGTTTTTTTTTTTTTTAGTTGAGCTTATATTTTCTATTGTTCAATATTTAGGAAAAAAAAAAAAAAAAAAAAGTTAAACAAAATAATTATACAATAAGTTTGCCCCAGAAATCATGCAGGCTAAGGTACCATTATTTAATATGAACACATTGAATTTAATGAATGACTGATAATGTGATGAAATCTATTATGAATAAATATGGTTATAGGAAAAATACACTGATAGTGACATACAATTTACAGCAAGGCTTCTGTAATCCTTGATGGCATATTCTTTCTTTCAATACTGCTATATTTATTTTTATACAGTGCCTTGCAAAAGTATTCACTCCCTTTCCTTTTTTGGGGGGGGATTTTGTTACATTACAGCCTAAAGGTCAATGTTTTGTTAATCTGAATTATATTTGAAGGATCAGAACGCAACCGACAAGGTTGGTGAAGTGAAATGAGAAAAATATATAAATTAAACTATTGTTTTCGAAATAGAAAACAGAAAATTGCCATATGCGTATAAATTCACCACCTTTATTAGGAAGCCCATAAAAAGCTCTGGTGCAACCAATTACCTTCAGAAGTCACAAAATTAGGCAAATGCTGTCCAACTGTGTGTAATGTAAGTGTCACATGATCTGTCATTATATATACGCACCTTTTATGAAAGGCCCCAAAGGCTACAAAACCTAAGCAATAGTGTTGGGCGTGAATATTCAAATTGCAAATTTTAATAGCAAATCTCGCCACTTTGAGAATTTGCGAAGATTTAGAATATAGTGCTATATATTTGCATTGGCAAATATTCTAGATTTTTTTCATCTGAACCCATAATCCCTTCCTGATTCTTGCATGTGGGCCAATGAGAAGGCTGCAATGTCTTTGTCCGAGCTTAGCAACATCCCCAGCAACCGATAGGAAAGTTGCCTACCCCTTACTATATAAGAACCATTCATGCTACAGTGCTATGATGTCACAAGTTCACAACAATACTTAGTGCACCAATCAGTAGTATGTAATCAGACCTGCTAAAATGTGAAGTTGCACATATTGCGGCAAAATATGGGCATCATTATTTGCCAATTTGCGTAATCGCAAATATATTGGAGCACTCTATCTGCATATAAAGCTATTGTAATGTTCTGCCATGCCAATCATTTTCCCCAGTCTCAGGAAACTTCTAGCAGCTTGAAAAATGTAGCAAAAGTGACCCACTCCTGTATTGCGCGCGCAATACGCTCATATGACATTGCCGATTTTCGCAATCAAGAAAATAATGGCAAATTCTTGAATTCGCAAATTTATGATGAATATTCGCCCAAATATTTCCAAATTAGAGAATTTGAATATTGCCCCTGCTGCTCATCACTACTAAGCAAGAAGCATCACTAACCAAACACTGCCATGAAGACCAAGGAACTCTCCAAACAAGAAAGGGACAATGAGGTTGAGAAGTATAAGTCTGGGTTAGGTTATACAAAAATATCCAAATCTTTGATGATCCCCAGGAGCACCATCAAATCTATCATAACCAAATGGAAAGAACATGGCACAACAGCAAACCTGCCAAGAGATGTCCGCCACCAAAACTCATCGACTGGGGAAGGAGGGCATTAATCAGAGAGGCAGCACAGAGACCTAAGGTAACCCTGGAGGAGCTGCAGAGTTCCACAGCAGAGACTGGCGTATCTGTACATAGGACGACAATAAGCCGTACGCTCCATAGAGCTCGGCTTTATGGCAGAGTGGCCAGAAGAATGCCATTACTTTCAGCAAAAAACAAAAGACATGTTGTGAGTTTGCAAAAAGGCATGTGGGAGACTCCCAAAATGTATAGAGAAAGGTGCTCTAGTCTGATGAGACTAAAATTGAACTTTTCGGCCATCAAAGAAAACGCTATGTCTGGCACAAACCCAACACATCACATCACCCAGAGAACACCATCCCCACAGTGAAACATGGTGGTGGCAGCATCATGCTGTGGGGATGTTTTTCAGCAGCCGGGACTA
Source organism: Bufotes viridis (assembly GCA_033119425.1). NCBI lineage: Eukaryota > Metazoa > Chordata > Amphibia > Anura > Bufonidae > Bufotes > Bufotes viridis. The sequence continues at coordinate 213,136,832 of CM065593.1, read as the reverse complement.
GGAAACTGGTCAGAGTTGAGGGAAAGATGGATGGAGCTAAATACAGGGATATTCTTAAGCAAAACCTGTACCACTCTGTGCGTGATTTGAGGCTAGGATGGAGGACCACCTTCCAGCAAGACAATGACTAGATAGGAGCGAATTTTTCAAAAATTTGATTGGCTGGTTCGCCAAATTTTTCTGGGAAAATTCAGTTTGATCCGAATATATTTGCCACAAATTAAGTTAAAAAATGGCTATTTCCTGGCTGCTGTGAGCCTTTTTAGTGGTGTAGAACACTGTGCCTTGCAGTAACACACATAGGGAGTCTGCTTTGGTAGTGAAATAATACTGTAAGTCCGTGTGACATGCAGATGACATGCGTCGATCTTAGAATCACTGTATACTTCACTTATTTGGGGGGGTCACGTGGCCAAAACTGACCAAATAACTCAAGTATAAACTCAGCCTTACAGGTCAATGTTAGCGTCAAGTAGAAGCGCTCTCCTTTTACACCCTCGTCAGCTGATTCCACATAGATCGTCTTCAAAAATTACAATAAAATGTAATAAAATGTCCCAAACCACACATTTCCTTTCTAGCGTAGCAGGTCTTTTAGTGAGGTAGGTCCAGCTTAACTTTCATAAAATTTCTAACGAGAAGACCGCGCAGCTTTTGACTCCTTCCCTGGAATTTAAAGTCGAGTGGGATCCAGAAATGGCATCTTTAAATGCACCCAATCACTGAATCTCCGGTTACTTTCATGTATCACCTCCTAGATCTTAGATGAGAGGGCTTAACATAGTGAAGTACCACCACAATTAGCCATATAAAAAGTATTTTATTATACTCACAAAGGTACAAAATTTTCACGCATATATAATCATCAATACTGAGTGCTCGCCCGACCTGGGTTTCGCCTGTACTTGCTTCATCAAAAACCAAAACTGCAGAAAATGGCTGCTGGGGATTTTCTTATATAGTAAGCGGTAGGCAACTTTCCTATTGGTTGCTAGGGATGTTGCTAAGCTCAGACAAAGACACTGCAGCCTTCTCATTGGCCCACAAGCAAAATGGGAGGTTACTAATGAAAAATAAATTAGATTGTTCAAAAATACGAGTATATTTCATTATATTCTAAATATTTACGAATTCTCGAGTTGCAATATTCACGATTTAAATTCGCAATTCAAATATTCGCGCACAACACTACTTGGCATCAGATGTGTGGCATAGGCGGGTAACAGCATCAGAATAGAAGCTGAGGCAGGTAGCCATAAGAAACTGGTCTCTTTTGTCAAAATGTTGGTGTGGCACCATGGATGATCTAGTCTGATGCATCAGGCATTGGTGTGTGGAAATCCTGGCTGATCCATACCTGAATTATCTTGATGTAGTGTCACACTATGTGCTATATGTGGGCACTTTAAACTCTTGTTAAATGTCATATTAAATGTATTGTGGTATCATGCTGTAATTCCCTTTAACAGGCTGGCAGTATCATTTACCTTTATTCGCTCCTAGGTGGTGCTTGCACTGCTTTTATATATAGCTGGGGGGGGGGGGTGTAAAGTTAGTGTGTCCGAAGTCAATGAAGAGATGAGGAAGTTAAAGGAGGAGGTGGAAATTTGTATTTCCACCTTAATAAAATCTACTTTTAACTTGTTTAATTGGGTTAAGGACTTTAATCTGTTTGCGAGAAAACTTAGGTGGCATTTATTTATTTAGTTTATGCACTTATATACCGCTACTATATTCCGCAGTGCTTTACAGACATTAGCATCCAACTGTCCCCAATGGGGCTCACAATCTAAGCAGTGGCGGATCCAGAGCCTGGTCTCGGGAGGGGCACTTTCAGATTGTTTTGTGGCGGTGGACAGAAAATAATGTGGTGCTTATAGAACAGACTATTTTATATTAACCTATCGTACAGCTCTAACCCTATTTATAACTAAGGAGGGTATCGGTACATTATACAGGGGGTAATATAACTGAGGGGTATCTGGGTACATAATACAGGTGTAATATTATACATTATACAGGCATAATCGTACAGCTCTAACCTTATTTATAACTGAGGAGGGTTACATTCCTCAGTTATATTACCCCATGTTTAATTTACCCTGATAGCTCTCCCCAGTTATATTACGCCTGTATAATGTACCCAGATACCCCTCAGTTATATTACCTCCTGTATAATGTACCCTGATTCTCTCCTCACCTATCGTACAGCTCTAACCTTATTTATAACTGAGGAGGGTATCAGGGAACAGTATACAGGGGGTAATATAACTGAGGAGAGGTATCAGGGTAAATTATACAGAGGGTTATATAACTGAGGAGGGCTATCAGCATGATAGCCCTCCTCAGTTATATTACCCCCTGTATAATTTACCCTGATGATACCCCTCAGTTACATTACCACCTGTATATGACTCCTGATAGCCCTCCTCAGTAATATTACCTCTTGTACCCACCCCTTAGTTATATTACCCCCTGTATATTATATAACTAAGGGGTATCAGGGTACAAAAAACAGGCAGGTGGTAATATAACTGAGCTGAGGCGGTGCATGATGCAGGGTTCTTGTACAGTCTCAGGCTGCAGGGGCAGGGCAGAGTCGACTGAGACAGTTCTTTCTACTGTTGGTCATTGGATCACTATATATAACTGTATTGTAAAGGAATAACATATTATTACCCCAGTAAACATCCAGATTCCACTTCCACTGCCTGCTGGAGCTGGACACAGTCACTTGGGCAGTGGGCACTCTGCTGCCCTGCTTGACACTCTCACTTATCACAGACTCACCTCAGACAGCAGCTCAGGGGAGGCAGGCTCTTTTCCTTTGTGCTGCCCAGACAGGACCACTCCCTCCCTGACTTCCTCCTGCACGTCTTCTGACTCTGTGCTCTGCACAAGAGCAAGGCTCTGCTCTGCCTCCGCTCTGGACCGGCTCCGCCCCCTGCCTTATGTGTGTCTGGCAGCTCTGACTATTTAAAGAATAGTGCAGCCTGCTACTAGCTAGTGTGGGCAGGCAGGGTAATCTGGGAAGTGGAACTAAGTATATTCTTGGATTCTCGGGGGGGAAATTTCCCCGTTGCCCCGCCCCTGGATCCACCAATGAATCTAAGGTCCCTATCAGTATATCTTTGAAGTGTGGGAGGAAACCAGAGTACCCGGAGGAAACCCACACAAACACAGGGAAAACATACAAACTCCATGCAGATGTTGATCTTGGTTGGATTTGAACCTAGGATCCCAGTGCTGCAAGGCACCAATGCTAACCACTGAGCCACCGTGCTGCCATAAATATTTCACATTAAAAAGAAAAGGTGAAAGTAGGGAGCTGGGAATCTCGCCTGAAATAATGCGGGATGTCCAACTACTCTACAACTTGAGTGACAGTAGACCTTCAGAAGGTAAAGGTCCTTTTACCAACCTGAGAAACAAAGGCATTAAGATGCCTCCTGTAAGTGACCCCACTTGCATAGATGCTTTTGTTGCTCAGGTTTCAAATAAATTGGAAACATTGATGCTCAAAAACATATTATACTGTAACTGTTCCAAACAATAATTCAAGGCTTTATTATGTCTTGAACAGGAACAACAGTTGACAATAAAGCCCTCTGATAAATATTGTCATCATAGAGACACTGAAATACAGGAAAATGTGTCTTAACTTGTTGAATAACAAGGAGACGTATAAAAAACTTCCTTCTGACCCGACGACTTGCTATCAAAAGACTTTTGGATATCTCGCGCCTAGCAAAATTGGATGGCCTGATATCTGAGGAAGAGTTTGGGGGGTGCCCCCACTGAAAGGCCGTCCAATTGTGTCGGGAGTGAACAGTCTTAGCCAAAATGTAGGCATTTATGTAAATCAAATTCTAGCCCCTTTCTTCTTCAAAGCCTTACCTTCATACTTTAGGGATACTAGCGACCTCTTGGGTCATCTTGAAGGGGTCACGGTAGGGGAAGATATGTAGCATCGGCAGGTGATATATTCTTGATGTACCTTTTGTTTATTTATTCCACTGTATATAGACTGCAGGTCTTTTTGTATCCGTAGAGGTGGGGGTCCTCTGAGTCAACTGATGCTATTCCCTAATGGATTATTTTCTGTATCAGTGTTTAAATTAAGAACCTGTCAAAAGTTTCTTTAAAAACCTCATGTGCCTGGAGCAGTTTTGATTCATGCTTAGCACGTTATATACTTACATTAGGGCGTTGTTTTGGTGGGAGCGAATAGAGCTCAATTGCGTCCCATATCCCCACCTACCAATATCCGCCCCTTTCTTTGTGTCACTAGAGTGGGTGGGCTAATGTTGCTGGCCTCGGCCCTTCTGATCACACGACACGCTCGTACAATGGGCATGCCGTAAGTTCAGGGACGAGCCTTTCCGACAACTGTTGCGTCGGATGACAACCCACATGACCGGTCATGTGACACATGGGGGGCAGGTAATGTGCGGACTGGTGCGCCATTTAAAGCAACTATATTCGGCGCTCATATTGCTGCTGCCATACGTGGAAAGCCTTGACTATGGACTGCCACATGCAGGACCTACATTGAAGCTCCTTAGCTGACTCATTACTTGGAACTCATGGACAGCTAAGTAGCCTTTTAAGCGTCTGATCACCACTGTTTATTGATTACAGTACTTTAAATCTAGTAACATCACTTGGCATACTGGTCCCCTGATCATTTGGCGTCAGCCAAGGAAACGCGTTGGAACATTTGTGTTTCTATTTCCCTTTTTTCCCCTTTCCTTATATACCTTGATGACAATCACTATCCTTCTTGGAAAGGGAAATATAAGGATTTTGAGTGAATGGGGATTTAGGATAGGCGGACAGGGTGAGTCAGGGTCAGAGACCCAGTACCTCTGTCTCTCCAACACTACTGTCCTATACTGTTATACCTCGGTGCTGTTAACATTTTTTGTGGTATATTTGGATGATTTGGACATTGGATGTGCCTGTGACAGTCGGCATTTTTAATCTAGCTGACTGTAGGCGATATGGAATATGTTTTTGTTTATTATTGACACTTTCAATTTGGGCTCATATCTTTATCACTGATATATTAAATGTTACATTTTAAGTCGGTTTCCTATCTAATGTGAATTGTTGTCTTTAATTGGGTTACCGTAACCATCACTTCACTCTGACTAGAGGCATTTAGTCTTGTGTTTCTGTCCACCTAAATAATTAAAAAAAGATTTTACTGCATATAAGTGCAGCGCTTAACGCAGAATACAAGATTTTTTTCCAATGAAATAATTCCAAAAATATTTTACCGCATATAAGTGCAGCGCATCATGCTCAATACAAGATTTTTTTCAACCAAAATATTTCAGAAAGATTTTACCGCATATAAGTGCAGCGCTTAACGTACAATACAAGATTTTTTTCCAATGAAATAACTCAAAAAAGATTTTATGGCATATAAGTGCAGCATGTCATGCTGAATACAAGATTTTTTTCCACCAAAATATTTAAAAAAAGATTTTACCGCATATCCAGTAAGTGCAGCGCTTAACGCACAATACAAGATTTTTTTCCAAAGAAATACTGTATTTTTTCGCTTTATGAGACGCACCTGATGATAAGACGCACCTAGGTTTTTGAGGAGGAAAATAATAAAAAAATATTTTGAACCAAATGGTGTGCTTTTGGTGGGTTTTGAACTAATGGTGGTCTGTGGATGACACTGTTATGGGGGATCTGTGGATCACGCACTGTTATGGAGGGGATCTGTGGATGACACTGTTATGGGGCATCTGTGGATGAAACTATTATGGGGGATCTTTGGATGACACTATTATGGGGGTATCTGTGGGTGACGCACTGTTATGGGGGATCTGTGGATGACACTTATGTGATTATAACACCCGTCATCCTAAAGAATACACTGTTAGTTACTGTACATTGGTGTATTTTCAAGGATGAGGGGAGTTGTAGTCAGATTTAATATAAACACTATCCAGGGGCTGTTCTGTAATTGGCATTTGTTTATATTAAATATGACTATAACTCCCCTCATCCATAGGAATCCACTCATACATTGCAGTACATGGGTGGTGTATGAGCGGCAGGGAGCGCACAGTGTGGCAGGAATCCAGCACATGGATGAGAAGTGCACACGGGTTCCTGGAGCTCAGGTCAGTGCTGGGGTGCCCGGGTCCCCTGGCAGCAGTTGGAGGAGAGGATAGGGGGGGAGAAGTTTATACTTACTGGTGCTGCGGGCCCGTTCCCGGGTAAACACCGGACATGTGGGCTGGTGGCTAGAGGAAAGGACAGGGGGGAAAAGTTTTCAGTTACAGGAGCTGCGGGCTCTGGTCCCGGGTGCGCATCAGATGAGCGGGCTGGCAGCTGGAGGAGGGGACAAGGGGGAAACATTTTTACTTTAGAAAGTGTGGTCGGGCTTGCGGCAGACGAGCAAAATAAGTGAAGCCGCCAGCCAGCCCATCCCTGGTGCGGTCTTGTTAAGGAAGGGAGAAGCTAGCGGCAGAAGCCTTCAGTGAAGCCGTCAGCCCACCAAATAGTTTAATAGCAGGCTCAGGAGCTGTTAGTGAGAGCTCCTGAGCAACCTTATTTGCGTCACATTTGTTTTATAAGACGCAGTGACTTTTCCCTCCACTTTGGAGGGAAAAAAGTGCGTTTTAAAAAACGAAAAATACGGTAATTCAAAAAAGATTTTACCGCACATAAGTGCAGCCCTTAATGCTGAATACAAGATTTGTTCCACCAAAATATTTCAAAAGAGATTTTATCACATACAGTATAAGTGCAGCGCTTAACGCAGAATACAAGATTTTTTTCAAATGAAATAATTAAAAAAAAAAATTCTGCATATAACTGCAGCGCTGATTGCTGACTATCTGTTTCTTTTTCTACTGATATATGCCTCTAAAGGCTTTACCACATATAACTGGAATAGTGAACGCAGAGTATATTTTTCTTTTTCCACATATATACGGCAAAAAAGGCTTTTCAACAGAGGGTAATAGGCTGTCTATCAGTTTAAATAAAACAACGGCGCATGAGGCAGAGTGATCTGAAGTGAACGGGATGTAGCGGCGGAAGTAGGTCTGGCTGGAAGAGTGAGACACGGTCTTCATGCGGTTTCTGTGCTTGAGAAGGAGAAAAATGACAGGCGAGATTTATCAAAGCTGGTCTACAGAAAAACTAGCATAATTACCATATGAACCAATCAGATTCCACCTTTCATTTTCCAAAGGAGCTCTGAAAAATGAAAGATGGAATCGGATTGGTTGCTATGAGTAACTAAGCCAGTTTTCCTCCATACAAGTTTTGATAAATGTCTCCATATCTGTTTTTCAGCACAGTAAGGGAAGAGAGGGGCAATGCCCGCACTCCCTAGTCAGTCAGACAGCAATCAAGTCCTGCGAACAGTCTTTGGCCCCTTTCACATGGGTGAGTTTTCCGCACAGGTGCAATGCGTGACGTGCACACATTGCACCCACACTAAATCCTGACCCATTCACTTTAATGGGGCTGTGCAGATGAGCGGTGATTTTCACACATCACTTGTGCGTACCACATTCAGTTTTTACTCACACGCGTTCAAAAGCATTGCACTCGCAAAGAAAAAACTGAACAATGGAACGCAATTGCAGACAAAACTGACTGAAATTGAGTCCCTACTCCCACAGGTTTCCCGCAATGCACCCTGAACGCATCCAGCCCTCACCTGCGACGCCAGTGTGAAAGAGGCCTTAGGCCTCTTTCACACGAGCGTGATGGATTAGGTCCGGATGCGTTCAGGAAAACTCGCACCACTTTGCAAGCCAGTTCAGTCAGTTTTGTCTGCGATTAAGTTCAGTTGTTCAGTTTTTTCCGCACGGGTGCAATGCGTTTTGATTTGTTTTTCATGCGAGTGATAAAAAACTGAAGGTTTACAAACAACATCTCTTAGCAACCATCAGTGAAAAACACACTGCATTCGCACTTGCTTGCGGATGCAATGCATTTTTCACTGAAGCCCCATTGACTTTTATGGGGCCAGGGCTGCGTAAAAAACGCAGAATATAGAACATGCTGCGTTTTTTACGGAATGATTATTGAAAAAAAACGCTCATGTACACAGACCCATTGAAATGAATGGGTCAGGATTCAGTGCAGGTGCTATGCGTTCATGTCAAGCATTGCACCCACACGGAAAACTCGCTCCTGTGAAAGGGACCTTAGTGTGCACACAGCATGACCAGGTTAAGCAGACGCTTTTCTGAAGAAGAGCATGCTCCGTTTATGAGGGCAGGGCTACATTGAGTCACATGATGGACAGGCGAGAGGTATGATGCATCACTGAATGGTTAGGAGGACAGTGTCACATGACTGCAGGATGAAAGAGGACAAGGAGCCCAAACCTAAAACAAGTTATTAGTAAGTAACTTGTTTTATACAGATATATTTGTAGTTATGTATCTTACCTGACTGCACAAAACCTTTAAGATGCATTTGCATATTTGTAAAAATAATCAGTGTTTTTTATTTTCTTTTGGTTCGGTTGTGCAGCTATATAAAACTACATAGACATAATTATGTTACATTACACACACGCAGCATGACACTGGGTCTGCCAATCATGTGACTTCCTCCACTTGTGGCCACACCCCGTTAGATGGAGCGTACCCATCCTTTGAGCTAAGCACCTATTAAGTGCAGTGCACAGTCAGTAGCATGCGACATCCTAGAAGCCCCACCCCCTTAGATGTATCATATCATTGCTAGAGCCAGGGCCGGTGCAAGGATTTTTGTCGCCCTAGGCAAAGATCCATTTTACCACCCTCTCATGTCACTCACTCACTGACAGACACACACGCTGACACACACACACAGAAACTCACTGACAGACATACTCACTCACAGACAAACACACACATATACACTCACACAGACACTCTCTGACAAACATACACACACTCCCTGACAGACACACACACATACACTCACTGACAGACACACACATACACTCACTGACAGACACACACACATACACTCACAGACAGACACACACAGACACTCATGACAGACATACACTCACTCACTGACAAACACACACACATACACTTGCTGACAGACAGACATACACACACTCACTCAATGACAAACACTCACTCACTGACATACACACACACTCAATGACAGACACACATACACAGACATTTACTGACAGACAGACATACACTCAATTACTGACATACATACCCTCACTCACTGACAGACACACACAGGCAGACACTCACTCAGTCAAACACTTAAACACTCACCTCTCTGGGGTCCAGTGTGGTGCAGCTCCTCTGTCCTCCAGCACGCTGTTTAGTATCGCGGTACCAGAATGACATCATATTCCGGCTCCCAGGATCACAGAGGGCACGCGAGGGAAGAGTGTTGAGCTGATAGAACAGCCTCCCTTGCCGCCCGCCTCCTCTCCTCCGGTAATTTTCTGGCAGAGCAGGCACCTGCCATCAGGGTAAGCATGAGCCTGCTCTGCCATATTTAAGAAGGACCTCAACCTCCTGGCCCCCCTGTAACGGCACTGGGGACGGCAAAAGAGCCGCTCGCCCAGCGCTGCAGCCCCAGACAGAGGAAGCCCACCAGGGCGCCCCCAGCATGCCGGCGCCTTAGGCAAATGCCTAGTTAGCCTAATGGTGGTGCGGGCCCTGGCTAGAGCCCTGCACTGCTTTTAACATGACATGATGATAGTAATGCAGCAGCACTCAGTGACCTCTGTGTGCCTACACTGCTAAAACTAGCAGGCACTTACTCCAAACGATGATACAAACCATCTCATAGGGCAGCCTTCTGGTAATGATAAGACCATCTAAGGGGACATGGTTTCTAGCGATGATACAATCCATCTGAGGGACAGGGCTTCTAGGATGTTGCATGCTCCTGACTGTGCGGTGCACCTAACAGGTGCTTAGCGAACCTCAAAGGATAGGCATGCTCCATCTATGGGGGCGTGGCTACAAGTGGAGGAAGACACAACATGATGCCACATATTGTACTCTAGATCGTTATGGTCTTGTGACTGGGGGTCAAAAGGGGAGTTGGAGCCCAAACTTGAACTACTTTACTATCAGTAAGTGAATTGCTTTAGGGAAATAAAATTACATCTAAGTTGTTTTATATGGCTGCACAACCCCTTTAAAGTAACTAAAAATCTACTCTGTAAGCAGTGATAAAAAATACAAAATGAAAATGTACATTTATTAAGGCTAGCATCAGGCTCAAAAACCGATAGGGCAATTTAATCCTCACAGGGATGACTGGTTTCAAAAGCAGCTTTATAAAAGTGAACCTGCTTTGCATAATGTTCTTTTTTGTCCTGATTTTCATACATAAGTTATAGCTGTGGTGCTGTTTATATTCTCTTTTTTTGAATCAACAAGCTTTTTTTCTCTGGCTTATATCCTTTGAAATACTTCCATGAGAATATGCTATCAGTCTCCTTCCCTTTCTTTATCTCCTTGTTCCTACATGCAAGCTTGAATAAAGAAGCCATTATCAGCAAGTCCACAATGGATCCAGACAAGCGCATTCAAGATGTTGTATAGATGATGTATTGATCAGCCCTCAATAAGTAATAGCATTCTAAGGAAACAAGCTTAGAGAAGTTAATGTATCTGCTCATAGAAACTGCAAATTAAGCATTCAGTGGCACAGAAAGGTCTAGGCCTGTGAGTTATAATTACTCTCTACAACAATAAAAGTCAGGAGTATTTTTTCCTTATTTACTGCAATCAATGATAGGCTGTGAGCTCTACAATGGAGTTACACTTTCCAAACATGCACCTCAATTGTCTTTCGAATACCCAAAGAAATATTAACACATTTAAATCTTTTAATATTGTATATTCGTATGGTAGGATGTAAAAATACTATTGTCTATATATATATATATATATATATATATATATTATATATATATATATATGCACATTTGCTAAAACAAGCCATTTACTGTTTAAAATAAGTCAAAGTTTTCTGAGAAAAAAAGCAATTATATTCAATACATAAATGAAAAAGGTAGCAAAGTCAAACTGTAACACAATGTAGATAAAGCTATTTTTACTTCATTTTACCTGTGGGCTAAGTGCCTAGGTAATACTGAATTTAAGGAGTTTCTTCTTAACATATATCCATCACAGGCAAGTGGTAGTTACTGATCTGTGAAGGATACATGTGACAATGACTTCATGGGTACTACCAGTGTACCCTCGAGATCAACTGCAGGAGCACATCTAATACACACAGTCAGGTACTTGCCCCTACTGCTGGGATCAGAGCTGGCATCACAACATCTTCAGGTCTATTCATCATTATCCAAACGGCAACCTCCCCACCAATCAGATGTTTCTAGCAACCACATAGAGCCAGAAACACAAGATTCTGTACACTGTGTAATGTCTATGGCGGGGTGAGTGGGAACTGATCTGCAGTATGTCGGTGTCAGAAATTACACAGTGGACAGAGCCATCGATCATGTGTTTGGTTTCCAGTGCTGGTGGCTGCTTGACAGCTGATCGTAACAGGGGCTTCACTGATATGATATTAATAATTTATCCTGAGGACAGGTCAGTAAAATCTAAGTACTAAAAAATCCCTTTAAGTACCTTTAATTAAAAACACTTGATTTCCTATGAATAAGTGAATCACCATAAACAAGCCAACAACTTTATTTGTTAATTGGTCGGCTGAAAATTGTACTCCCAAAAAATATATATATATATATATATAAAGACAAGGTGGAAATTCTTCACTTTTTCTATTTCAAAGTGATTGCATATTACTATCCTGAGAATGTAAGAAAATTCAGGGCTGCATCATATATATGACCCCTTCACGATTTTTCATTGTGCAGAGAAAAAGCTGTGTATGAGCTGTTAAACTAGCGATGAGAGAAGCCGACTTCTTATTAGACATAGAACTAAACACCAATCGAAGAACCAAAATAGTACTAGATTTTTGGAGACATAAAAAAGAAAAGGCAGCTCTGTTCAGCACCCCTCTGCAAAAAATCACCAAATAACCATAAAGGGACACGCAATAAAAATGTAAAAGCTTTATTAGTTGATTAAAAGACCAACAACAGATATATATATATATATATATATATATATATATATATATATATATATATATATATATTGTGGGGGGTTAGCTCTGGTCTCGAGGATCGTTCACAAAAACTTCCTTCCGGACAACGGATTTCACGTCCAAACAGTGCGTTTATTATAGCAGAAACAACACAACAGGTGCAAAACAATAAACACTGGCCCGGCTAGGCTCTAACTAAACATATTAGTTGGGTCCCTCACTCACCTAGTGGGTACAGTTCACACCCTGTGAACTGCTGCGGCTTTCTCCAGCCCAATGTCCCACAGCCTCCTGGCTGTTCAGAGCACTGTTCACACACAGCCTCAGATCAGTGTCCGTTGGGGATTCAGGCTCACCAGTCCTCCTGACTGTGGCCCTGCGACCCTTCCAGGCGTCGCTGTGTCCCCCAATTCCGGGCTATCGCTTAGCCCCGTGGCCCCTCAGCCAACTCAGCCGAGACCACTCACACAGAGCCTCTGTCTCCAAAGCTCTCTCCAGAGTGGGGCCCCACCCATGTCCAACAAGAGGATTAAATATCCTCCCTGGACATGGGCATTGTCCAAAATCCTGGACTGGAGCATGGGGAACAGGCACCCACCCAGCACATTGCCTGTTCCCAGTAAAGCCCGCCCTGGAACTGGCTGAGCCAGCTATACTAACACTAGTACTTGGGCTTTCACTCCCCCAAGGCCAGGCACCTTGGTGACACGCTCTCTCTGACGGCCTCCCTGGGGTTTCACTGCACACCCCAGTGTTCACATTGCCACATATCCCCCTCTGTTCACACCTGTGAGGGTGAACACATGTACCGCCTGTTCGCTCGTGATAGGGCACCCGCATTATCTTGCCATCTTTAAGCTCAAGGGTCCCCTGGAAGATGTGGCCAGCCTCACAGGCTTCCCCTTATTCTGCCACAACCACGCCAGCAGAACCCAGTTCGTCACAAACACGAAGCTTACTACCCTACCAGTCATCTTGTCCCATACTAGAGACACCTGGTCGCTACTAGCAACTACCACAGTTTTAGCGGACCTTGACCTGTCAGCCTCTTTTTGTCTCTTTGTTTTATCAACAGATAGCATCTTTCTTTTCCTTTACTCCCCCAGGGGTTATGTCAGGTTTGGCTTCAGTTTCAGAATCTTCTGCTTCTTCAGTGGTACTCCCCACTTCAGCAGACTCTTTTCCAGTCTTTTCTTTGGAGTCTCCATTCACTTTATTAGCCGTCTTATGCTTCACGGACATGGCATCATATGCTTTCCTTCTTAACTCCTCCTCCTCTTTCTCATCAAGGTTGGAGGCACCGGGGACATCAGGACCTTCGCCAGACTCGTCGTCTTCTGGCAATCCCTGCAGAGGTTCACCCGGGACATGGTTCTCCTTTCGGGCAGGATTCAGGGAGCCAGCCCATCGGAGTAGACAGGACCCTCATACTGGTTGTCGGTCCCCTCGTATTTCTTCCCCAGCAGACTGCTGGCTTTCTGGCAGGCATTGACAGCAGAGGGAATGTCTTTCATGACCAGGTCCTGGCCACACACTGCCACGAGTCTCTGGGTTTCTGCATCCACCTCAGCACCACCATCTGGTTCAGCAGATACATCTTCCATCTTCTCTGCCTCGGCTGGCACCACAGCGCAACCACCTCCAGACCCATTCTTAACGGGTTCTGACTTCTTGGCATCTTTCAGAGGATCTTCCTCTTCAGGCATCTCATTTTCTTCCACCTGCTGCGCAGGAGCACGCTTAGGCTTCTCCAACTCATAGACTTCATCTTTTGAGCTCCTGAGATCTTCCATCTCTGCTCTGAGTTGCTTGTTCAGCCTCTCCAATTCATCTTGCTCCTTAAGCACTTTTCCAAGGGCTCTAGTCAAGGAGAGGGCCTTGGTCTTCTTCTTAATTTTTCGCACTAGCTTGTTAGCAGCGCCCGCTCTTGGGCCTTCTGGTCCAGCTGCTCTTCACTCTGTTCTGGTGTAACAGCAGTTGTAGGAGTACCACCATTCTTTCTTAGACACTCTGTGGGATTTCCACCCAGGGACTCTTCAAGCCCATTGTTGATGTCTACTATAGACTTTTGTGTCTTTCTGGAGTCTTTTCCCTCCTCAGGACACCAGGAGGTAGACCCTTCAGTTCACTCATCTTTTCTGGGGTCTCCTCTTTTGACCCTTCTGCAGCCTTCTTCGGTGACCCTGTGACGACAGCTTGTCCCTTCTCTATCATATCTAGGGACCGTGTGGCGAGAGGGAGGGCAGCCTCCTGTTTGCCGCTGTACTGTCCTGTCAGGTCATCTAAGACTGCCTGGACATGAGCTTCAGACACTAGGCTGACGTCACCCGACTGTACTCTCGTCACATCAGGTATAACTATCGTCTGGTTGCTACCAGTAACCACGTCAGTTTGGCAAGACCTCAACATGGCAGCCTCTCTCTCAGAGTTGCTGTCGGTCATAGCACCTGCTTCATATATACTGCTCATGTCATTCTCATTTCCGTCCTCTAGGGGCACCGATGAGTTAATCCCCACCTGGGACATTTTATTAACCATAGAAACCTGTGGAGACTGCATATCCACTTCTAGTACGTGTGGTACACCCTCTAGGACCGCCCCATGTACTTGCACATTTGTCACAGTGGGTTCCCTCAGTTGTGAGCTCTCAATATCAATTAGCATTTTTATACCATCCACATTTTTACCAACAGGGGAGCTTTTTCCCCAATCACAGCCTGCAAAGGAAAAGGACTGTCATCATCCTCATCACTTCTTGCACATAGACCCACATTATCATTATACATTTCATCAAACTCTGCACCTTCACTTGGCACCGTGTCGGCACCATTGTTTCCAATGGTCATTTCACTTAAACCATTGCTTCCTATCTGCATTTCCCTTACACCTTCATTTAAAGGGACAGGTACAGGTTCTGTAGGAGCTTGATTACTTCCTACAGAAGTGTCTCCATTGCCCCACATTACATCACGCATGAGCCTATTTCCAACATCAAGTCCATCAGTCTCTGTTCCCACCATGGTCTCACCCTCCGTGCGGACCACTGGATAGTCCACAGGATTCACATAATTGTCCCGGACAAACATCATTCTACCTCTTACCCAGGCTAGCATGGGATCTCTGATTTTCACCATCCCAAATCTAGCCTTGGTCACAGGCACTTTAAACAACATCTTGAGCTTCTCCCCTGCAGATTCCTGCGAGAGAGCAACCGCAACAGGCTTACCAGCCTGTTCAGACACAGCATTTTTCCCATAGTCACTCATTTTTGAGACATCTTCACGCCGCAGCGCTTTATCACTGACCAGCCCGGCAGGTAGCAACTGCCGCCGGCTCATTGTCACAGGGTCTGCCACAAAATTATCAATAGGAACAGTCTTACCGATTGTCGTCACTGACTCGGCACTCCCGGAAGATAAGGGTAGTCCAGGAATATCTCCAGCACGGTCATCACCCTTCTCCTCAATGCAGTAGTTGCCACGGGAGACGCCTTGGACTTGTCTCCTGTCTTTTTCTGGACGGACATTCCAGCCGCACCCTTTAGGATTCTGTGCACAGTCGCAGGGAAAATAGGCACTCCTGAGAAACGCACCGCTCTCCACCTCTTTGTCTTCCCGACGGTTGCCCTTGGCAACGGCACATATAACCTCGAACAGTCCACTCAGAGCCGCCTCTCCAAGTGCCGCACTCGGCTTTCTCACCAACCGATCAGTCTCCAGCACCAGCTGCTCCACTACACCCTCAGTGGCCTTGGTTTTCCGCCAAACCGGGCCACTTCTCACATATGGCATCACCTTTGGCATAAGCAGCTTCCGCCACACCTGACTATCTTTCACCCAGGACGCCATTTTGAGCAAAAAAATTTCCACAGGTCAGTTTTTTTCCTTTTTCCCTCTTTTTGTGCTTCTGGCCCTTTAAACCTTCGCACCGCTTGCACCACAGGGAAAAACAGTCCAGACAGCAGTTCTTTTGCAACCCAGCAAAGTGTCCAGGACCACACGAGCAGCACCTGCTCCACCGAACAAACAGGCTTCCGGCCCTAAGCTCCAATACAGCAATCGCACAGTTTTTTCCTCTGTCCTGTCGTTGCCCCCAGCAACACTTTACCTTTATCCAGCAGGGACGACTTGCCCGCATCCGACACCAAATGTGGGGGTTAGCTCTGGTCTCGAGGATCGTTCACAAAAACTTCCTTCCGGACAACGGATTTCACGTCCAAACAGTGCGTTTATTATAGCAGAAACAACACAACAGGTGCAAAACAATAAACACTGGCCCGGCTAGGCTCTAACTAAACATATTAGTTGGGTCCCTCACTCACCTAGTGGGTACAGTTCACACCCTGTGAACTGCTGCGGCTTTCTCCAGCCCAATGTCCCACAGCCTCCTGGCTGTTCAGAGCACTGTTCACACACAGCCTCAGATCAGTGTCCGTTGGGGATTCAGGCTCACCAGTCCTCCTGACTGTGGCCCTGCGACCCTTCCAGGCGTCGCTGTGTCCCCAATTCCGGGCTATCGCTTAGCCCCGTGGCCCCTCAGCCAACTCAGCCGAGACCACTCACACAGAGCCTCTGTCTCCAAAGCTCTCTCCAGAGTGGGGCCCCACCCATGTCCAACAAGAGGATTAAATATCCTCCCTGGACATGGGCATTGTCCAAAATCCTGGACTGGAGCATGGGGAACAGGCACCCACCCAGCACATTGCCTGTTCCCAGTAAAAGCCCGCCCTGGAACTGGCTGAGCCAGCTATACTAACACTAGTACTTGGGCTTTCACTCCCCCAAGGCCAGGCACCTTGGTGACACGCTCTCTCTGACGGCCTCCCTGGGGTTTCACTGCACACCCCAGTGTTCACATTGCCACAATATATATATATATATATATATATATATGTCAATATCAAGAAATATATGGCGGCAGTACAAATGGTAGCCAAGATATGTGGCTCCCCTCCCATGCACAGAAGAACCAAATTATATCTCCCATATAGGGTTAAAAAAACTATCACAGTGCTGCTTAAAATAACACCCTCTATATCAGTGTTTCCCAACCAGTGTGCCTCCAGCTGTTGCAAAAATACAACTCCCAGCATGCCCGGGCAGCCTTTTGCTGTGCGGGCATGCTGGGAGTTGTAGTTTTGCAACAGCTGGAGGCACACTGGTTGGGAAACACTGCTCTATATAGCATGTTGAAGCATTATATCCATATTTTACAGATCATTTTGGTTGTTTTTGGGATGATAGACTGGAGATCCTTTTGGTCACATGAAGGACTTTTGTTTGGACTATGGGATCGGGCAAATTTGTCATCTTTCACATTTTTATACATTGAACATACGTGCACCTAAAGGGACTGGGGACCTTTTATATAGATCAACTTTGTGGGGTGGCATTTATTATTTATATGAATTAATACTTTTAAGTACTATGGCTTGTCGAAGTTTTTTTTTTTTTTTAATTATATACCATTTGGATGGCCATTTGTATTTATATTTGTAAATGTACTATCACTTACCCTGGTGCAATTGTTATTACACTAAGCACTTGTCATGTGTTTTGTCACTTTTCACAGTTTTTTTGCATGTTCACAATGCACTGGGCACTTTAAGCACTGGCACTTTCACCAACCACTTATGCACTTGCACTTTTTGTATATGTCACAATATATTTTTTGTATGAATTAATAATATTTTCATGATAATTATATTTATTGTCTTACACTTTGAATATAACTTTGCATAAGGAGTAGATGTTTGTTTTTATTGTTTGATATATTGGGTGTGTAGTAGAATGTCACATGACCGGAATGTGATCATGTGACGACATATGACCTTTTTAGTATAGGGTGATATACTTTTATAATAATATGCACTTTGTTTGATGGTATTACCCTATATGATGAGCTAGTTATGTTGGCCCCTATTTATTATGGTTTTAGGCCTACGGTGGTTTGATGTTATGTGACCCCATACAGGTACTGTGTAATCTCGCGAGCATTTGCGGGGTTTGCCTCATGTGACCCCATAAAGGTGTGGGTGAAATCTCGCGAGTATTTGTGGGGCTTGCCTTGTAGTGTCACGGATGCGGCGAGTTGCCGTATATGCCTTTCATTATGTGCGTACTCCCGCGATGATAGCATGACGTCGCGAGATTATGCGGCCGACTAGCTGTCTGCAGGCGTCATCTCCCATTAACATGATGTCACCGGCAGCAGCAGGATGGTGCGCTAGTATGGCAAGCCCCCAATACACGCCTGTTAGTGAGGTTAGTCCAATTACACACATGTGTGTTATATTTCACTCGAGTGATATGGATATATTAAGGGGTTAGAGGGAGTGATTTAGATACGCCCCTTGAGAAAGCGGAGCACCTGCACTAGGGTATTTCTGGATATATTATCACAGGTGTGAGGTATATTTCAATTGAGACAATTACACATGTATTTGGGAATTATGAAATATGAGTATTATGAACAGGTTTAAATTTATATGCATTATTGTCATTTCACTATGTAAAACAGAGTGTTAATATGAAAATGTTGTCACTTTTTATATTTGATGCGATTATTTGACTAATTGATAATTAATTGTGTGAAGCTGTATAAATATGCACATTGCACCAGTATGTTTGTCACTGCTTGAGAAAGGTCCCAGTAAGCGGAGCGAAACGTTGCTGCTTGGTGAATAAAGCTGTCACTTTGATTTTAATTTTTGGATGTGCCGTGGAATTCCTTCACTTTAGGCCTCATGCACACGGCCGCGGAACACTTACGAGTGTAATACTGTAGTCCAGCGGCGGCATGAAGCTCACAGCGTCATAGCAACCAATGACGCCGTGCGCTCGTGCTGTCAGCTGTATTCCAGGTCGAGATACCACGGTGTTCCATGGCCGTGATAGATAGATAGATAGATAGATAGATAGATAGATAGATAAGCTTGGCTGCTCTATTCAGGATAGATTAGAGAGGGGTAGTGATGTCCCGAACTATTCGCCGGCGAACAGTTCCCTATAGAACATATGCAATGTTCAGTCCGCCCCCTATACATCATCATTGAGCAAACTTTGACCCTGTAGCTCACAGTCAGCAGACACATTCCAGCCAATCAGCACCCTCCCTCCCACACCTTCCCACCTCCTATATAAACGGCAGCCATTTTAGATTTATTCAGAAGCTGCATTGTCTTAGTGGGAGCAGGGATAGAAATGTGCTGCTGCTTCTGAATGATTTAATAAGGAAAGCGTTAGCTAGGGCAGTCTTCTGTGTCCACAGACTCATCTGCTGTAAGGACTCCTGACAGCACCCCAAAAAGCCCTTTTTAGGGCTGGTACATCAGTAATTTTTTTTTTTTTTTTGTTCTCCAATTTCCATATATATTTTGCAGTTGCCTGCCTGCCAGTGTGTGTGTGTGTCAGGCCCACAGACTGTAGTGTGCCCTCTGCTGCCCATCAATCATACCATGCGGCACTAGACGTTGCCTAAAATAAGGCACTTTATCTGTACACTTTAATCTAATTTCAGTTGCCTGCTGGCCAGTGTGTGTGTGTTAGGCCCACAGACTGTAGTGTGCCTTCTGCCAGTTCTGCCCATCAATCATACCGTGCGGCACTGAACGTTGCCTAAAATAAGGTACTTTAACTGTACACTCTAATCTAATTTCAGTTGCCTGCCGGCCAGTGTGTGTGTGTCAGGCCCACAGACTGTAGTGTGCCCTCTGCCAGTGCTGCCCATCAATCATACCATGTGGCACTGGACTTTGCCTTAAAATAAGGCACTTTATCTGTACACTTTAATCTAATTTAAGTTGCCTGCCGGCCAGTGTGTGTGTGTCAGGCCCACAGACTGTACTGTGCCCTCTGCCAGTGCTGCCCATCAATCATACCATGTGGCACTGGAGTTTGCCTTAAAATAAGGAACTTTATCTGTACACTTTAATCTAATTTCAGTTGCCTGCCGGCCAGTGTGTGTGTGTCAGGCCCACAGACTGTAGTGTGCCCTATGCCAGTGCTGCCCATCAATCATACCATGTGGCACAGGACTTTGCCTAAAAAAATGACAGGCAGAGGCAGGCCACCCCTCAGGGCCTGTCGTGGTCGTGGTGCTGTGATTTCCACTGGCCCTGGAATAATGCCCAGTGTTCAGAGGCCACGTACCCTGAACCCGAAAAATTCTGAGGACATAGTTGACTGGCTTAGACAGGACACCCAATATTCAACAGCTTCCGCTAAGAACCTTGACGCACCATCCTCCTCCAGCTCAGCTTCGGTCACCTGCTCTCAAGTTTCCACGCACCCGCCCGCCGCCACCACCACCACTACCACCACAGCCGCTTCACTTGATCCATCAGAGGAGTTATTTACACATCAGTTGGATGCAATTAGTGATGCGCAACCATTATTGCCAGAAGATGTAGATTACAGGGATATGTCTCAGTCAGGCAGGATTACACATATGGACGTACAGTGTGATGATGATGATGTTGTACCCACTGCTGCTTCCTTTGCTGATGTGTCAGATACAAGTGAAGCGGTTGATGATGACGATGTGTCCACGGATGCCACGTGGGTGCCTGCTCGAAGAGAAGAAGAGGGGGAAAATTCAGAAGGGGAGACAGAGAGAAGGAGGAGACGAGTTGGAAGCAGGGGGAGGTCGTCGCAAGGAGTTAGTGGCACAGTCAGGCAGCATGTATCGGCACCTGGGGTCAGCCAGACAGCACGCCAGTCAACGCATGCTGTTGCCACCACCAGAATGTCGTCATTGCAAAGCTCAGCAGTGTGGCATTTTTTTGTGTGTCTGCCTCTGATAACAGCAATGCCATTAGCAACCTGTGCCAAAAGAAACTGAGTCGTGGGAAGTCCAACACCCACCTCGGTACAACTGCATTGCGAAGGCACATGATCTCACATTACAAATGCCTATGGGATCAACACATGAGTACAAGCAGCACACAAACTCGAAGCCACCATCCTTCTCCTGGTCCAGCATCTTCAGCCACGTCAACCACTGCTGTCCTCCTTGCCCCCTCTCAACCACCCGCCACTTTGCCTCTCACCTTCAGCAGTTCCTGCTCATCTGCCCACAGTCAGGTGTCTGTCAAGGAAATGTTTGAGCGTAAGAAGCCAATGTCACAGAGTCACCCCCTTGCCCGGCATCTGACAGCTGGCTTGACGGAACTCTTAGCCCGCCAGGTTTTACCTTCCCAGCTGGTGGAGTCTGAGGCCTTCCAAAAATTTGTCGCTATTGGGACACCACAGTGGAAGGTACCCGGACGAATTTTTTTTTCAAAAAATGCAATCCCAAACCTCTATGTTATTGAAAAGGAAGTCATGGCATCTCTGGCATACAGTGTTGGGGCAAGGGTCCATCTGACCACTGATACCTGGTCTGCAAAGCACGGTCAGGGCATGTATATCACATACACTGCGCATTGGGTCAACCTGCTGACGGCTGACAAGCATGGAATGCGTGGCTCCGCCGTGGAGTTGGTGACACCGCCATGACTTGCAGGCAGGACTACTGCCACCTCCTCTACTCCTCCTACTCCATCCTCTTCGATATCGTCCTTGGCTGAGTCCTCTTCTGCTGCGGCATCTGGCTGCACATCAACTGAATCCCCCCAGCTCCCCTGGGGCTATTCCACATCCAGGATACGACAGTGTCACGCTGTCTTGGGGTTGACTTGCCTGAAAGCAGAGAGCCACACAGGACCAGCACTCCTGTCCGCCCTGAATGCACAGGTAGATCAGTGGCTGACCCCGCACCAACTGGAGATCGGCAAAGTGGTGTGTGACAATAGAACAAATTTGTTGGCGGCATTGAATTTGGGCAAGTTGTCACATGTGCCGTGCATGGCACATGTGTTGAATATCATCGTACAACGCTTTGTGTCTAAGTACCCAGGCTTACAGGACGTCCTCAAGCAGGCCAGGAAGGTGTGTGGCCATTTTAGGCGTTCCTACACGGCCATGGCGCACTTTTCCGATATTCAGCGATGAAACAATATGCCAGTGAGGCGCTTAATTTGCGTCAGCCCGACACGTTGGAATTCAACACTCCTAATGTTCGACCGCCAGCTCCAACAAGAAAAAGCCGTCATCGAGTATTTGTATGACCGGAGTGCTAGGACAGCCTCAGCTGGGAATTTTTTTGCCATGTTACTGGACGGTCATGCGCAATGCCTGTAGGCTCATGCGTCCTTTTGAGGAGGTGACAAACCTAGTCAGTCGCACCGAAGGCTCCATCAGCGACCTCATCCCATTTGTTTTCTTCCTGGAGCGTGCCCTGCGAAGAGTGCTGGATCAGGCTGCAGATGAGCGTGAAGAGGAAGAGGAAGAGTTGTGGTCACCATCACCACCATCCCCACCAGAAACAGCCTTGTCATCATCGCTTGCCGGACCTGCGGCAACGCTGGAAGAGTAGTATGAGGAAGAGGAGTCAGAGGAGGAATGTGGCGGCTTTGAGGAGGAGGAAGACCAACCACAGCAGGCACCCCAGGGTGGTCGTTGTTGTCACCTATCTGGGACCCATGGTGTTGTACGTGGCTGGGGGGAAGAACAGACCGTCAATGACATCAGTGAGGACGAGGAATGGGAAATGAGTAGCTCTGCATCCAACCTTGTTCAAATGGGGTCTTTCATGCTGTCATGTCTGTTGAGGGACCCACGTATAAAAAGGATGAAGGAGAACGACCTGTACTGGGTGGCTACGCTACTAGACCTCCAGTATAAGCAGAAAGTGGCAGAAATGTTACCAAATTACCGAAAGTCGGAAAGGATGCAGCAGTTCAAAACCAAACTAAAAAATATGCTTTACACAGCTTATAAGGGGATGTCACAGCACAACGGGAATCTAACTGGGGAAGAGGTGAATGTAATCCTCCTCCTACCACGGCGGCAAGGACTGGAGGATTTACTGATGTGTTGTTGATGGAGGACATGCGGAGCTTTTTCAGTCCTACACATCGCCACAGCTTCGGGATCTAGCCTTAGAGAACGACTCGACCGACAGGTAGCAAACTACCTCGCCTTAACAGCAGATATCGACACTCTGAACAGCAATGAACCCCTTCACTACTGGGTGTGCAGGATTGACCTGTGGCCTGAGCTATCCCAGTTTGTGATAGAACTTCTAGCCTGCCCTGCTTCAAGTGTCCTGTCAAAAAGGACCTTCAGTGCAGCAGGAGGCATTGTCACTGACAAGAGAAGTCGCCTCGGTCAAAAAAGTGTTGATTACCTCACCTTCATAAAGATGAATGAGGCATGGATCCCGAAAGGACTGACAGGGGGGGATACGTTTGACTAACAAACGGCCTGATTACATGCCTTGGCCTTAAAATGGTCCCCATGCTGCTGTATTTAATGTCTGCATACCGGATGACTTTCGTGAATTCTCCACCACCAACTAGGGTTCAAGCCACAATGTTTTAGTCACTTTTCTGCCTGGAAAACTTCAAATTTTCCGGCCGCTCGCTGCTATAACAGCGGCTGCAACAATTCCATTATTTTTCAGGCATGTGTACATGCCTAATATTCTGTCCTATGGTGCAGCACTGTGGCTGCAAAAACAAAACAAAACAAAAAAAGGCACATACAAGTGTCAATTGCCCTTCGTGATCGTTACCTTGTTGTGGTGAAGGGGCTTGCGTATCACAATGAAGCAATCATCACGTCTATGAGTGTGTTGGCAATGTTGCCACACCCCAGATGATAAGGCCATTGCTTCATTATGGTCAGACCAAAAGCGATCGGCTGGATAATATTTAATAGAAAAAACATTAATTTACCTTTTTTTTTTTTAAGTTGTATGGGTTTTTAATACATAAAATAAAAAATCATAATAAAGTCTCTTAATCGTTTATTAGAAATAATGCAGACAATTAAAAAAAAATCCCCATCAATTCCAATACAAAGCAAGTACAGAGCTCAGAACTAAATTATTTCATGATGTTGTAATAGTTCGTTAATTCGACAATGGTTTATCAATTCGACATGTCCCCGGATAGGGTACGTAACAGGGATTAAACTGATAGGAATAGTACTAGTTAAGACACCGCTCATATAGGGTGTGTGGGGAGTCGCTCTGGTAGACAGCGGTGCGGGTGCAGTTTAGAGGCAAAACAAGGAGTCCAGATTGTGCAACAAACAGTGTTTTATTCACACTTGCACACAAAATGAAAAACAGTCTCTTGGTGACAGTTCACACACAACGGAAATAACGTAGCCAAACAAAAACAGTCCAACACAGGTTCAGTCACCTGGGAGGTGTAGGTGCAGGTTCGCACCACGCTGTCGGCCCAGCCGCAGGAGAATCCAGCTTCAGGTAGCCAGGAACAAAATACCTCCTTGCTGAGCTCTTTCCTCCTGGACAGAGAACTCCCAGCCCTGTTAGCAGCTCCAGGATAATCACACTCCCCAGACACAGCTGCTGGCTGCGTTTTATATCCAGCCCAAAACATGGACTGGACCGTGGGGAGCAGCCACCCACCCTACTCTTTAGCTGCTCCCAGTAAGAGCCGGCCCGGATCGGCTTTGCAGCCATGCTATTTAACAAAGTCAAACAGCACTAGCTGCTGCAGACAAAAACCCGGCTCTCACCTCACCGAGGCCAGCAACCTCGGTGACACGTACCTGCCATCACATATGACACCTTGCACCTTACCACATACCCCCCTTTGTTCCAGCCCTGAGGGGTGAACACACGTGAAGGCAGTGGACGCGGGACAGGGCATCTGCGTTGCCCTGCAAGCGGCCTGCCCTGTGTTCCACGGAAAACTTGAAATTTTGAAGAGATAGGAACCACCTGGTGACCCGAGCATTCCTCTCCTTGGCCTGACTCATCCATTTGAGGGGAATGGTCGGTCACCAGACAGAACCTCCTCCTAACAGGTAGTAGCGGAGAGATTCGAGTGCCCACTTGATAGCCAGGCACTCCCTCTCCACTATACTATACCTGGACTCGGCGGGACTGAGCTTACGGCTCAGGAAGACAACGGGATGTTCTTCCCGTTGACCTCCTGCGACAGTACCGCACCGAGGCCTACCTCCGAGCGTCGGTCTGTACGACAAACTCCTTGTTGAAGTCGGGTGTCACCAAAACCGGGGACCCACACAGGGCCGACTTCAGCGCGGAGAAAGCCTCCTCCGCCTTCTCACTCCAGCTAACCCTCCCAGACTTTCGCCCCTTCAACAGGTCTGTCAATGGCGCTGCTATTGTGGCAAAGTGGGGCACAAACCTCATGTAGTAACCTACAATCCCCAGGAACGACTTTACCTGCCTGGTGGTGACCGGTCGGGGCCAGTTACGAATGGCCTCTACCTTAGTTACCTGAGGTTTGATGACTCCCGCCCAATTACATATCCCAGATATTTTGTCTCCTCTAACCCTATGCAGCACTTCTTTGGGTTAGCGGTCAGTCCGGCTTTCCTCAGGGCATCCACTACCGCCTGCACCTTGGGTAAATGGCTTTCCCAGTCGGTGCTGTGGATGACTACATCATCCAAGTAGGCCGAGGCGTACCGACGATGTGGTCGCAGCACTATGTCCATTAACCTTTGGAAAGTGGCGGGGCGCCATGCAGGCCAAAGGGTAACACCTTGTAGTGATACAGGCCCTGCGGGTAACAAATGCGGTTTTTCCTTAGCCGACTCCGTTAAGGGTACCTGCCAGTACCCTTTAGTGAGGTCCAGCACAGAAAAATAACGGGCTTGTCCTAAACTTTCAACCAGCTCGTCTACTCGGGGCATGGGATACGCGTCAAACTTGGATACTTCATTTAACTTGCGAAAGTCGTTGCAGAACCATAGCGTCCCATCCGGCTTGGGTATTAGGACTATGGGACTGGCCCACTCACTTTTCGACTCCTCAATGACCTCGAGCTTCAACATTAACTGTACTTCCTCCGCGATGGCCCGTCGCCGAGCCTCGGGTACCCGGTATGGTTTTAACCGGATCTTGGCCTGAGGCTCAGTGGCGATGTCATGTTGGATGAGAGGCGTGCGGCCAGGGAGGTCGAGAACACATCCGTGTTCCGACTGATGAACTCCTGACTTCCTGAACTTGTTTGGAAGACAGGCTGTCTGCAATTTTACCGTGGTTACTGCTTCACAGGCCTCGAACTGTGGGGCTGGACCCTTTTCACCTAGAAGCCCTGGCCGGGGGCTGTGGTCGTCGGCTGTGTCCCTATCTTTCCACGGCTTAAGTAAATTCACGTGGTACACCTGCTCCGGCTTGCGCCGCCTGGCTGGTGTACTTTGTAATTTACTTCCCCTACCTTCTCGATCACCTCATAGGGGCCCTGCCACCTAGCTAGGAATTTGCTGTCAAGGGTGGGTACCAGAACCAAAACCCGATCTCCGGATTGAAGTCCCGTACCCGAGCCTGACGATTGTACACCCTACTCTGGGCTTGTTGCGCTGCCTCCATATGCTCCCGGACCAAGGGCAACACCCTTTCCATCCGGTCCTGCATTTGGGCGACATACTCAATGACACTTTTGTGGGGGACAGGCTGTTGTTCCCACGCTTCCTTAGCGATATCCAACAGGCCCGAGGGTGTCTGCCATAAAGCAGTTCGAAGGGCGAGAACCCAGTAGAGGCCTGGGGCACCTCTCGCACTGCGAACATGAGATAGGGCAGAAGCAGATCCCAGTCCTTCCCATCTCTAGACACCACCCTCTTTAACATATTTTTTAGAGTTTGGTTAAACCTCTCCACAAGACCGTCTGTTTGCGGATGGTAAACGGACGTCCGTAACTGCTTTATACGCAACAATTTACACAGTTCCCTCATTACTTTGGACATAAAGGGGTCCCTTGGTCTGTCAGAACCTCTTTTGGCAGGCCCACACGGAAAACATCTCCATTAACTCTTTGGCAATGAGCTTAGCTGAGGTATGTCGCAGAGGCACCGCCTCCGGATACCGAGTGGCATAGTCGAGAACTACCAGAATGTGTTGGTGGCCCCTGGCAGACTTTGGTACAGGCCCAATTAAATCCATCGCGATTCGCTCAAGCGGTACTTCAATAATTGGCAGAGGTACCAGGGGACTACGGAAATGTGGCTGGGGGCTAGTTATCTGACAGGTCGGACAGGACTTACAATAATTCTCTACCTCCTTGAACACACTGGGCCAATAAAATCGCTGCAGTATGCGGTCCTGGGTTTTCTGCCACCCCAGGTGTCCCCCAAGAACATGTTGGTGGGCAAGCTCCATGACAAGCTTGCGATGCGCTGTGGGCACCACCAACTGTTCAACAGGTTCGCCTCGGATTTGGTTCACCCGATACAACATATCCTGCAGAACAATAAACCGTGGGAACATTAATTCAGCCCCTGGTTTCTGGGGTTTCCCATCAATTTCCAGCACATTCTCCCAGGCCCTGGTTAGGGTTTGGTCCCGGTGTTGTGCGGTCCCAAAATTTTCCCGGAGACATTGAGGTCTGCCAACTCAGGTCCCGGTGGCAAGTCCTCCGTGTCTCCCACCATTACACTCAGTGGGGTTGTCTCCCCCTCTACCGCTGGAGCAGTGGTCACCCCTACCGCCGGCCCTTCAGACTCGGGCTCCCAGGGTTCTGGCCTTCCAGCGGTATCAGGCCACTCTACTAGGGTCACCCCTGTCTCGGGTCCCTCAGATACCTTTATTGCCGGCCACAGCGCCGGAAAACCGAGGAAGTCCCTCCCAAGTATTAGTTCGTGTGGGAGTTTAGTAGCGACAGCCACCTCGTGGGTCCACCTACCAGCCGCTGTGGACAAAGTCACTAGTGCAGTGGGATAGTCTTTCAGGTCTCCGTGGATGCACAGGACCCCGACTTTACGGCCAGTATACTCCACTGAGCCGTACAAGTGCAGCCCTTACCAGGAGACTAAACTCCCGGAGTCCAGCAGAGCCACCGCCAGAGAGTCTCCCACCTCTACCTGACACAGGTGGTTATGGTCCTGCACCTCACGGGTGCCAGTTGCGCACAGCTTCCGTGCATACAGGGAGTGGCGACCCCCGTAGTTCATATCCATCGGCTCATCCCGATGCGGACAGTCGGCCCTGATGTGGCCTGGCTCCTGACACCTCCAGCATACCACGGGAGGCGGACTCGCAGGGGTATATTCCGGGCAGGCCGCTCTGTCGCCGGACGTCGGAACTGGGGCAGAGGCCTCCGGGGTTTGACTGACCCCTTCCCGCAAGAGTCCCCTGCAGGTTTCTGGTGGCCTCGTGGCGCTCCACCAGGTCGACCATCTCCAGGGCATTGGTGGGCGATACCTGGCCGATCCAGTGCTGGAGGGGATAAGGCAGGGCCCTCCAAAAGATGTCCGCCAACAGTCGATCCAGCATGGCAGTGGGACTTAGTAGATCGGGCTGCAGCCACTTTGCAGCCTGTGCAGCAGATCGTAGAACTGCGGCCTAGCGGGTTCAGTCGTTTTAAAGTCCCACTGGTGGACTCTTTGGGCGCGGACCAGCACGTTCACGCCCAGTCTGGCTAGGACCTCTCCTTTCACAGTGTCATAATCTGCCGCTTGGTCATCCGACAAGTCGAAAAACACCTGCTGGGGTCGGAAGCCAGGAGCGGAGCGACCACCTCAGCCCACTGGTCACGGGGTAACTTTTCCCTCACGGCGACCTTCTCAAAAACCGCCAGGTACGTCTCAACGTCGTCTGCGGGGGTCATTTTGGGATCGCCGCACGGACCGCTTTCCGGGCATCTTGGGCGTGGTGGGACGCTCCTGCCGCCTGTAACGCCATCACATGTTGTAGCAGTAGTTGGTTGGTCTCCCGCTGCTGCACGTTAGCCTCTATGAGAGCCTTCACAGCAGCCTCCATGTTGCCAGAAACTCCTGCTTGCAGCTTTGCTGGCTTAATATATTCCATACACTTTAGAAAAACAAAACTTCGGCGTTCACGCCAGCCTCACTGCGCATGCCCGCATCCGACACCAAATGTGGGGAGTCGCTCTGGTAGACAGCGGTGCGGGTGCAGTTTAGAGGCAAAACAAGGAGTCCAGATTGTGCAACAAACAGTGTTTTATTCACACTTGCACACAAAATGAAAAACAGTCTCTTGGTGACAGTTCACACACAGCGGAAATAACGTAGCCAAACAAAAACAGTCCAACACAGGTTCAGTCACCTGGGAGGTGTAGGTGCAGGTTCGCACCACGCTGTCGGCCCAGCCGCAGGAGAATCCAGCTTCAGGTAGCCAGGAACAAAATACCTCCTTGCTGAGCTCTTTCCTCCTGGACAGAGAACTCCCAGCCCTGTTAGCAGCTCCAGGATAATCACACTCCCCAGACACAGCTGCTGGCTGCGTTTTATATCCAGCCCAAAACATGGACTGGACCGTGGGGAGCAGCCACCCACCCTACTCTTTAGCTGCTCCCAGTAAGAGCCGGCCCGGATCGGCTTTGCAGCCATGCTATTTAACAAAGTCAAACAGCACTAGCTGCTGCAGACAAAAACCCGGCTCTCACCTCACCGAGGCCAGCAACCTCGGTGACACGTACCTGCCATCACATATGACACCTTGCACCTTACCACAGGTGTCACAGCACATTGCTCTGTGCACGCGCAGTGCCCCAATTTGGGAGTAAGAGGACCGACCAAGCTGCTTTTTCCATCTCCCGGTTCCTAAAATCAATTCAGTTTTGTGTATGAGAGTTTGGTCTGTCACTGTGAAGGCAGTCGAAGGTACCCGGCCTACATTTTTTTTTTTCCCAAAAGGCAATCCCTGATATGGAACGTAACAGGGATTAAACTGATACAAATAGTACTAGTTAAAACACCACTCATATCGGGTGTGACAGTAAATTGCACGACGCAGACGCAGTGACCGTGGATTAAAACAAAGCGTTTTTTTAACCATCTCCCCTTTCGAAAAATCAATTCAATAAATGGACCCCAGATTGGGGACGTAACAGAGATTAAACTGATAAGAATAGTACTAGTTAACACACCACTCATACCGTGTGGCAGAGTACATTGCACGGCACACGCGCAGTGCCCCAAATTGGAAGTAACAAGAAGGACGCACACAGATAAATCACATTTCTGCAAGGAGTTTGTCAACTTTTGACAACTGTTTGCGGCTGTCTAAAATCCATTCAATACACGATCTGATAGAGGACGTAACAGGGATTAAACTGATGAGAAGAGTACTACAGAAAATAACTCTTATATCGGTTGTGAGAGTAAATTGCACGGCGCAGACGCAGTGACCGTGGATTAAAACAAAGGGGAGAGAGCCAGTGTTTTTTTAACCATCTCCCTGATCGAAAAAATCTATTCAATTCACCTTTCGGGGACCCTTGGTGTTGTACGTGGCTGGGTGGAGGAAGAAACCTTCAATGACATCACCGGGACATGGCTAGCTTGGTATCCAACCTTGTGCAAATGGGGAGTTTGCCGTTGTGCAAATGGACTGTTTGCGGTTGTTTGCGGTGCATTAAAAGGGGAGTTTGGTCTGTCCATGTCTGTGAAGCGGGCGTAACCCTTACACTACCTGATCGATACAACATCATACCTGATCGTATACACACGCTGGATGTATTAAACCACGTTGTTCAAAAAAATTTAGGATTGTTAGGTGATTTATTCCTTTTATGGATTAAATCCCAACTCTGCGTCCACTATGTAATTTTCCATGGGAGGTTTGCCATGGATCCCCCTCCTGCATGCCACAGTCCAGATGTTAGTCCCCTTGAAACAACTTTTCCATCACTACTGTGGCTAGAAAGAGTCCCTGTGGGTTTTAAAATTCGCCTTCCTATTGAAGTCTCTGGCCGTTCCCCCGGTTCCCCCGTTCGTGAACATTTGAGGAAATTTGCGTTCGCCGTTCACGAACGGAAAATTTTATGTTCACGACATCTCTAGAGAGGGGAAAGTCTGGTGAGCAAGAGACCAATTAATAATGAGTTACAGTAATTGAGATGGGAATGGATCAAGGCAACAATGACGGGTTTTTGTTCTTTTCACAGTAAGAAAGGGGCAGGATCTGAAGATGTTTTTGATGTGCAGACGGCATTAGCTGGTAGGCGATTTAATATAGGAGGTGATTCAAAAATCAGTGTCAAACATAACACAGAGACAGCAGCCTGTTGGCTAGGCGTGAATGTGTTGCCACACACTGAGATCGAAATATCAGGTTTAGGTAGGTATGTAGATGGAGAAAACACCAGCAGTTCAGTTTTTGAAAGGTTGAGTTTCAGATATAGAGAGGACATGATAGTAGAGACAGCGAACAGACAGTCTCTGGTGTTCTGTAGTACAGCAAGGGTGATGTCATGGGAATAATGATATAGTTGGGTGTCATCGGCTTAGAGATGGTAATGGAAACCAAATCTGCTGATTTGAATGTTGCATTTAACAGTCAGGAGGTCATTTGTCACTTTGGTAAGGGCCATTTCTGTAGAACGTAGATGACAAAACCAGATTGTAATGGATTGTAATGAAGGGGTGAGTTGAGAGAGATAACGGATGAGGAGAGAATAGACCAGACGTCCCAGGAGTTTAGAGATGAAGGGAAGATTAGAGAAAAGTCTGTAGTTAGTACGAATCATGTTTTTTTCTTTTTTTATTAATGGGGTTATGACTAGAGATGAGCAAAGTTTTAAACAATTAGATTCGCTTTGCCGAATTTCGCCAAGAGATTCCGTTTCTTACAAATTAATTAATCACAAAGCACAGTAAATCAGGTCTATACCGGCCAACACTTAAACTGCAGTGAGAGTGTATCTCGGTGTACATCAGTGTGCATTGCAAATTATAATGACAGGCAGGTCACATACAGTATATGGACATGTGCATCATTGTGCAGGCCACCAACATTCCTAGCTAATCCCTTTTGTTAAACCAAAATAAAAGGCTTTTGAATCCCTTCTGTCAGCTGTAGAATGACTGTGTGTCTCTATTAGGCAAAGTTCACACTTCAGTTATAATGGTCAGTTATTTTCATCATTTATTGTCAGCCAAAAGCAGGTGTGGGTCAAACCCACAGAACAGGTGAAGATCTATTCATGATACCTAATCCGAGAGTAGGCTTGGCTCCTCAATTTGGCTCATAAAAACTGATGGCAATAACTGACCAAATAACTGAAATGTTAACTCAGCCTTACAGGTCAATGTTAACGTCAGGTCTAATTTATTGGCGTGGACTGAACCGTGCAGTGGGCCAAGATTCAAGTAGTGGCTCTGAGGGTGTAAGCAGTAAGTTTATTTTGACTTCACTGTTTATGTTTGAGCAACCACTTTCACACAGCCACTGCAAGAACAGTGAAAGCAGGTGATTGGACCATGTGACCCAGTGACGTCACGGAAGGTCCTTCACCCCCTTCCCGGCTGAATACAGAGCAGGAAACCGGTAACCGGCTTCTACGCGATCAAATGGAGGGGGTAAGTTTATGTTTTTATTATTTTTAACCCTTTTTACTTTGCATTCTCTATAGAGAATGCTATTATTTTCCTTTATAACTATGTTATAAGGGAAAATAATAAAGGTCGAGTACGCATCCCGATCGTCTCCTAGCAACCATGCGGGAAAATCGCACCGCATCCGCACTTGCTTGCGGATGCTTGCGACTTTCCCGCAGCCCCATTCACTTCTATGGGGCCTGCGTTGCGTGAAAAACGCAGAAACTGGAGCATGTTGCAATTTTCACGCAATGCAGAAGTGATGCGTGAAAATCACCGCTCATATGCACAGCCCCATAGAAATGAATGGGTCCGGATTCAGTGCGGGTGCAATGCGTTCACCTCATGCATTGCACCCGCGCGGTAAACTCGTCCGTGCGAAAGAGGCCTAAGAGTTGCTGAAATGCATGCACATTGTCCTTGGCATTTGCAAGACGTCTTTCAGTTGGGTGGAAGACTTCAGGAACCGGTTGACAACCAGATTGAAGACATTCACCATGCAGAGCACATGCGTGAGCCCTACCTGATGCAGCACAGACAGAATGTTATTCCCATTATTAGTGACCATGGTTTCTATCTCTAGTTGGTGAGGAGACAGCCAGAATTCAACATCTTGGTTGATGACTCAGAGCAGTTCCTCACCTGTATAACTCCATTCCCACAGGCTGACCAGGTGCAGAACAGCATGACAATGCCGTACTTTGCATAGGTGGCATGCTGGAGGACCACTCTGAAACTTGCCTACAGTGGAGGCTAAGGACAAGGTGGAGGATGATGAGGCAGAGGCGGACAATGGATCATCCCACAATCACAATGCGGAGGCGACATCACCTGGCCAAGTTACTGGTGTGCTTGGGCCGGAACACATTTATCCAGTGGGCTGTGAATAAGATATATTGTCCTTGGCTATAATTACAGCTCCACATGTCAGTAATGGCATGAACTGTTCCAGACACCGACAGGCTCAAGGACTGACTCGTCTTCTGCTCAACATACCTCTGCAGGGCTGGTATATATATATTTTTTTAATAGGAGTAATCATGGCTTGGGACTCTATACCTTGGCTGGGCACAAGCCATCAGCATTCTGAAAGGTGTAGAGTCAACAACATGTAAGGGGAGGGACTGTAGTACCAGCAACTTGGCTAGGTGCACGTTCAGCTTCTCCTAGGTGAACACATACTGTTGTCTCTTTGCTATTGCTTCGGTGATCGATTGCTGGCGAAACACAGGACGAGGAGTAGCAGGAGCATCAGGAGCAATAGATGAAGCGAGGTTGAGGTTGCTGAGGTTGAGGAGTCCTGACTGCTGGAGAAGGGGGGGGGGGGCAGCTGGGAGATGCAGCAGTTGCTGTATCAGGCTGTACCACTACATTAGTACCATAGTTTTCCCAGGCCACTTTATAGTAATGCTTCATGTGATGTCCTGCATACCACTATGCTAACGTCCTCCAGTGACTTAATAAAAAAAAAATCCTGCACTGCCGAGTATAGCCTTTTACCCACACCACTCCCTGCTGCCTGCCGTTGAAGTTATGAACCAGTGCACTGCTAGTTGTTTCCTGACAGGAAGGCTCCTGAGTAGCAGACTGTCCCTAGTGTTTGCCGTGTCTCTCCCTTGCTCAACTTACAGTGAAATTGCAGAGACCGCACGGGATGAGGCTTTTATAATGTTGTGATGTCACAAGTAGAGTTGAGCGAACCTGAACTGTATAGTTTGGGTTCGTACCCAACTATCAACCAATCAGCCAATCAACTAGCGTTTTACTTCTTGCCCTAAGAAGCCATCATAGTCATGCCTACTAATGGCATGGCTGTGATTGGCCAAGTGCAGCATGTGACTCAGCCTCTATTTAAGCTGGAGTCACGTAGCGCCCGTCACTCTGCTCTGATTAGCGTAGGGATAGGATGCAGCTGCTGTAAGGGCGAGATTAGGCAGGGAAGAGTCAGCAAAACCACTTAATGAAGTGATCGATCTACATCTGTGAATTATTCAACTTCTGTTAGTTCATTGCTCACTGGTTTTTAGGCTGCCCAGAGCGTTTTTCTGTCACTTTTTTCTGGGGTGATCGGCGGCCATTTTGTGATCTTTTGGTGCACCAGCACATGTTTTCAGCTGCCACCAAGTTTAACATACATTTTTGGGTTCAATAGTAGGCTTTTTTTCTGCAATATCCTACAACAGGGGTTGAGCAGCTGTGCTTACTGTCACACCTTGAAACAGAGGATAGAAATTGCTATATTTTATTGAGGGGTGAAATTCAATTGCCAAAATAACAATCCCCTAAATCTGGGGTTCCAGCTGTGGCCGGCCAAGTGTAATACTGTCAGTCAAAGGATATATTTTTTCTGTTGTGAAATTCAATTGCCAAAATACCAATCCCCTAAATCTGATGTTCCAGCTGTGGCTGGCTAAGTTTAATACTGTACGTCAAAGGATAGATTATTTTTTCTGGGGTGAATTTCAATTGCCAAAATACCAATCCCCTAAATCTGGGGTTCCAGCTGTGGCTGGCCAAGTGTAATGCAGTCAGTCAAAGGATACTTTTTTTTCTGGGGTGAAATTCAATTGCCAAAATACCAATCCTCTAAATCTGTGGTTTTAGCTGTTGTTGGCCAAGTGTAATACTGTCCGTAAAAGGATAGATTTCATTCCTGGGGTGAAATTCAATTGCCAAAATACCAATCCCCTAAATCTGGGGTTCCAGCTGTGGCTGGCCAAGTGACCTTGGCGAATTTAATAAAGGAAAGGTTCTAGAAGACATCAGTGTTTGCCGTCCTTTCTGACATTCCTAGAGGCGACCCAGGCGCAGGAGGTGTTAATGTAGGTGTAATGAGCTTATCCTACATTACCCTCCTGGGTGAAGTGAGTTAAACCTGCTTTTATTACTGCTTTTATTACTGCTTTTATTACTCTTATTTGCACTAATTATGATCCGAATTTTACTAATACCGCACTTTTGTAAGTGTTTCATATGACAGATTGGCGCCTCCAAAAGTGGTCATTTACAGGGTACACGCACTACCATAGCTGTGTGTACTCTGCCTCTTTTTTATTGTTACAAGTGTAATACTGTAAGTCAAAGGATAGATTTTTTTCTGGGGTGAAATTCAATTACCAAAATACCAATCCTCTAAATCAGTGGTTTTAGCTGTTGCTGGCAAAGTGAAATACTGTCCGTAAAAGGATAGATTTTATTTCTCGGGTGAAATTCAATTGCAAAAATAACAATCCCCTAAATCTGGTGTTCCAGCTGTGGCTGGCTAAGTTTAATACTGTACATCAAAGGATAGATTTTTTTCTGTGGTTAAATAAAATCCCTGAAATAGAAATCCTAAACATCTGTGCTTTCTGCTGTTTCTCTCCAAGTGTAATTCTGTCCGCAATAGGGTATATTACATACAGCATGTCAGCGTCTAAATACAAGGACTGAAAAATAAATCCTCTATATTTGCACACGCTATTGTGCATCTCCAAGTGCAATTCTGTCTGTAGAAGGATACCTTTCTGCCAGGGCCTAAATACTAGGCCTAAAATTGATTTTCCCATAAATCTGTGGTTTCTGCTATGCCTGTATTAGTGTAATACGGTACATAAATAGATAGCTAGATAATGTTAGGTGCCTGTAAATAAAGGCCTTAATTTGAACTCTATACATTGGGCCAAATAAGTTTTTCCTTATTGTGGTGAACGGTAACAATGAGGAAAACATCTGAAGAGGGACGCAGACATGGTCGTGGTGGTGTTAGTGGACCCTCTGGTGCTGGAAGAGGACGTGGCCGTTCTGCCACAGCTACACGTCCTAGTGAACCAACTACCTCAGGTCCCAGTAGCCGCCAGAATCTACAGCGATATTTGGTCGGACCTAATGCCGTTATAAGGATGGTAAGGCCTGAGCAAGTACAGGTGCTAGACGATTGGGTGGCCGACAGTGGATCCAGCAGGTTCACATTATCTCCCACCCAGTCATCTGCAGAAAGCGCACAGGTGGCGCCTGAAAACCAAGCCCATCAGTCTGTCACATCACCCCCATGCATATCAGGGAACCTGTCTGGGCCTTAAGTTATGCAGCATTCTCTCATGCTGTTTGAAGAATCTGCTGGCAGGGTTTCACAAGGGCATCCACCTAGCCCTTCCCCAGCAGTGGAAGGCATAGAATGCACTGACGTACAACCACTTATGTTTCCGGATGGGGACATGGGAATACCAATTCAGCAGAGCCAGCACGTCTCTGATGATGACGAAACACAGGTGCCAACTGCTGTGTCTTTTTGCAGTGTGCAGCTCGAACAGGAGGTCAGGGAGGAAGACTGTGTGGAAGATGATGCAGGGGACAATGAGGTCCTAGACCCCACATGGAATGAAGGTCGTGCCACTGACTTTCAGAGATCAGAGGAAGAGGCAGTGGTGAGACCGAGCTAACAGCGTAGCAAAAGAGGGAGCAGGGTGCAAAAGCAGGACAGCCGTCGCCAAGAGAGTTCGCCTGCTACTGGCCACCGCCACCAGGGACCGAGCACACCAAAGGCAGCGTCAAGGATTTCACTGGCATGTAAATTCTTCACACAATGTGCTGATGACAAA
Organism: Bufotes viridis; assembly: GCA_033119425.1. Taxonomy (NCBI): domain Eukaryota; kingdom Metazoa; phylum Chordata; class Amphibia; order Anura; family Bufonidae; genus Bufotes; species Bufotes viridis. The sequence continues at coordinate 213,099,754 of CM065593.1, read as the reverse complement.
ACCCGAGTGGTTTGCACTCTGTGCCATCAGAGCCTGAAACGAGGCATTAATGTTCTGAACCTTCGCACAACCTGCATGACCAGGCATCTACATGCGAGACACGAGCTGCAGTGGAATAAGCACCTTCAAAACCTAGAAAGGGCTCAGGCCCCTCCTGCTCCCTCTTCTGCTGCTGCCCCGGCCTCTTCCTCCACCTCTGGAGGAACGTTGGCACCTGCCGCCCAGCAAACAGAGGATGTGCCACCAACACCATCACCTCCATCACCAAGCATCTCCACCATTTCACACGGCAGCGTTCAGTTCTCCATCTCACAAACCTTGAGAGAAAGCATAAAATTCCCACCTAGCCCCCTCGATCCCTGGGCCTGAATGCCAGCATTTCTAAACTACTGGCCTTTGAAATGCTGTCATTTAAGCTGGTGGACATGGACAGCTTCAAAAGCTGATGGTGGTGGCTGTACCACAGTACGTTGTTCCCAGCTGCCACTACTTCTCCAAGAAAGCCGTGCCTTCACTGCATAACCAAGTATAGGATAAAATCAAGTGTGCACTGCGCAACGCCATCTGTGGCAAGGTCCACCTAACCACAGATACATGGACCAGTAAGCATGGCCAGGGACGCTATATCTCCCTAACTGCACACTGGGTAAATGTAGTTGCGGCTGGGTCCCAGGCGGAGAGCTGTTTGGCACACGTCCTTCCGCCGCCAAGGATCGCAGGGCATCATTCTTTGCCTCCTGTTGCCTCCTCCTCCTACTCGGCTTCCTCCTTCTCCTTTTTCCACCTGCTCATACGGTCAGCCACAGACCTTCACCACCAACTTCAGCACAGCCCTGGGTAAACCGCGCAGGAGTTGTTTCGGGGTATACAACAACAGACCTATGAGTGGTTGCTGCCGGTGAGCCTCAAGCCCGGCCTGGTGGTGTGCGATAATGGGCGAAATCTCGTTGCAGCTCTGGGACTAGCCGGTTTGACGCACATCCCTTGCCTGGCGCATGTGCTGAATTTGGTGGTGCAGAAATTAATTCAAAACTAACCCGACAGAGCTGCTGCATAAAGTGTGAGTCGTCTATCGCCTGTCTGCGCTACAGCGTAACTTCGGCCTTCCCACTCACCGCCTCATATGCGACATGCCCACCAGGTGGAACTCCACCTTGCACATGCTGGAGAGACTGTGCAAGCAGCAACAGGCCATAGTGGAGTTTCAGCTTCATCACGCACGCAGCACCACTTCACCACCAATGACTGGGCCCCCATGCGAGACCTGTGTGCACTGTTGCGCTGTTTTGAGTACTCCACCAACATGGCCAGTGGTGATGACTGCATTATCAGTGTTACAATACCTCTTCTATGTCTCCTTGAGAAAACACTTAGGGCGATGATGGAAGAGGATGTGGCCCAGGAGGAGGAGGAGGAGGAGGAAGAGGGGTCATTTCTAACACTTCAAGCCAGTCTTTTAGAAGGGGCTCAGAGGGAGGTCTTTTGCATCAGCAGAGGCCAGGTACAAATTTGGCCAGCCAAGGTACACTACTGGAGAACGAGGACGACGAGAATGAGGAGGAGGTGGAGGAGGATGAGGATGAGGATGAAGCATGTTCACAGTGGGGTGGCACCCAACACAGCTCAGGCCCATCACTGGTGCGTGGCTGGGGGAAACGGAGGACAATGACAATACGCCTCCCACAGAGGACAGATTGTCCTCCTTATCTCTGTGCAGCCTGGCACACATGAGCGACTACATGCTGCAGTGCCTGCGCAATGACAGCAGAGTTGCCCACATTTTAAAGTGTGCTGACTACTGGGTTGCCACCCTGCTGGATCCCCGGTACAAAGACAATGTGCCCACCTTAATTCCTGCACTGGAGCGTGATAGGAAAATGCGCGAGTACAAGCGCACGCTGGTAGATGCACTCCTGATAGCATTCCCAACTGACACAGGGGAAAAGTGGAAGCTCAAGGCAAAGGCAGAGGAGGAGCAAGAGGTCGGCAACGCAGCTGTGTCACAGCCAGCTCCTCTGAAGGCAGGGTTAGCATGGCAGAGATGTGGAAAAGTTTTGTCACAGAGCCACAGCTAACTGCACCACTAGCTGATAAGGAACGTGTTAGCAGAATGCAGCATTTTAACAACATGGTGGAACAGTACATGTGCACACGCCTCCACGTACTGATTTATGGTTCGACCCCATTCATCTTCTGGGTCTCCAAATTGTCCACATGGCCAGAGCGAGCCTTTTATGCCTTGGAGGTGCTGGCCTGCCCTGCGGCCAGTGTATTGTCTGAACGTGTATTTAGCACAGCAGGGGGCATCATTACAGACAAATGCAGCCGTCTGTCCACAGCTAACGTGGACAAGCTGACGTTTATAAAAATGAACCAGACATGGATCCCACAGGACCAGTCCACCCCTTGTGCAGAATAGACATTTATAACTGCCTCGCCCTCAACCATACATTCTTGTACTCGAGGGCGCTTCTTTATTGAATCCTCTTTTTAATTGTACCATTATTTTTGGGGGCAACACCAAGTTGAATTAACCTCTCCTTTGTCTGGATGCCAGGGGCCTACTTTTCAGCTAATCGCCTGCTGCTTTGGTGTGCGACATTAACTTTTATTGTCAAATAACCTGTCTGGGTGTCAGGGGCCTAAATAACTGAAAGTGGCCTGTTCCATTGGTGGGTACCATGATGCCTGTTTTGCTGCTATGGGACCTCTCTCCTCTGTCTGGGTGCTGGGGCCAAAATAACTGAAAGTGGCCTGTTCCATTGGTGGGTAACACGATGCCTGTTTTGCTGCTATGGGACCTCTCTCCTCTGTCTGGGTGCTGGGGCTTAAATTACTGAAAGTGGCCTGTTCCAATGGTGGGTAACATGATGCCTCTTTTGCTGCTATGGGACCTTTCTCCTCTGTCTGAGTGCCAGGGGCCTACATTTCAGATAATCACCTGTTGCTTTGGTGGGTGACATTTACCTCTTTTGATGTTAAATGACCTCTACTCTGTCTGGGTGTCAGGGGCCTATATTTCATTTAATTGCTTGCTGTCTTGGTGGGAGACATTTAACTCCTTTTACTGTCAAATGACTGCCCCATTGTGTGGGTGTCTGGGGCCTATAAGTCGTTTATTCATTTGTTGCTTTGTTGGGTGAAATTTTCCTCTTTATACTGTCAAATGAACTCTACATTGTATGGTTGTCAGGGGCCTATTTTTCTTTTTATTGCTTGCTGCATTGGTGGGAGATATTAAACTCTTTACACTGTCAAATGACCTCTACAATGTCTGGTTGTCAGGGGCCTATATTTTGTTTAATCGCTTGCTACATTGGTGGGAGACATTAAACTATTTTTACTGTCAAATGACAGCCCCATTGTGTGGGTGTCAGGGGCCAATATTTTGTTTAATTGCCTGCTGTCTTGGTGGGAGACATTGAACTCTTTTTACTGTCAAATGACTTCTCCTCTGTCTGGGTGTCAGGGGCCTACATAAATGATAATGGCCTGTTCCATTGCAGGTTGACCTAAGGCCTGTGTTGCTATTACAGGACTGCTCTTTGTGGGTGCCATGGTCCTCCTGAATTAGTAAATGAGGCCTGCAGCACTGCTGGGTGAAAACTATTCTGATTTTGCATGATTGTAACTCTCCTCTTTGTGGGAGCCATAGGTCGGAATCTGTGAATGAGGCCTGAGGCATTGCTGGGTGAAATCAATACTATCTTGGCGTGATTTTAACTCTCCTTTGTGGGTCCTGTGGGCCTGAATGTTTGAATGAGGCCTGTGGCTCTGTAGGCAGACATGATTCCTTCTTGGCTGTGATGACAACTTCAACTCCCATGTATGGTTGCCATTAGCCTGAGTTTGTGAGTGAGGCCTGTGACACTGCAGGACAGCCGTCGCCAAGAGAGTTCGCCTGCTACTGGCCACCGCCACCAGGGACCGAGCACACCAAAGGCAGCGTCAAGGATTTCACTGGCATGTAAATTCTTCACACAATGTGCTGATGACAAAACCCGAGTGGTTTGCACTCTGTGCCATCAGAGCCTGAAACGAGGCATTAATGTTCTGAACCTTCGCACAACCTGCATGACCAGGCATCTACATGCGAGACACGAGCTGCAGTGGAATAAGCACCTTCAAAACCTAGAAAGGGCTCAGGCCCCTCCTGCTCCCTCTTCTGCTGCTGCCCCGGCCTCTTCCTCCACCTCTGGAGGAACGTTGGCACCTGCCGCCCAGCAAACAGAGGATGTGCCACCAACACCATCACCTCCATCACCAAGCATCTCCACCATTTCACACGGCAGCGTTCAGTTCTCCATCTCACAAACCTTGGAGAGAAAGCATAAAATTCCCACCTAGCCCCCTCGATCCCTGGGCCTGAATGCCAGCATTTCTAAACTACTGGCCTTTGAAATGCTGTCATTTAAGCTGGTGGACATGGACAGCTTCAAAAGCTGATGGTGGTGGCTGTACCACAGTACGTTGTTCCCAGCTGCCACTACTTCTCCAAGAAAGCCGTGCCTTCACTGCATAACCAAGTATAGGATAAAATCAAGTGTGCACTGCGCAACGCCATCTGTGGCAAGGTCCACCTAACCACAGATACATGGACCAGTAAGCATGGCCAGGGACGCTATATCTCCCTAACTGCACACTGGGTAAATGTAGTTGCGGCTGGGTCCCAGGCGGAGAGCTGTTTGGCACACGTCCTTCCGCCGCCAAGGATCGCAGGGCATCATTCTTTGCCTCCTGTTGCCTCCTCCTCCTACTCGGCTTCCTCCTTCTCCTTTTTCCACCTGCTCATACGGTCAGCCACAGACCTTCACCACCAACTTCAGCACAGCCCTGGGTAAACCGCGCAGGAGTTGTTTCGGGTATACAACAACAGACCTATGAGTGGTTGCTGCCGGTGAGCCTCAAGCCCGGCCTGGTGGTGTGCGATAATGGGCGAAATCTCGTTGCAGCTCTGGGACTAGCCGGTTTGACGCACATCCCTTGCCTGGCGCATGTGCTGAATTTGGTGGTGCAGAAATTAATTCAAAACTAACCCGACATGTCAGAGCTGCTGCATAAAGTGTGAGTCGTCTATCGCCTGTCTGCGCTACAGCGTAACTCGGCCTTCCCGCTCACCGCCTCATATGCGACATGCCCACCAGGTGGAACTCCACCTTGCACATGCTGGAGAGACTGTGCAAGCAGCAACAGGCCATAGTGGAGTTTCAGCTTCATCACGCACGCAGCACCACTTCACCACCAATGACTGGGCCCCCATGCGAGACCTGTGTGCACTGTTGCGCTGTTTTGAGTACTCCACCAACATGGCCAGTGGTGATGACTGCATTATCAGTGTTACAATACCTCTTCTATGTCTCCTTGAGAAAACACTTAGGGCGATGATGGAAGAGGATGTGGCCCAGGAGGAGGAGGAGGAGGAGGAAGAGGGTCATTTCTAACACTTCAAGCCAGTCTTTTAGAAGGGGCTCAGAGGGAGGTCTTTTGCATCAGCAGAGGCCAGGTACAAATTTGGCCAGCCAAGGTACACTACTGAAGAACGAGGACGACGAGAATGAGGAGGAGGTGGAGGAGGATGAGGATGAGGATGAAGCATGTTCACAGTGGGGTGGCACCCAACACAGCTCAGGCCCATCACTGGTGCGTGGCTGGGGGAAACGGAGGACAATGACAATACGCCTCCCACAGAGGACAGATTGTCCTCCTTATCTCTGTGCAGCCTGGCACACATGAGCGACTACATGCTGCAGTGCCTGCGCAATGACAGCAGAGTTGCCCACATTTTAAAGTGTGCTGACTACTGGGTTGCCACCCTGCTGGATCCCCGGTACAAAGACAATGTGCCCACCTTAATTCCTGCACTGGAGCGTGATAGGAAAATGCGCGAGTACAAGCGCACGCTGGTAGATGCACTCCTGATAGCATTCCCAACTGACACAGGGGAAAAGTGGAAGCTCAAGGCAAAGGCAGAGGAGGAGCAAGAGGTCGGCAACGCAGCTGTGTCACAGCCAGCTCCTCTGAAGGCAGGGTTAGCATGGCAGAGATGTGGAAAAGTTTTGTCACAGAGCCACAGCTAACTGCACCACTAGCTGATAAGGAACGTGTTAGCAGAATGCAGCATTTTAACAACATGGTGGAACAGTACATGTGCACACGCCTCCACGTACTGATTTATGGTTCGACCCCATTCATCTTCTGGGTCTCCAAATTGTCCACATGGCCAGAGCGAGCCTTTTATGCCTTGGAGGTGCTGGCCTGCCCTGCGGCCAGTGTATTGTCTGAACGTGTATTTAGCACAGCAGGGGGCATCATTACAGACAAATGCAGCCGTCTGTCCACAGCTAACGTGGACAAGCTGACGTTTATAAAAATGAACCAGACATGGATCCCACAGGACCAGTCCACCCCTTGTGCAGAATAGACATTTATAACTGCCTCGCCCTCAACCATACATTCTTGTACTCGAGGGCGCTTCTTTATTGAATCCTCTTTTTAATTGTACCATTATTTTTGGGGGCAACACCAAGTTGAATTAACCTCTCCTTTGTCTGGATGCCAGGGGCCTACTTTTCAGCTAATCGCCTGCTGCTTTGGTGTGCGACATTAACTTTTATTGTCAAATAACCTGTCTGGGTGTCAGGGGCCTAAATAACTGAAAGTGGCCTGTTCCATTGGTGGGTACCATGATGCCTGTTTTGCTGCTATGGGACCTCTCTCCTCTGTCTGGGTGCTGGGGCCAAAATAACTGAAAGTGGCCTGTTCCATTGGTGGGTAACACGATGCCTGTTTTGCTGCTATGGGACCTCTCTCCTCTGTCTGGGTGCTGGGGCTTAAATTACTGAAAGTGGCCTGTTCCAATGGTGGGTAACATGATGCCTCTTTTGCTGCTATGGGACCTTTCTCCTCTGTCTGAGTGCCAGGGGCCTACATTTCAGATAATCACCTGTTGCTTTGGTGGGTGACATTTACCTCTTTTGATGTTAAATGACCTCTACTCTGTCTGGGTGTCAGGGGCCTATATTTCATTTAATTGCTTGCTGTCTTGGTGGGAGACATTTAACTCCTTTTACTGTCAAATGACTGCCCCATTGTGTGGGTGTCTGGGGCCTATAAGTCGTTTATTCATTTGTTGCTTTGTTGGGTGAAATTTTCCTCTTTATACTGTCAAATGAACTCTACATTGTATGGTTGTCAGGGGCCTATTTTTCTTTTTATTGCTTGCTGCATTGGTGGGAGATATTAAACTCTTTACACTGTCAAATGACCTCTACAATGTCTGGTTGTCAGGGGCCTATATTTTGTTTAATCGCTTGCTACATTGGTGGGAGACATTAAACTATTTTTACTGTCAAATGACAGCCCCATTGTGTGGGTGTCAGGGGCCAATATTTTGTTTAATTGCCTGCTGTCTTGGTGGGAGACATTGAACTCTTTTTACTGTCAAATGACTTCTCCTCTGTCTGGGTGTCAGGGGCCTACATAAATGATAATGGCCTGTTCCATTGCAGGTTGACCTAAGGCCTGTGTTGCTATTACAGGACTGCTCTTTGTGGGTGCCATGGTCCTCCTGAATTAGTAAATGAGGCCTGCAGCACTGCTGGGTGAAAACTATTCTGATTTTGCATGATTGTAACTCTCCTCTTTGTGGGAGCCATAGGTCGGAATCTGTGAATGAGGCCTGAGGCATTGCTGGGTGAAATCAATACTATCTTGGCGTGATTTTAACTCTCCTTTGTGGGTCCTGTGGGCCTGAATGTTTGAATGAGGCCTGTGGCTCTGTAGGCAGACATGATTCCTTCTTGGCTGTGATGACAACTTCAACTCCCATGTATGGTTGCCATTAGCCTGAGTTTGTGAGTGAGGCCTGTGACACTGCAGGACAGCCGTCGCCAAGAGAGTTCGCCTGCTACTGGCCACCGCCACCAGGGACCGAGCACACCAAAGGCAGCGTCAAGGATTTCACTGGCATGTAAATTCTTCACACAATGTGCTGATGACAAAACCCGAGTGGTTTGCACTCTGTGCCATCAGAGCCTGAAACGAGGCATTAATGTTCTGAACCTTCGCACAACCTGCATGACCAGGCATCTACATGCGAGACACGAGCTGCAGTGGAATAAGCACCTTCAAAACCTAGAAAGGGCTCAGGCCCCTCCTGCTCCCTCTTCTGCTGCTGCCCCGGCCTCTTCCTCCACCTCTGGAGGAACGTTGGCACCTGCCGCCCAGCAAACAGAGGATGTGCCACCAACACCATCACCTCCATCACCAAGCATCTCCACCATTTCACACGGCAGCGTTCAGTTCTCCATCTCACAAACCTTGGAGAGAAAGCATAAAATTCCCACCTAGCCCCCTCGATCCCTGGGCCTGAATGCCAGCATTTCTAAACTACTGGCCTTTGAAATGCTGTCATTTAAGCTGGTGGACATGGACAGCTTCAAAAGCTGATGGTGGTGGCTGTACCACAGTACGTTGTTCCCAGCTGCCACTACTTCTCCAAGAAAGCCGTGCCTTCACTGCATAACCAAGTATAGGATAAAATCAAGTGTGCACTGCGCAACGCCATCTGTGGCAAGGTCCACCTAACCACAGATACATGGACCAGTAAGCATGGCCAGGGACGCTATATCTCCCTAACTGCACACTGGGTAAATGTAGTTGCGGCTGGGTCCCAGGCGGAGAGCTGTTTGGCACACGTCCTTCCGCCGCCAAGGATCGCAGGGCATCATTCTTTGCCTCCTGTTGCCTCCTCCTCCTACTCGGCTTCCTCCTTCTCCTTTTTCCACCTGCTCATACGGTCAGCCACAGACCTTCACCACCAACTTCAGCACAGCCCTGGGTAAACCGCGCAGGAGTTGTTTCGGGTATACAACAACAGACCTATGAGTGGTTGCTGCCGGTGAGCCTCAAGCCCGGCCTGGTGGTGTGCGATAATGGGCGAAATCTCGTTGCAGCTCTGGGACTAGCCGGTTTGACGCACATCCCTTGCCTGGCGCATGTGCTGAATTTGGTGGTGCAGAAATTAATTCAAAACTAACCCGACATGTCAGAGCTGCTGCATAAAGTGTGAGTCGTCTATCGCCTGTCTGCGCTACAGCGTAACCCGGCCTTCCCGCTCACCGCCTCATATGCGACATGCCCACCAGGTGGAACTCCACCTTGCACATGCTGGAGAGACTGTGCAAGCAGCAACAGGCCATAGTGGAGTTTCAGCTTCATCACGCACGCAGCACCACTTCACCACCAATGACTGGGCCCCCATGCGAGACCTGTGTGCACTGTTGCGCTGTTTTGAGTACTCCACCAACATGGCCAGTGGTGATGACTGCATTATCAGTGTTACAATACCTCTTCTATGTCTCCTTGAGAAAACACTTAGGGCGATGATGGAAGAGGATGTGGCCCAGGAGGAGGAGGAGGAGGAGGAAGAGGGGTCATTTCTAACACTTCAAGCCAGTCTTTTAGAAGGGGCTCAGAGGGAGGTCTTTTGCATCAGCAGAGGCCAGGTACAAATTTGGCCAGCCAAGGTACACTACTGGAGAACGAGGACGACGAGAATGAGGAGGAGGTGGAGGAGGATGAGGATGAGGATGAAGCATGTTCACAGTGGGGTGGCACCCAACACAGCTCAGGCCCATCACTGGTGCGTGGCTGGGGGAAACGGAGGACAATGACAATACGCCTCCCACAGAGGACAGATTGTCCTCCTTATCTCTGTGCAGCCTGGCACACATGAGCGACTACATGCTGCAGTGCCTGCGCAATGACAGCAGAGTTGCCCACATTTTAAAGTGTGCTGACTACTGGGTTGCCACCCTGCTGGATCCCGGTACAAAGACAATGTGCCCACCTTAATTCCTGCACTGGAGCGTGATAGGAAAATGCGCGAGTACAAGCGCACGCTGGTAGATGCACTCCTGATAGCATTCCCAACTGACACAGGGGAAAAGTGGAAGCTCAAGGCAAAGGCAGAGGAGGAGCAAGAGGTCGGCAACGCAGCTGTGTCACAGCCAGCTCCTCTGAAGGCAGGGTTAGCATGGCAGAGATGTGGAAAAGTTTTGTCACAGAGCCACAGCTAACTGCACCACTAGCTGATAAGGAACGTGTTAGCAGAATGCAGCATTTTAACAACATGGTGGAACAGTACATGTGCACACGCCTCCACGTACTGATTTATGGTTCGACCCCATTCATCTTCTGGGTCTCCAAATTGTCCACATGGCCAGAGCGAGCCTTTTATGCCTTGGAGGTGCTGGCCTGCCCTGCGGCCAGTGTATTGTCTGAACGTGTATTTAGCACAGCAGGGGGCATCATTACAGACAAATGCAGCCGTCTGTCCACAGCTAACGTGGACAAGCTGACGTTTATAAAAATGAACCAGACATGGATCCCACAGGACCAGTCCACCCCTTGTGCAGAATAGACATTTATAACTGCCTCGCCCTCAACCATACATTCTTGTACTCGAGGGCGCTTCTTTATTGAATCCTCTTTTTAATTGTACCATTATTTTTGGGGCAACACCAAGTTGAATTAACCTCTCCTTTGTCTGGATGCCAGGGGCCTACTTTTCAGCTAATCGCCTGCTGCTTTGGTGTGCGACATTAACTTTTTATTGTCAAATAACCTGTCTGGGTGTCAGGGGCCTAAATAACTGAAAGTGGCCTGTTCCATTGGTGGGTACCATGATGCCTGTTTTGCTGCTATGGGACCTCTCTCCTCTGTCTGGGTGCTGGGGCCAAAATAACTGAAAGTGGCCTGTTCCATTGGTGGGTAACACGATGCCTGTTTTGCTGCTATGGGACCTCTCTCCTCTGTCTGGGTGCTGGGGCTTAAATTACTGAAAGTGGCCTGTTCCAATGGTGGGTAACATGATGCCTCTTTTGCTGCTATGGGACCTTTCTCCTCTGTCTGAGTGCCAGGGGCCTACATTTCAGATAATCACCTGTTGCTTTGGTGGGTGACATTTACCTCTTTTTGATGTTAAATGACCTCTACTCTGTCTGGGTGTCAGGGGCCTATATTTCATTTAATTGCTTGCTGTCTTGGTGGGAGACATTTAACTCCTTTTACTGTCAAATGACTGCCCCATTGTGTGGGTGTCTGGGGCCTATAAGTCGTTTATTCATTTGTTGCTTTGTTGGGTGAAATTTTCCTCTTTATACTGTCAAATGAACTCTACATTGTATGGTTGTCAGGGGCCTATTTTTCTTTTTATTGCTTGCTGCATTGGTGGGAGATATTAAACTCTTTACACTGTCAAATGACCTCTACAATGTCTGGTTGTCAGGGGCCTATATTTTGTTTAATCGCTTGCTACATTGGTGGGAGACATTAAACTATTTTTACTGTCAAATGACAGCCCCATTGTGTGGGTGTCAGGGGCCAATATTTTGTTTAATTGCCTGCTGTCTTGGTGGGAGACATTGAACTCTTTTTACTGTCAAATGACTTCTCCTCTGTCTGGGTGTCAGGGGCCTACATAAATGATAATGGCCTGTTCCATTGCAGGTTGACCTAAGGCCTGTGTTGCTATTACAGGACTGCTCTTTGTGGGTGCCATGGTCCTCCTGAATTAGTAAATGAGGCCTGCAGCACTGCTGGGTGAAAACTATTCTGATTTTGCATGATTGTAACTCTCCTCTTTGTGGGAGCCATAGGTCGGAATCTGTGAATGAGGCCTGAGGCATTGCTGGGTGAAATCAATACTATCTTGGCGTGATTTTAACTCTCCTTTGTGGGTCCTGTGGGCCTGAATGTTTGAATGAGGCCTGTGGCTCTGTAGGCAGACATGATTCCTTCTTGGCTGTGATGACAACTTCAACTCCCATGTATGGTTGCCATTAGCCTGAGTTTGTGAGTGAGGCCTGTGACACTGCTGGCAGACATGAATCCTTCTTTTCTGTGATGTGAACTTCAACTCCCATGTATGGTTGCCATGGCCCTGAGTCTGTGAATGAGGCCTGGGGCACTGCAGGCAGACATGAATCCTTTTTGGCTGTGATGAGAACTTCAACTCCCATAGCATTCCCTCCTGACGCCACCCCAACTTCCTATTCCACCTCCTTCTCCAAGTTGCCAATTGATATTGGTAAATTTTTATTTATTTTATTTTATTTTAAGTAATTTCCCTATCCACAATTGTTTGCAGGGGATTTAACTACATTTTGATGCCTTTTGCAGGCCTCTAGCCCTTTACTGGGCTATTTTACAGCCTTTTTAGTGCTCAAAAGTTCGGATCCCCATTGACTTCAATGGGGTTCGGGTTCGGGGTCAAGTTCAGGTCGAGTTCGGATCCCGAACCCGAACATTTTCGTGAAGTTCGGCCTAACTTCTCGAACCCGAACATCCAGGTGTTCGCTCAACTCTAGTCACAAGGGATGACTATCTGTGGATTGGCTGGCTGCATAGCATTATGGGTGATCTCATGTTCCTGGATTTCTTACTTTCACTTATAACACGTGTAGCTGCCATTTTAGAAAAAAAAAAACTATTAATCACCACAAACTGCGATGATATTCTTTGCAAATCAAATTTTTACTAAACTTCGGATAGATTCCAGTTCAGGTGCTTCGATGTGCTCAGCACTAGTTATGACAGAGTCTTTGAATAAGAGGGGAAGGGATATCCCCTGAAGTTAAAAGTAAAAGTATGAAGAGAAAGTACAGATGGCTGTGTGATTTTAAGAGAGCTTATTTTGCTGCAACCTGGGACATGATGGGCTGAGATGAGCCAGAAAGGTGAATAAAACATATGAACTGTTAATAACTTTCCGTCATTAAGACACTAGGCCGCGCATCAGGGTGAGGGTGATGGCGGGGTGTCATGAAACTGTCCCAGGCCTTGGAGAGTGTTGTCCTGCCTCTGTTGGAACTGCTGTGTGTTCCCCTCATCTCCCCTACTCGGTTGCCCAAGGAACTACGTACTCTGCCGCCAGTGTTGTCAGCTGGAAATTTTTGGAGCAATTTTGCCACAAGGACCTTATGGTATTGCACCATTTTGCTAATCCTCTCCACCATAGGAATGAGAGAAGAGAAGCTCTCTTTGTAGCGGGGGTCTAGAAAGGTGAACAACCAGTAATCAGTGTTGGCCAAAATGCGTATAACGTGAGGGTCGCGGGAAAGGCGTCATAACATAAAGTAAGCCATGTGTGCCAGAGTCCCAACAGATAAGACTTTGCTGTCCTGATCAGGAGGATGACTCTCAATCTTCTCATCCTCTTCCTCCTCTTCTGCCCATCCACGCTGAACAGATGGAATAAACCTGCTATGGGTACTACCCTCTGTAGCGGAGGCAACCATTTCCTGCTCCTCCTCATCATCATACAATTGGCGCTGTGAAGACTAACTGAGGGTGATCTGGCTATCACTCTGTGTACTGTCTTCCATCATTTCCAACTCTTCCACATGCAAAGCGTCCACATTCATTGTGATCATCGAGTGTTTCAGTAGACACAGAAGTGGTATGGTTATGCTGATAATATCGGCATCGCTGCTCACCATCTGAATTGATTCCTCAAAGTTGCGTAAAACCTCACAGAGGTCAGACACCTGGGGCATAAAAACCTAAGGGCAGAATATAAAATCAGTGATACAGTACTAACCTCAGTATCTGAGTAAAGGGATTTGGGGGTCATTATATCAGACAACCTAAAGGTGGGCAGACAATGTCATAGAGCAGCAGGAAATGCCAGCAGAATGCTTGGGTGTATAGGGAAAGGCATTAACAGTTAGAAAGAGGGAGGGAGGGAAGTGCTAGTTAGAGATGGCCCGAACTATCCGCCGGCAAACAGTTCCCGGCGAACATAGCTTGTTCGCGTTCGCCTCTGCCAGACGAACATATGCGATGTTCGGTCCGCCCCCTATACATCATCATTGAGCAAACTTTGACCCTGTACCTCACAGTCAGCAGACACATTCCAGCCAATCAGCAGCATACCCTCACTCCCAGACCCTCCCACCTCCTGCACAGCATCCATTTTAGATTCATTCTGAAGCTGCAGTCTTAGTGAGAGGAGGGAGAGTGTAGTTGCTGCTGATTTAATTGGGAAATCGATAGCTAGTCTAGTGAAGTCAGTGTCCACTCCAGTCCTGAAAGACTCATCTGATCTCTGCTGTAAGGACAGCGTCCTGACAGCACCCCAAAAAGCCCTTTTTAGGGCTGCAACATTAGTCTGCTTTTTTATTTCCTTTATATACATATTGCAGTTGCCTGGCCTGCCTGTGTGTGAGGAGCTGCAGGCCCACAGACTGTAGTGTGCCCACTGCCAGTGCCCACCCCTGTCATTCCGTGTGGCACAGGACTTTGCATCAAAAAAGGCATTTAATTTTTACACTTTAATCTAAGGTTAGTTGCCTGCCAGTGTGTGTCAGGCTGACTTCCACTGACTGTAGTGTGCCCACTGCCAGTGCCCACCACTCATACCGGCTGGCACAGGACTTTGCATAAAAAAGCATTTAATTTTTACACTTTAGTGTAATTTCAGCTGCTTGCCTGCTGCTAGTGTGTGTCAGGCCGACTTCAACTGACTGTAGTGTGCCCACTGCCAGTGCCCACCCCTGTCATCCCGTGTGGCACAGGACTTTGCATCAAAAAAAGGCACTTAATTTTTACACTTTAATCTAAGGTTAGTTGCCTGCCAGTGTGTGTCAGGCTGACTTCCACTGACTGTAGTGTGCCCACTGCCAGTGCCCACCACTCATACCGGCTGGCACAGGACTTTGCATAAAAAGGCATTTAATTTTTACACTTTAGTGTAATTTCAGCTGCTTGCCTGCTGCTAGTGTGTGTCAGGCCGACTTCAACTGACTGTAGTGTGCCCACTGCCAGTGCCCACCCCTGTCATCCCGTGTGGCACAGGACTTTGCTTAAAAAAAGGCACTTAATTTTACACTTTAATCTAAGGTTAGTTGCCTGCCAGTGTGTGTCAGGCTGACTTCCACTGACTGTAGTGTGCCCACTGCCAGTGCCCACCACTCATACCGGCTGGCACAGGACTTTGCATAAAAAGGCATTTAATTTTTACACTTTAGTGTAATTTCAGCTGCTTGCCTGCTGCTAGTGTGTGTCAGGCCGACTTCAACTGACTGTAGTGTGCCCACTGCCAGTGCCCACCCCTGTCATCCCGTGTGGCACAGGTACTTTGCATCAAAAAAGGCATTTAATTTTTACACTTTAGTGTAATTTCAGTTGCTTGCCTGCTGCTAGTGTGTGTCAGGCTGACTTCCACTGACTGTAGTGTGCCCACTGCCAGTGCCAACCACTGATACCGGGTGGCACAGTAGCTTGCCGATAAATAAGGCATTTAATTTTTAGACAGTAGTCTAAATTCAGTTGCTTGCCTGCTGCCAGTGTGTGTCAGGCCCTCTTCCACTGACTGTAGTGTGCCCACTGCCAGTGCCAACCACTGATACCGGGTGGCACAGTAGCTTGCCGATAAATAAGGCATTTAAATTTTAGACAGTAGTCTAAATTCAGTTGCTTGCCTGCTGCCAGTGTGTGTCAGGCCCTCTTCCACTGACGGTAGTGTGCCCACTGCCAGTGCCAACCACTGATACCGGGTGGCACAGTAGCTTGCCGATAAATAAGGCATTTAATTTTTAGACAGTAGTCTAAATTCAGTTGCTTGCCTGCTGCCAGTGTGTGTCAGGCCCGTTTCCACTGACTGTAGTGTGCCCACTGCCAGTGCCAACCACTCATACCGGGTGGCACAGTAGCTTGCCGATAAATAAGGCATTTAATTTTTAGACAGTAGTCTAAATTCAGTTGCTTGCCTGCTGCCAGTGTGTGTCAGGCCCGCTTCCACTGACTGTAGTGTGCCCACTGCCAGTGCCAACCACTCATACCGGGTGGCACAGTAGCTTTGCCGATAAATAAGGCATTTAATTTTTAGACAGTAGTCTAAATTCAGTTGCTTGCCTGCTGCCAGTGTGTGTCAGGCACGACTTCCACTGACTGTAGTGTGCCCACTGCCAGTGCCAACCACTGCATACCGGGTGGCACAGTAGCTTGCCGATAAATAAGGCATTTAATTTTTAGACAGTAGTCTAAATTCAGTTGCTTGCCTGCTGCCAGTGTGTGTCAGGCCCACTTCCACTGACTGTAGTGTGCCCACTGCCAGTGCCAACCACTGATACCGGGTGGCACAGTAGCTTGCCGATAAATAAGGCATTTGATTTTTAGACAGTAGTCTAAATTCAGTTGCTTGCCTGCTGCCAGTGTGTGTCAGGCCCGCTTCCACTGACTGTAGTGTGCCCACTGCCAGTGCCAACCACTGATACCGGGTGGCACAGTAGCTTGCCGATAAATAAGGCATTTAATTTTTAGACAGTAGTCTAAATTCAGTTGCTTGCCTGCTGCCAGTGTGTGTCAGGCCCTCTTCCACTGACTGTAGTGTGCCCACTGCCAGTGCCAACCACTGATACCGGGTGGCACAGTAGCTTGCCGATAAATAAGGCATTTAATTTTTAGACAGTAGTCTAAATTCAGTTGCTTGCCTGCTGCCAGTGTGTGTCAGGCCCGCTTCCACTGACTGTAGTGTGCCCACTGCCAGTGCCAACCACTGATACCGGGTGGCACAGTAGCTGCCGATAAATAAGGCATTTAATTTTTAGACAGTAGTCTAAATTCAGTTGCTTGCCTGCTGCCAGTGTGTGTCAGGCCCTCTTCCACTGACTGTAGTGTGCCCACTGCCAGTGCCAACCACTGATACCGGGTGGCACAGTAGCTTGCCGATAAATAAGGCATTTAATTTTTAGACAGTAGTCTAAATTCAGTTGCTTGCCTGCTGCCAGTGTGTGTCAGGCCCGCTTCCACTGACTGTAGTGTGCCCACTGCCAGTGCCAACCACTGATACCGGGTGGCACAGTAGCTTTGCCGATAAATAAGGCATTTAATTTTTAGACAGTAGTCTAAATTCAGTTGCTTGCCTGCTGCCAGTGTGTGTCAGGCCCTCTTCCACTGACTGTAGTGTGCCCACTGCCAGTGCCAACCACTGATACCGGGTGGCACAGTAGCTTGCCGATAAATAAGGCATTTAATTTTTAGACAGTAGTCTAAATTCAGTTGCTTGCCTGCTGCCAGTGTGTGTCAGGCCCGCTTCCACTGACTGTAGTGTGCCCACTGCCAGTGCCAACCACTGATACCGGGTGGCACAGTAGCTTGCCGATAAATAAGGCATTTAATTTTTAGACAGTAGTCTAAATTCAGTTGCTTGCCTGCTGCCAGTGTGTGTCAGGCCCGCTTCCACTGACTGTAGTGTGCCCACTGCCAGTGCCAACCACTGATACCGGGTGGCACAGTAGCTTGCCGATAAATAAGGCATTTAATTTTTAGACAGTAGTCTAAATTCAGTTGCTTGCCTGCTGCCAGTGTGTGTCAGGCCCTCTTCCACTGACTGTAGTGTGCCCACTGCCAGTGCCAACCACTGATACCGGGTGGCACAGTAGCTTGCCGATAAATAAGGCATTTAATTCTTAGACAGTAGTCTAAATTCAGTTGCTTGCCTGCTGCCAGTGTGTGTCAGGCCCACTTCCACAGACTGTAGTGTGCCCACTGCCAGTGCCAACCACTCATACCGGGTGGCACAGTACCTAGCACGCGTAGTACCACTTATCTAAAAAAATGACAGGCAGAGGCAGGCCACGACTGCAGGGGCCGTCGTGGTCGTGGTGCTGTGATTTCCACTGTCCCTGGAATAATGCCCAGTTTTCAGAGGCCACGCACTCCTGAACCCGAAAAATTCAGAGGACGTAGTTGACTGGCTTAGACAGGACACCCACCTTCAACAGCTTCCGCTAAGAACCTTGACGCACCATCCCTCCTCCAGCTCAGCTTCGGTCACCTGCTCAAGTTACCACGCACCCGCCCGCCGCCACCACCACCACTACCACCACAGCCACCACAGCCGCTTCACTTGATCCGTCAGAGGAGTTATTTACACATCAGTTGGATGCAATTAGTGATGCGCAACCATTATTGCCAGATGATGTAGATTACGGGGATATGTCTCAGTCAGGCAGGATTACACACATGGACGTACAGTGTGATGATGATGATGATGATGTTGTACCCGCTGCTGCTTCCTTTGCTGAGGTGTCAGATACAAGTGAAGCGGTTGATGATGACGATGTGTCCACGGATGCCACGTGGGTGCCTGCTCGAAGAGAAGAAGAGGGGGAAAGTTCTGAAGGGGAGACAGAGAGAATGAGGAGACGAGTTGGAAGCAGGGGAGGTCGTCGCAAGGAGTTAGTGGCACAGTCAGACAGCATGTATCGGCACCTGGGGTCAGCCAGACAGCACGCCAGTCAACGCATGCTGTTGCCACCACTAGAATGCCGTCA
Organism: Bufotes viridis; assembly: GCA_033119425.1. Taxonomy (NCBI): domain Eukaryota; kingdom Metazoa; phylum Chordata; class Amphibia; order Anura; family Bufonidae; genus Bufotes; species Bufotes viridis. Next base: position 213,081,413 of record CM065593.1, on the reverse strand, counting down.
TTGCAAAGCTCAGCAGTGTGGCATTTTTTTGTGTGTCTGCCTCTGATAAAAGCAATGCCATTTGCAACCTGTGCCAAAAGAAACTGAGTCGTGGAAGTCCAACACCCACCTTGGTACAACTGCTTTGCGAAGGCACATGATCTCACATCACAAACGCCTATGGGATCAACACATGAGTACAAGCAGCACACAAACTCAAAGCCACCATGCTCCTCCTGGTCCAGCATCTTCAGCCACGTCAACCACTGCTGTCCTCCCTGCCCCCTCTCAACCACCCGCCACTCCATCTCTCACCTTCAGCAGTTCCTGCTCATCTGCCCACAGTCAGGTGTCTGTCAAGGACATGTTTGAGCATAAGAAGCCAATGTCACAAAGTCACCCCTTGCCCGGCGACTGACAGCTGGCTTGACGGAACTCTTAGCCCGCCAGCTTTTACCATACCAGCTGGTAGAGTCTGAGGCCTTCAAAAATTTGTCGCTATTGGGACACCACAGTGGAAGGTACCCGACGAAATTTTTTTCAAAAAAGGCAATCCCAAACCTCTACCATGTCATTGAAAAGGAAGTCATGGCATCTCTGGCATACAGTGTTGGGGCAAGGGTCCATCTGACCACTGATACCTGGTCTGCAAAGCACGGTCAGGGCAGGTATATCACGTATACTGCGCATTGGGTCAACCTGCTGACGGCTGACAAGCATGGAATGCGTGGCTCCGCAGCGGAGTTGGTGACACCACCACGACTTGCAGGCAGACCTACTGCCACCTCCTCTACTCCTACTCCATCCTCTTCAATATCCTCCTCGGCTGAGTCCTCTTCTGCTGCGGCGCCTGGCTGCACATCAACTGATTCCCCCAGCTCCCCAGGGGCTATTCCACATCCCGGATACGACAGTGTCACGCTATCTTGGGGTTGACTTGCCTGAAAGCAGAGAGCCACACAGGACCAGCACTCCTGTCCGCCCTGAACGCACAGGTGGATCAGTGGCTGACCCCGCACCAACTGGAGATCGGCAAAGTGGTGTGTGACAATGGAAGCAATCTGTTGGCGGCATTAAATTTGAGTAGTTGTCACATGTGCCGTGCATGGCACATGTGTTGAATCTCATCGTACAACGTTTTGTGTCTAAGTACCCAGGCTTACAGGACGTCCTCAAGCAGGCCAGGAAGGTGTGTGGCCATTTCAGGCGTTCCTACACGGCCATGGCGCACTTTTCCGATATTCAGCGGCGAAACAACATGCCAGTGAGGCGCTTGATATGCGACAGCCCGACACGTTGGAATTCAACACTCCTAATGTTCGACCGCCTGCTCCAACAAGAAAAAGCCGTCAACGAGTATTTGTATGACCGGGGTGCTAGGACAGCCTCTGCGGAGCTGGGAATCTTTTGCCACGTTACTGGACACTCATGCGCAATGCCTGTAGGCTCATGCGTCCTTTTGAGGAGGTGACAAACCTAGTCAGTCGCACCGAAGGCACCATCAGCGACCTCATCCCATTTGTTTTCTTCCTGGAGCGTGCCCTGCGAAGAGTTCTGGATCAGGCTGTAGATGAGCGTGAAGAGGAAGAGGAAGAGTTGTGGTCACCATCACCACCAGAAACAGCCTTGTCATCATCGCTTGTCGGACCTGCAGCAACGCTGGAAGAGGAGTATGAGGAAGAGGAGTCAGAGGAGGAATGTGGCGGCTTTGAGGAGGAGGAAGACCAACCACAGCAGGCACCCCAGGGTGCTCGTTGTTGTCACCTATCTGGGACCCATGGTGTTGTACGTGGCTGGAGGGAAGAACAGACCGTCAATGATATCAGTGAGGATGAGGAACGGGAAATGAGTAGCTCTGCATCCAACCTTGTTCAAATGGGGTCTTTCATGCTGTCATGTCTGTTGAGGGACCCACGTATAAAAAGGATAAAGGAGAATGATCTGTACTGGGTGGCCACGCTACTAGACTCCCGGTATAAACAGAAAGTGGCAGTAATGTTACCATATTACCGAAAGTCGGAAAGGATGCAGCAGTTCAAAACCAAACTAAAAAATATGCTTTACACAGCTTATAAGGGGATGTCACAGCACAACGGGAATCTAACAGGGGAAGAGGTGAGTGTAATCCTCCTCCTACCACGGCGGCAAGGACTGGACGATTTACAGATGTGTTGTTGATGGAGGACATGCAGAGCTTTTTCAGTCCTACTCATCGCCACAGCCCTTCGGGATCCAGCCTTAGAGAACGACTCGACCGACAGGTAGCAGACTACCTCGCCTTAACAGCAGATATCGACACTCTGAGGAGCAATGAACCCCTTCACTACTGGGTGTGCAGGCTTGACCTGTGGCCTGAGCTATCCCAGTTCGCGATAGAACTTCTGGCCTGCCCTGCTTCAAGTGTCCTGTCAGAAAGGACCTTCAGTGCAGCAGGAGGCATTGTCACTGACAAGAGAAGTCGCCTCGGTCAAAAAGTGTTGATTACCTCACCTTCATAAAGATGAATGAGGCATGGATCCCGAAGGGACTGACAGTGGGGGATACGTTTGACTAACAAAAGGCCTGATTACATGCCTTGGCCTCAAAATGGTCCCCACGCTGCTGTATTTAATGTCTGCATACCGGATGACTTTCGTGAATTCTCCACCACCAACTAGGGTTCAAGCCGCAATGTTTTAGTCACTTTTCTGCCTGGAAAACATAAATTTTTCCGGCCGCTGCTACAATAGCGGCTGCAACAGTGCCATTATTTTTCAGGCATGTGTACATGCCTAATTTTTCTGTCCTATGGTGCAGCACTGTGGCTGCAAAAACAAACCAAAAAAAGGCACATACAAGTGTCAATTCCCTTCGTGATCGTTACCTTGTTGTGGTGAAGGGGCTTATGTATCACAATGAAGCAATCATCATCACCTCTATAAGTGTGTTGGCAATGTTGCCACACCCCAGATGATAAGGCCGTTGCTTCATTATGGTCAGACCAAAAGCGATCGGACGGCTGGATAATATTTCATAGAAAAACATTAATTTACCTTTTTTTATATGTTGTATGGGTTTTTAATACATAAAATAAAAAATCATAATAAAGTCTCTTAATAGTTTATTAGAAATGATGCAGGCAATTAAAAAAATCCCCATCAATTCCAATACAAAGCAAGTACAGAGCTCAGAACTAAATTATTTCATGATGTCGTAATGGTTCGCTAATTCGACAATGGTTAATCAATTCGACCGGATAGGGTCCGTAACAGGGATTAAACTGATAGGAATAGTACTAGTTAAGACACCACTCATATAGGGTGTCACAGCACATTGCTCTGTGCACGCGCAGTGCCCCAATTTGGGAGTAAGAGGACCGACCAAGCTGCTTTTTCCATCTCCCGGTTCCTGAAATCAATTCAGTTTAGTGTATGAGAGTTTGGTCTGTCACTGTGAAGGCAGTCGAAGGTACCCGGCCTAAATTTTTTTTCACAAAAGGCAATCCCTGATATGGGACGTAACAGGGATTAAACTGATGAGAATAATACTACAGAAAATACCACTCATATCGGGTGTGACAGTAAATTGCACGGCGCAGACGCAGTGACCGTGGTTTAAAACAGAGTGGAGGGAGCCAGCGTTTTTTAACCATCTCCCCGTTCGAAAAATCTATTCAATAAATGGCCCCCAGATTGGGGACGTTAGAGGGATTAAACTGATGAGAATAGTACTACAGAAAATACCACTCATATCGGGTGTGACAGTAAATTGCACGGCGCAGACGCAGTGACCGTGGTTTAAAACAGAGTGGAGGGAGCCAGCGTTTTTTAACCATCTCCCCGTTCGAAAAATCTATTCAATAAATGGCCCCCAGATTGGGGACGTTAGAGGGATTAAACTGATGAGAATAGTACTACAGAAAATACCACTCATATCGGGTGTGACAGTAAATTGCACGGCGCAGACGCAGTGACCGTGGTTTAAAACAGAGTGGAGGGAGCCAGCGTTTTTAACCATCTCCCCGTTCGAAAAATCTATTCAATAAATGGCCCCCAGATTGGGGACGTTAGAGGATTAAACTGATGAGAATAGTACTACAGAAAATACCACTCATATCGGGTGTGACAGTAAATTGCACGGCGCAGACGCAGTGACCGTGGTTTAAAACAGAGTGGAGGGAGCCAGCGTTTTTTAACCATCTCCCGTTCGAAAAATCTATTCAATAAATGGCCCCAGATTGGGGACGTTAGAGGGATTAAACTGATGAGAATAGTACTACAGAAAATACCACTCATATCGGGTGTGACAGTAAATTGCACGGCGCAGACGCAGTGACCGTGGTTTAAAACAGAGTGGAGGGAGCCAGCGTTTTTAACCATCTCCCCGTTCGAAAAATCTATTCAATAAATGGCCCCCAGATTGGGGACGTTAGAGGATTAAACTGATGAGAATAGTACTACAGAAAATACCACTCATATCGGGTGTGACAGTAAATTGCACGGCGCAGACGCAGTCACCGTGGTTTAAAACAGAGTGGAGGGAGCCAGCGTTTTTAACCATCTCCCCGTTCGAAAAATCTATTCAATAAATGGCCCCAGATTGGGGACGTTAGAGGATTAAACTGATGAGAATAGTACTACAGAAAATACCACTCATATCGGGTGTGACAGTAAATTGCACGGCGCAGACGCAGTGACCGTGGTTTAAAACAGAGTGGAGGGAGCCAGCGTTTTTAACCATCTCCCCGTTCGAAAAATCTATTCAATAAATGGCCCCAGATTGGGGACGTTAGAGGATTAAACTGATGAGAATAGTACTACAGAAAATACCACTCATATCGGGTGTGACAGTAAATTGCACGGCGCAGACGCAGTGACCGTGGTTTAAAACAGAGTGGAGGGAGCCAGCGTTTTTAACCATCTCCCGTTCGAAAAATCTATTCAATAAATGGCCCCCAGATTGGGGACGTTAGAGGGATTAAACTGATGAGAATAGTACTACAGAAAATACCACTCATATCGGGTGTGACAGTAAATTGCACGGCGCAGACGCAGTGACCGTGGTTTAAAACAGAGTGGAGGGAGCCAGCGTTTTTTAACCATCTCCCGTTCGAAAAATCTATTCAATAAATGGCCCCCAGATTGGGGACGTTAGAGGGATTAAACTGATGAGAATAGTACTACAGAAAATACCACTCATATCGGGTGTGACAGTAAATTGCACGGCGCAGACGCAGTCACCGTGGATAAAAACAAAGTGGAGGGAGCCAGCGTTTTTTAACCATCTCACCGTTCGAAAAATCAATTCAATTCATCTTTTGGGGACCCTTGGTGTTGTACGTGGCTGGGTGGAGGAAGAAACCTTCAATGACATCACCGGGACGTGGCTAGCTTGGTATCCAACCTTGTGCAAATGGGGAGTTTGCAGTTGTGCAAATGAACTGTTTGCGGTGCATTAAAAGGGAGTTTGGTCTGTCAATGTCAGTGAAGCGGGCGTAACCCTTACACTACCTGATCGATACAACATCATACCTGATCGTATACACACACTGGATGTTTTAAAGCACGTTATTCCAAACAATTTAGGAATGATAGTTGATTTATGCCCTTTATGGATTAAAACCCGACTCTGCGTCCACTACGTAATTTTCCATGGGAGTTTTGCCATAGATCCCCCTCCGGCATGCCACAGTCCAGGTGTTAGACCCCTTGAAACAACTTTCTCATCACTATTGTGGCCAGAAAGAGTCCCTGTGGGTTTTAAAATTCGCCTGCCAATTGAAGTCTATGGCGGTTCGCCCGGTTCGCCCGTTCGCGAACATTTGCGGAAGTTCGCGTTCGCTGTTCGCCAACTGAAATTTTATGTTCGCGACATCACTAGTGCTAGTGCGGCTCTACAGAGCACTAGTGAGACCTCATTTGGAGTAATGTGTGCAGTACTGCAGACCATATCTGCAGAAGGATATTGAAACTTTGGAGAGAGTTCAAAGAAGAGCTACTAAACTAGTACATGGATTGCGGGACAAAACTTACCAGGAAAGGTTAAAGGACCTTAACATGTATAGCTTGGAAGTAAGAAGAGACAGAGGGGATATGATAGAAACTTTTAAATACATAAAGGGAATCACCACGGTAAAAGAGGAGAGAATATTTAAAAGAAGAAAAACTGCTACAAGAGGACATTGTTTTAAATTAGAGGGGCAAAGGTATAAACGTAATATCAGGAAGTATTACTTTACTGAGAGAGTAGTGGACGCATGGAATAGCCTTCCTGCAGTAGTGGTAACTGCAAATACAGTGAAGGAGTTTAAGCATGCATGGGATAGGCATAAGGCCATCCTTCATATAAGATAGGGCCAGGGGCTATTCATAGTATTCAGTATATTGGGCAGACTAGATGGGCCAAATGGTTCTTTTCTGCCGACACATTCTATGTTTCTATATTTCTATGACATCCATGTCCACTCATTGCTTGTGAAGAGTGGAAGCTGACTGGAAAGGCGATGACCATGTTGCAGCTGGTATTCCACTACTGACCTCTGCTGCTCACAAAGCCTGGCCAACATGTGAAACGTTGAGTTCCAGCGTCTGCTCACGTCGCACAACAGTCTGTGAGTTGGCAAATGCAAGTGCTGCTGCAGCGTTGCCAGACCGGCGGCAGTTGTAGATGACTTTCTGAAATGGGCACACACGTGGTGCACCTTTAACAGTAGCTCAGGCAAATTGGGGTAGGTTTTGAGAAACCGCTGAACCACTAAGTTGAACACGTGGGCTAGGCATGGTATGTGTGTGAGCTTGTTGAGCTCCAAAGCCGCCACCAAGTTATGGCCATTATCAGACACCTCCATGCCGTGTTGTAGGTTGAGTAACGAGAGCCACACCTCAGTCTGGTCCCTTATACTCTGCCATAGTTCTGCGGTGGTGTGCTGTTTGTCACCTAAGCAAATTAGTTTCAGCACGGCTTGTTGCACTAGTTCCAGCTACAGGCTGATGGCTGACTGGTGCTGCAAGATGAGAATTCAGAGGTGGAAGTGGAAGAGGAGGTGGAGCAGAAGAAGGTGGGGTTTCAGCCACTAATGTAGGTGGTGGCAGAAATCTTGATGGAAGTAGGGCCCGCAATCCTTGGGGTCGGTAGCACCTGTGCTATCCCAGGGTACGGCTTGCTCCCGGCTTCCACAATGTTCACCCAGTGTGCTGTCTGGGAAATCAAGCATCCCTGGCGAAAAGCCCTTGTCCATGTGTCGTTAGGTGGACCTTCCCAATAACTGCGTTGGTCAGGACACGGTTGATGTTACGGGACACATGCTGGAAAAATAGTGGCGGCTGGGGACTGAGTAACGAAGGACGGCTGCTGCCATGAATCCGCAGAGAGCCTCATTGTCCACAAGCCTAAATGGCAAAATTTCCATGGCCATCAATTTGGAAAGGGGAGCATTTAGTGCTATGGCCTGTGGGTGGGTGGCTGGGTGTTTGCGCTTTCATTCTAAGGCCTGGGTTAAGGACATGTGTACGCTGTGCTGGAACACAGAAGTGGATGGTGCAGGGCGGGAGGCATCTGGGTCTGTGTCTTGGACAGGGGATTGGCCAGCATGTAACACCTGGGAAGAGACACTGATTGTGGACCCAGGCATTCGGCACACCAATTAGGGTGCTTTGATGCCATGTGGCGGATCATGTGGTAAGGTTGCTAGTGTTAACGCCCCTGCTCATTTTGGTATGGCACAGGTTGCAAAAGACAATTCTTTTATCGTCTTCACTTTCCTCAAAAAAGCGCCAGACTGGGGAACACCTATCCCTTGGCAAGGGAGATTGCCGCAAGGGGGTGCTTCGGGGAATAGTTACAGGCCTGTTTGGTGTGGCACGCCTTCTCCCTCTTGCCACCCCACTGCCTCTTCCAGCCTGTTGCGGTGCTGCCGATCCCTCCCCCTTTGTACTGCTGTCCTCGCTCAGTTTGCCACCTTCCCAGGTTGGGTCAGTGATATCATTGTCCACCACCTCCACTTCCTCACTCTGGTCATCTTGGTTGACCTAACAAGAACCTCACTTATTGACAACTATATGACTCTTCCTCATCCTCAACCTCTTGAGACACTAATTGCCATTGAATTAATGGCAATTGTGTCTCATCATCATCATCCACCTCGTGAAAAACGAATTGCCGTTCCCCACTGTCATTTTCTTCTGACTGTGGATGCTCAAGAGTTTGGGAATCAGGGCACAAGATCTCCTCATGTCCCTCTTCAAGCGGGCTTGGCGAGAGGCCCAAATCAAGGAATGGCAATGAAAAGATCTCCTTGGAATATCGGAGTGTGTGATCACTTGTTTGCCAATACTCTACATGGTGGGAGGAAGGAGGATCATGGTGAGGATTCTGTTGACCAGACTCTTGGTTACTGAGACTGGACTTTGTGGAAGACAGGGTGGTGCTTAACCGACTGGAAGCATTATCTGATGCAATCCAACCGATCACCTGGTTGCACTGGTATGACTTCGAGAGTGGTGTCCTACACCGCCCTGCAAACTGGGACATGAAGCTAGGTATCGTGGATGAGTGTTTTTCTTGTGCTCTGGCAGCAGGCACAGTTTCACTGCGCCCAGGGCCACGGCCTCTGCGTGCAACATCAGCAGCACGGCCACTTCCCCTTCCCTTACTGCTCGCCTTGAGCAAATTAAATGTTATATATGCTTGCACGTATGTCACAGGTACAGTAGAGCTGGTTTTGTAAGTGTATGTGCAAATAAATTACACTAAATGTCACAGATATTTAGGATGCGTAAACATTATAGAGGAGATGTAGCACAGGTAATGTCGCTGTCACCAGCTGCTAAGAAAAAATGACACTGAATGTGACAGATATTTAGGATGTACAAACGTTATACAGTAGATGTAGTGCAGGTAATGTTGCTGTCAGCAGAGGCCAAACAATTGCGCTGAATGTTGCGCCAATATTATATACAGTTGTGTTCAAAATTATTCAACCCCCAATGCTGTAAAGGGTTTTAGGGAATTTAGTGTACATTTGTAATTGTGTTCAGAATGAAATCTTACAAGGACTTTTTAAAGAATCAAATGCAACTAAAATTACATCAATTGTTTTTGCAATACAGTATTAAAAGTTTTTTTTTTTGTGATTTCTTCATTGACACAATTATTCAACCCCTTAAAGACGACCACTCTTAAGAACAAAGGTTCATTCAAGTGTTTTCGATCAGGTATTGAAAACATCTGTGGATGTCAAGGAGCAGCAATCAAGCATAATAAGCACCAATTAGGCAGATGTAAAATGACTGTGATACTCAGCTCCTTCTAGACATTTACTGGTGTGTTTACAAACATGGTGAAGTCAAGAGAATGGTCCAGGAAGACAAGAGAAGAGGAGATATCTCTTCACAGGAAGGGCAATGGCTATAAGAAGATTGCGAAGATGTTAAACATACCAAGAGCCACCATAGGAAGCATCATTCGCAAATTCAAGGCAAAGGGCACTGTTGAAACGCTACCTGGTCGTGGCAGAAAGAAGATGCTGACTTCGACTGCTGTGCGCTACCTGAAGCGCAAAGTGGAGAAAAGTCCCCGTGTGACTGCTGAGGAACTGAAAAAAGATTTGTTAGATGCGGGTACTGAAGTTTCAGCTCAGACAATAAGGCGCACACTGCATAATGAAGGCCTCCATGCCAGAACTCCCAGGCGCACCCCCTTGCTGTCTCCAAAGAATAAGAAGAGTCGACTGCAGTATGCCAAAAGTCATGTGGACAAACCACAAAGGTTTTGGGATAGTGGTCTGTGGACTGATGAAACAAAATTAGAACTGTTTGGGCCCATGGATCAATGCTATGTTTGGAGGAGGAAGAACAAGGCCTATGAAGAAAAGAACACCTTGCCTACTGTGAAGCATGGCGGGGGGTCAATCATGCTTTGGGGCTGTTTTGCTTCTACAGGTACAGGGAAGCTTCAGCATGTGCAAGGTACTATGAATTCTCTTCAGTACCAGGAGATATTGGATGAAAATGTGATGCAGTCCATCACAAACCTGAGGCTTGGGAGACGTTGGACCTTTCAACAGGACAATGATCCCAAGCATACCTCCAAGTCCACTAGAGCATGGTTGCAGATTAAAGGCTGGAATATTTTGAAGTGGCCATCGCAGTCACCAGACTTAAATCCGATTGAGAACCTCTGGTGGGACTTAAAGAAAGCAGCTGCAGCGCACAAGCCTAAGAATGTGACTGAACTGAAGGCTTTTGCCCATGAAGAATGGGCGAAGATATCCGTAGATTGCTGCAAAACACTTGTGTCAAGCTATGCTTCACGTTTAAAAGCTGTTATAACTGGAAAAGGATGTTGTACTAAGCACTAAGATTGAATGTCACTTGGGGGTTGAATAAAACTGATAATGATGTGAGCACAGAAAAGACATTTGTGGTTATTTCATTATAAATGTTATGTTATATTTGTCTGACTTACAAGTGCCTCTTTGATTTAATTGTAAACAAGATGACTGAAATGATCAAAATCAATGTCAAACTGGCCAAAACACTCAATTTCAGTGGGGGTTGAATAATTTTGAACACAACTGTACATCGTACAAGCAGATAGCTATCCCTTTTAGTACTAGTAACCTTTTTGCTGCTATATTAAACATCCCTTACAGATCATTTTTATTGTTTGTGTATCCATTTTACTTGCTTTTAACCATATGTTTTACTTATGTTGCTTTATTAATAAATAAGTTGAATTAAAATATATGGTGCCGAATGTAAGAGTGCTCACCTGACACATTCTTTATTCATAGTTTATTTTTTTGTTATTTACAATGTTCATCTGACAGGTTAGATCATGTGCTATTTTTATAGAGCAAGTTGTTACGGATGCAACAATACCAATTATGACTACTTTTTTTGGTTGTTTGTTTCAGTTTAACATAATAAAACATTTTAGAAAAAAAGATTTTTTAGTGTCCCCATATTCTGAAAGCCATAGTTTTCTTTTATTTTTTGGGCGACTGTCTTATGTAGGGGTAAATATTTTTTGGTATGAGATGACGGTTTGACTGGTACTATTTTAGGGTGGATATGACTTTTTGATCGCTTGGTATTAATCTTTTTGTGATGTAAGGTGATAAAAAATTGCTTTTTTGACACACATGTTGTTTTTATTTTTTACGGGCTTCATCTGAGGCGTTAGGTCTTGTGATATTTTTATACAGCAGGTTCTAATGGACGTGGCAATACCTGATATGTATAGTTTTTTATTTATTTAGGTTTTACACAATAACATCATTTTTTAAACAAAAAAAATCATGTTTTAATGTCTCCATATTCTGAGAGGCATAGTTTATTTTTTATTTTTGTGGTAATTGTCCTATATAGGAATATGCACAATAAATGTGGAGCCCCATTTATGGGTCTACAACACAATGAAAGCCAGATATCCCTCAAAGGAAGGAAAACCGAGCAAAGGGGTGTCTCCATTACAGAGATCACCAAATCCACCATATTAAGTTGCCCCTATGTCAAGATCCCGCTTTTTTACAAGCTTTAAGGATGTGACGGGGAAAACCTAAGCCAGTTATCCATCCACAGACAGCTGTTTCAGGGTGTTGCCCCTCATCAGTGCGGAGTAGGATTCTGGCTAACCGGGAGCAATGCCTCGGAGACTACTCAAACACAACAGTAGCTGATCTCAGGGAGATGATCTCAGCTAAAAAAAAACGCTGCGGAGCCTCACTTAAGAGTCTCAACACAGCAATCCGAAGTGCAAAGCTCCCTGGGATAGGGCTATATAGGGTCTTATTTTTTGCGGGATGATATGACGGTTTGATTGGTATGATTTTGGGGTGCATATGACTTTTTAATTGCTTGGTATTACAATTTTTGTGATGTAAGGTGATAAAAAATGTTTTTTGATACCGTTTTTATTTAATTTTTTTTACTGTGTTCATCTAAGGGGTTAGGTCATGTGATATTTTTATAGAGCAGGTCCTTACCGACGTGGTAATACCTAATATGTATCCTTTTTTATTTATTTAAGTTTTACACAATAATATAATTTTTGAAACAAAAAAAATAAATCATGTTTTAGTGTCTCTATAGTCTGAGAGCCATAGTTTTTTAATTTTTTTGGATGATTGACTCAGGTAGGGTATCATATTTACAGGATGAGATGATGGTATGATATGCACTACTTTGGGTGGATATGACTTTTTGATTCCTAGCTATTACACTTTTCGTGATGTAAGGTGTCACAGGCTCTCACGGAATGCAGCCATGATGCCTAAGGAAGGCACCTGGCTGCCTTCCATGCCACTGTGTCCCCGTCACAGCAGAGCGGGGACCTAATGGTCACCCAGCACCCGGCACAATCCCACACATGCTGCGGTCAGTGCTGCGGCAGTGTAATGGTTAATGCACCGGCATCGGTGTCTTCACCGATGCTGGCGCATACAGCAGGGGTCTGGCTATCAGTGACTGCCGGACCCCTTCCGCTGATCGGACGGGCGCAGCTCCTGCACCTGCCAGATCAGTCCGCAGTACATGCACGGCGCTGGTCCTTAAGTCACGTCCACCATTGCAGCGGGTCTTTAAGGGGTTAAACTTGAGGTTTTGAAGAAAACAACAACACAAAATAAAACACCAAACAAATCTCTGGTGGTTACAGGTGGTTGATTTTTTCTTGCAGGTGGTTGATTTTGTGAGGCACAACTTCTAGAATAAGGTTCTGCAGCAACAGCTGTATTAAGCAGTGTGCCAAGCCTCTCACTCTCTCAAAGCTTTCCCTGCTCAAAGTCCATAAAATCTACACAGTTCATTTTTATATTCTTTCTGTAGACTGTCGCTATTACAATAGAATAGTTGCTTGTGTCTGTGTATACTCTAAAATAAATTTTGGGCAGACACTGCCAGAGACCCATCCACCCTTATCAGCAGCTTTCTCATTCTGACCTGGCTTTTCCCTGCCTGCTGCCAACCACTGATTGGCTGATGAGGCCATATGTCAGCCTCAGTAAAATGGAGTTGGGCACTGTTTTCACACAATTTGTACAAAACAAAACAAATAAAAAATCTTCTGATTATGTATTAAGCCTCATTCACAAATCAGTGTTTTGGTCAGTGATTTTCATCAGTGATTGTGAGCCAAAACCAGGAGTGGAGCTACATAGACATTAGGTATAAGGGAAATATTTGCACTTGTTCTGTGTTTACAGCCACACCTGGTTTTGGCTCAAAATCACAGATGTAACTCATTGACTAAAGCACTGATGTGTGAATGAATGAGGCATTATGCTGTCAGTCGAAAACTAATAGTCAATCTATTAAGGCACAGTCTAGGTACAGTATTTATAGAAAGTAGAAATTGGAATCTTCACTAGACCCCCGGCTGCCATGTAATGACATTGGCAGTGGCACTCTGTGATTGCATTCCCTGGGGGTGATGGGTGATTAAGGGAGTCTTCTCCCTCTGAAACCATTTAGATGCTGCAGCTGTTTTTGACAATGGCATCCAATGGGTTAATTGGCTGAGTTTATCCAATACTGGCTTTTAGTGTAGGTGTCCAGTTATCACTAGACAACACTCAAGCTGTGCTAAATCTGCACTGTTGTAAAAGGTGAATGTGCAGGTTTAAAACACATATAAGTGTTTGCCAATGAGTTGTCTGTCTCTTATTTTCTAGAAAAATCAGGTTGATAAGTACAAGAAAAGAAATATGGACCCCTGGAGGTGCTGTTTCCAAAAGTACCTTGTAAAGGTTGTGACAAAAAGATCTTTCTTTTATTTGTGACAATAAAATTTGTTTTGGACCAATATTATGCCCTTCCTTTGGTACATCATGAGTTTTTGACTAAGGAAGGCATGGTACAGGCCAAAGATATGTTTAATTGGCACCAATAAAAGAAGGTTAGTTTCATTACATCCGTGCCCAAGGACTTTTCATTACAGCAGCACAAAGGGTCCATATTTCCTCACATTGTACAGGTAGCTGAATCAAACTTCTAACCAGGATAACCACTGGCAGCAGTCTTACACACTATAAAAACACTGATTAGTAATGTGCCTTCAGCATAACATCCATAGGTGAGTGCATGAACTAAAACCGCTAATGTTTCTTATATTTGATACAATCCTGAGTATGAAGTGCTTCTACATTGGTTTTATTCAAAAGTTTCTTATTTAACAAAAGGTCCAGTTGGCAATGCTGGTTTGAATCGATTGAACTGTAGCTTGAGCTAGTGAGGTACTGCATTTAAGCATATGCTGCTTCTTCATATTGCTAATTGCTGTGGTTCCTAGTGGTGTGATCCCCATCACTCCTACACTGATGATCCTAAGGGCTATCAAGACAAAATCCCAGGATACTAATTTTACGTCTTATAAGGTTGCTTTTCATGTGCCTCAAAAGTCCATATCTTTTTTCTCTCTCAAGCCCTCTTGGTAGTCAACACAGAAAGAAAATGTATCTTCTATTTCACACCCAAGATACAAATACAGTATGTCTTACCTGTCACCTAAAGTTAATGTTTATATTTTTTTTACCTAGCTGAAAAGCACTGAATTTGGGAAAATGTAGTTCTTTGGTGACATCATTAAGAGTAGGAAACGTGCTTCTCCACCTATTGCCTACATCCACATTTATAACAAATGTATTTTTATTGTATTGTATTTTAATTGTTCCACTAGACCAATATGTGTGTCTCCACATATAGACAAAAAATCCTACAGGACTTCCGGAATCGGCATAAGCATGTACAGCAGCACAAATAGAGAGCTCTGCAGCCCCAGGCTCTAAACCCAGGGATTACAGCATTTCATATGGGAGTTTCCCTACTCACTGAGACTACATCTCTCCAGCACTGGATGAAGAAATTGCTGATACAGAGGGTGCCTCCAAATTCTAGGCATTCCTTTTCCCAGAGAGAGGGACGACAGCAGTGTGGCACAATAGCGGCTGCTGAAGGTGCCATGTGAGTGACCCACCTTCTCCCCAGCCTCCACACAGGCCAGTGGAACAAGATCTGGAGGCACTAATTTGGCTGGCTATCTCCTATAAGACATTGGCAGTGAAGGTACAGTAGCCAAGCTTTTGGCCCCAAATATAAAGGCCGCACTGGAAGCAATGGTCTAAGTGGCACTGACACAGCTTAAGGCAGATAGCAGTACACTACTCTCAAATCTTGGAGTTGGAGCAAAGAATGAGCCTCCTGGAAGACAAGTTGGAAAGATTGCAGACTCAAATCAGACAGGCCCTAAAGATAACCCATGCCCTCCAGGAGAAAGTGGAAGATTAGGAAAAAAAGTCCAGGAGGAGCAACATGACAATCATCGGCTTACCTGAATCAATTTCTTATGGACAGTTGTCACAGATTGGCTCCACAAAAATACAACAGGCCCACAGGGTCTTCCAGGATCTTTTGTGATGGAAACAGCACACCGACTGAGATTTCCACATGACTTGCAATCAAGTAAGGACTTGACTAGGCCACGCCCAACAATCATCAAGTCTTTAAACTATGCTGACAAAACAGCCATATTGAGCAAATTCAAACATGGATGTGCTACTATTGTCAGAGGACATAAGCTATTGTTGTTTGGGGACTATTCAGCAGATGTGGCTAAATAAGGGCCTTTATAAGAGTGTGTTCTATGTTGATTAAATGGAAACTGAAGTTTACCTTGCAGTTCTTGGCAACTCAAAAAGTCTTCAGCTCCAAGGGGCAGGTGGACATATACAAGGTATCGTTGTGGCTTCACCTACCAGATCCCCACCACAGTTAAGCTTGATCTCACGTGCTTTGGAAACAAAAGAAAAACAAGAAGTGTAATCTCAAGAAGGGCAAAGTTTAGTGGCTCTACAGGCCTGGCAAGGAAACTGGTACTGAAGTGCTGTTGGACTGATTTTAGGGTCCATAGGTTCTAACAAGTCTTAGGAGTGGTGAGCTTTCAGTGACTCTTCTTTCATTAGTGTGTTCCTTATGTGCGGGTGGGGGGGGGGGGAGTGGTTGGCACAGGATTTGAGGAGGAGGGGTTGCCATAGCTAGTGTTGAGAGAATCAAAGCATCCGAAGTGGAATTTTCGGACAGTGTAGGGGCTGTAATCTGAAGCTGAAGGGATCCATAGGAGACAGTGTAGTTTATATCAATGCCTGTGTAGGGCACAAAGCTATCTAATTAAACAGTGTCTTCCATGTTTAATAGATAAGAATTTCTATTACACCAAGGACTTTCAAACTGTCTAATTTTACTGTTATTAGGGTGTCCACCTTGTTTCATAGATAAGCAATTCAATGTTCAGCTCAACAACAGTGTTCCTGAGATAGCGCTGTTAACCTTTGACAATTTGTGAATGTTTAGAATATAGTGATATATATTCGTATTTTCGAATATTCAACTTTTTTTTTCATCAGTGACCTCGCTTTTTGCTTGTGGGCCAATGAGAAGGCTGAAATGTCTTTGTCTGAGCTTAGGAACATCCCTAGCAAACAATAGGAAAGTTGCCTATCCCTTTGGTATATAAGAACCTCCCCACAGCCATTTTCTACAGTTTATTACAGTTCTGAGAGAGACAGCAGTGTCATTGCTTTGCTCTATGCTTTCCACTCATTATTACATTAGATAGTTAGATAGCTTATATACGTAATACAGACAGCTAGTGGGAGATAGTGTAGGTTAGATTGTGATATAGTGTTTCACTGCAGGGTGTTAGGTAGTGTGCTGTCCATACATACATGCTACATACATAGTGCTGTATGTACTGTATGTATGTATGTATGCTACCAATCACTAATATATAGTCAGACCTCCTAAAATGGGAAGTTGCACATATTGCGCAAAAATATGCACATCATTTAATGGCGATTTGCGCAATTGTGAATATATCGGAGCACTCTATCTGCATATAAAGCTATTTTAATGTTCTGCCGTGCCAACCATTTTCTCCAGTCTCAGGAAACTTCTAGCAGCTTGAAAAATTTACCTATAGTGACCCACGCCTGTATTGAGGGCGCATTACGTGCATATGACATTGCCGATTTTCACAATCAAGAAAATAACCTCAAATTCACGAATATATGATAGATATTCTACAAAATATTCGCGAAATATCGCAAATTTGAATATTGCCCCTGCCGCTCATAACTATTGGGGAGCACTTTCCTGCCTTTGCAGCTCAAGTAGTGCGTGTTTTGCATGGTAAGAGTGGATGTTTCCTGGCTATTTTCAGGTTGTCTTGCAGTCGGGTGGAAGACTTCAGGAACCACTTTACAACTAGATTAAAACCACCCTCTATAATGCCTGCAATGACCCTTAAGTTACCACCATTCAGATTTGGCAGAGACCGCGACAAGTTCTGTGGGTTCCTTAATCAAGGTAGGCTATACTTTCATGCAAATTCAGATTTCTACTGATAGATCTAAAGTCTTATGTATTATTATGCTGCTGACACATAAAGCCATTGCCTGGGCTAGTCCGTTGATTGGGACTCAAGACGCCCGGCTAAATCACTTAGAGGACTTCAATGCCATGAGTCAAATGTTTGATGATCCCAATCGAGGTGGTACAGCTGAAGCAGCATTACTAGCATTGTGCCAGGGCAGACGCTCTGTCACAGAGTATACAATGGAGTTCAAGAGGTGGGCTCTCGACACACGATTTGAACGACGCAGCGAAAATGTCTTTTTTTAGGAAAGGACTATGCAGCGCATTAAAAGATGAACTTTCTCGGGCAGAGGCCCCTTTAGGTTTGGATGCTTTTATTAACCATGGCATTCAAATCGATACCCAACTGTCTGAAAAACGACAAAAGAAATGGGCTACCTTGAATTATAATACTAAGCAGTCTCCCTCTTTTCCTGTCTCCACTTCCAAGGAACCCCAAGGAAAGATTTTCAGAGAATCAGGAAGTGAGCCTATGCAAGCAGATTCCATACTAAGACATGAAAACGTTGATCAAAGGGAGCATAGGCTCCGGGAAAGACCATGCTTTGACTGTGGAAAGACTGACCACTTCCTTATCAACTCCCATAGCCGTCCGCGGAGGTTGATGGCAGCCATTACAGATCCTAACTTTTCAGATGGAGAATCAATTGCTTCGGAAACAGAATTATCTGAGAAAGCAATCATCTATTCCATTTCATCTGTAGCCTTTCATATTAAGAAAGAGAATAAAGACTCCCATTGCTTCCTTCCCATTAAAATCTTGATTAACTCTTAGTGGTTATCCACCTCTGCTATGGTGGACTCTGGGGCTAGTGGTAATTTCATGGACCTTTCTTTTGTGCAAAGGCATTGGGTTAAATTTCAGAAAAAAACTCTCACCCGTGGTAATGGAGACCGTAGATGGATCCCCACTGAGCTCAGGGGTGGTGGATCAAGAGACGGAACCACTTGAAATCATTATAACACCTCATCACCAATGAAGTCCTATTGTTTCTATTGATCTCTTCTCCACATATCCATTATTCTTGCCTACCCTGGTTGCAAGCACAGAACCCTGTTATCAACTGGGAGACCAAAGAAATAAGCTTCCCAGCCAAGGATGTTCTTTTGACAGGTCAGTCTAAACAAAGCTCGGAAAATCTGGCACAAGATAATAAGGCAATAGAGTTACCCTCTGTATATAATGAATTTGCGGATGTTTGCGATAAACAAAATGCGGACAAGCTCCCCCCACACCGACCTTACGATTGTCCTATAGAATTACTTCCTGGTGCACCTATACCTTTTGAAAACATCTACCCTTTGGCAGGCCCGAAACTAAAAGCCCTCAAGGACTACATAGAAGAAAATTGGGCTATGGGGTTTATCCTCCTATCTTCCTCACCGGCCGTGGCTCCCATATTCTTTGTTAAGAAGAAGGACGGTTCTCTAAGGCCTTGCATTGACTACCAAGAACTTAACCCTTTAGTGACCACGCACATTTTTTCAAAATTGCATTCCAGGAGCTATATTTTTTTAGTTTTTTCATCAATATACCTTTATGAGGCCTTATTTTTTGCAGGACGAGATATAGTTTTTAATGCACCATTTTGGGTACATATAATCATTGATTAATACCAGCTATCTGTCTTAAACCCCCTTTGTTTACATCAGTAAAAAGGTGTATTGGTGTTAAAGGGAGTCTTTCACCTAATCTGAGCATTTTAGACCGCTCAGATCAGGTTACAGACCCTTTGCCCCTCATTACTATCGTACCTTTCTTTTATTCGGCCGTGGTCCAGATGCTGAAAAAAAGACTTTTAAACCGTATGTAAATGAGCCGTTGAAGGTGCCCAGGCGTGGCGATACTGGGCGATGTGCCCAGAAAAACACTCCTCTTTCTGCCCTTTGGCCCGCCGTCTGTCCTATTACCTCCTTCAGCCGAGCGGCACAACAATGGCGGGACGGATGTCTTTAGTTGGCCAGCGCATGCGCACTCCTCTGCCCATTATGGGCAGAGGAACAGCCATTTATATTGCGCATGCACCGGCCAACTAAAGACATCCGTCCCGCCGTTGTTGTGCTACTCGGCTGGAGGAGGTAATAGGACAGAGGGCGGGCCAGAGGGCAGAAAGAGGCGTGTTTTCTGGGCACATCGCCCAGTAACGCCGCCCCTGGGCACCTTCAGCGGCTCATTTACATACGGTTTAAAAGTCTTTTTTTCAGCATCCGGACCACGGACGAATAAAAGAAAGGTACTATAGTAATTAGGGGCAAAGAGTCTGTAACCTGATCTGAGCGGTCTAAAACGCTCAGATTAGGTGAAAGACTCCCTTTAACAAAATTATAATCAAAAATCATATCCTTTACCATTGATCCCTGAGCTTTTGGAGAGAGTGCGACATGCACATTTTTTTTACCAAGTTAGATTATTGGTAAATCTGTTAATGGTTAACAGATTTACTTATGTGTAAAAGAACATGAAAACCCCCAAATCTTCAGTATCGTACATTATTGTAGGTAGGGTAATACAGCATGGATTTAGTGTAATGAAGATTATAGTTTTAATCACTGCCTATAACATTACTACAGCGGGCCCGGTGTAGTAGAATACAGTTACTGCACCAGGCCCCGCTGTCATTAGCAAACAAGATGCCGACCCCCACCCCCTGTATTGGGGGTCATCACACCCACTGTATGGGGGCATCTGTGGATGGCACTATATGGGGGCATCTGGGGATGGCACTGCTATGGGGGGGATCTGTGGATGACAAATAGCATGTCATCCATAGATCCCCCCCATAGCAGTGCCATACCCAGATGCTCCCATACAGTGCCACTCACAGATGCCCCCATACAGTGCCATCCACAGATGCCCCCATACAGTGCCACTCACAGATGCCCCCATACAGTGCCATCCACAGATGCCCCCATACAGTGCCACCCACAGATGCCCTCATACAGTTCCATCCACAGATGCCCCCATACAGTGCCATCCACAGATGCCCCCATACAGTGCCACCCACAGATGCCCCCATACAGTGCCACCCACAGATGCCCCCATACAGTGCCACCCACAGATGCCCTCATACAGTGCCATCCCCAGATGCCCCCATACAGTGCCATCCATAGATGCCCCCATACAGTGCCATCCCCAGCTTCCCCCATAACAGTGTGTCAGCCACAGATGCCCCCATAACAGTGCGTCATCCACCGATGCCTCCATAACAGTGCCATCCCCAGATCCCCCATAACAGTGCGTCATAATAGTGTTATGCACAGAACATTGTTAGTAAAAAAAAAACACCAAACGTACACCTTTTGGTTCAAAATATTTTTTTTCTTATTTTCCTCCTCAAAAACCTAGGTGCGTCTTATAGGCCGGTGTGTCTTATGGGGGGAAAAATACGGTATGTATAAAAGAACATGAACATCCTAAAATCTGTGGTATCAAACTTCTATTTGACCCCAATTAGACAATCAAGGATTAATGGATTGAATTATTTATAAAAGAATGTGAACCCCCCAAAAACTCTAGTATCAGGCCGCAGTTTCACCCTAATAACAGAATCAAGAATTAATGGAAACATGACTGCTGGATGACACTGGCAGCTCTGGCCTGTTGCTGCGACTTCTGCTACCCCCCCCCCCCTCCCTTCTTCTGCTGCTACTTCTGCCAGCTCAAGAAACATTTGGCCACTGAATGTTCCCTTAAAATGGCTTTCACACCTGTCTGTCGGACATACTGTACTGTAACAGTAACTGTATATGTTAAATAGCAGTAGTGTCAGGGCACAATTTCATCCCCAAAACAAGGATGAATGGGTGTACTTATATATTAGAGAACGTGGACATCCTAATATCTGTAGTATCAGGCTGCAATTCCAACCCAATTACACAATTAGGGATTAACGGATATTCTTATGTACAAAAGAACTTAAAATTGGTATTATCAGGCCACAATTTTAATCCCGAAACAAGAATGAAAGGATGTACTTATATAGAAGAGAACGTGAGTACCCGAAAATCTGTAGTATCAGCCAGCAATTTCACCCCAATTACACAATTAGAGATTAACGGATACATTTATGCATAAAAGAACTTAATCCCCCCTTAATTTGTAGTATCAAGCTGAAATTTCAACCCAGAAACAAGGATGAATGGATGTACTTATGTATAAGAAAACATGAGCACCCTCTGTTGTATCAGGCCGCAATTTCCCCTAATTACACAATTAGGGATTCATGGATTTCCTTATGTATAAAAGAACGTAAACACCCTAAAATCTGTAGCATCAGGCCACAATTTCATCCCGATTACACAATTAAAAATTGACAGATTTATTCATGGAAAAAAGAATGCAAACACCCTAAAATCTTTAGTATCAGGATGCAATTTCACTCCAATTACACAATTAAGGGTTAACAAATTTACTTGTCTGAAAGAACGTGAACACCCCAATATCTTTAGTACCAGACCACAATTTCACCCCAATTACACAATTAAAGAGGAATGAATTATGTATAAAAGAACGTGAACACCCTAAAATCTTTAGTATGAAGCCTCCATTTCCCTTCAATTACATAATCCAATTACACAATCAAGGATCAACCGATTGAATTATATATAAAAGAATATGAACCCCCCCCCCCCCCAAAATCTCTAGCATCAGGCCGCAGTTTCACCCCAATAACAGAATCAAGGATTAATGGAATTACTTGGCTCCGATTAGCCAAGCTTTACACTGTTAAATTGGTCCCTGCTCTTTTCCATATTCGGAGATAATGCCTCTCTATTATATCCCTACACTATCACTTGTCCCTGAAGTGCTCAATAGTAATATTTTGTGAATAAATTGTTTCCTAATCACTGTCCATAGTGCCTGTCATGTCTCACCCTGCTCTAAATTCACTGGAAATTGACGGAGATCGGGCAGGAGGAGACTTTTTATAGGGCTGTGACATCACAGGGGCTGGCTATCTGCTGATTGGCTTTCTGCACGGCATTATGGGTGATCCCTTATTTCCAAGCTTCTTACTTCCTCTTTTCAACATGTGCAGCAGCAGTATTTGAAAAAATCAGATTTGTCACTTCAGGGCGAATCAAATTTTTCCTGAAATTTCAATCAAATTCCACTTTGTCAACTTTGATTCGCTCATGTCTACTGGATATGTCTGTGTGTGGTGGCTCTTGAAGCACTGACTCCAGCTGCAGTCCATTTCTTGTGAACCTCCCCAAAATTCTTGAATGCCCTTTTCTTGACAGCCCTTTCAAGGTGGCACAAGCAGTTATCCTTGTTGTTTGTGCACCTTTTTCTACCACATATTTTCTTTCCATTCAACTTTACATTGATATGCTTGGATACAGCACTCTGTGAACAGCCAGCTTCTTTAGCAATGACCTTTAGTAGCTTACCCTCTTTGTGAGGGTATCATAGACTTAAAGGGAAAAAAGTTCCAGCACATACGTTATTTTGTAGCGTTGATTCCTCATCTTTATTAGGCAATTGTAAATAATATACAGGACATAAATCCACACGTGTTGTGACTGTTAACGCGTTTCGAACAAAGTTCTTATTCGTAACAGTGAACAAAGCCTTACCCCGGGGTTGATATACTGGGCTAAGACTAATAGTCACACCCTCACGTGGGGGAGGGGGGGGAATAGGAGGAACCTTCTATCCCCTTAATACGGCATTATTCACACTGTGCACATATATAAACAGTTTTAAATAACATGCAACATAAACATTTAGACATTAAAGTAATCACATAAAGGGACACCAATCATGTTGCATCATAAACTGGACAATAACATTTGTTGGATATAAAAATACAATTACATATTTCATTCTCTATATATCTGATACTAATGCCCACAAAATGACTTCATTATCAATAAAAATGCATGAGTTCTTTTCTCATATTGAGGCCATTTGGATATCTGGTGTGAAGTTTGAAAATCCAGTAGGCTTCCCTGAATCGTATAAGATGCTTTAAATCTCCACCTGTAGCTAAAAGTTTGACCTGCTTTATGGCAAAAGCTTTACTCTGGTGGGAGATGGAGTGGTCTGTATTGTAGAAAGCCCAGGTATTCAACACATAGTTACACATGCGGAAGGGCTGGCTGCCACATCTTGTGAAACCCTTGTAGGTGAGCCACGTATTCTCTCTTTGTTTGATCTGCTGTGGGTATAAAGACTGAGAAAGACTGTTGCCAAGGTTAGGTGGTCTTCTAGAAACAATCCTACACCCTTGTTTCAGCATACCACAAATTGTATTATCATCATATAAGATTGGTAAATATTTTTTGATTGTTTGTTGAATTATACCAAATTGTTTGCTGTATGTCAAAACAAGGGTAGGCACATTGGGCTTAGGTTTGAATGATACTTCTGTTCTTATTTATGCCACTTTTATTTTTGTTAATATTTTCATTTTTGGCAAAGAAAGAAGGAAATAACAAATCCTCTCTAGTTTTGTTCATTGCTATACCTAAACCCCATAAAATCATCCATTGAGGGTAACCTCTTTCGGACAAATGTGTGTGGATAATTTGCCTTTTCCTTTTGAAAGCTGAAGTAGTACTACAATTTTTACGGGCACGTATGAATTCGCCAACGGGAATCGATTTGATTGTTTGGACAGGATGATGACTGTCCGCACATAAAATCATATTTCCCGTGACTAGTGTTGAGCGCGAATATTCGAATAGCGAATTTTTATCGTGAATATCGGCACTTCGCTAATTCGCGAATATTTCGAATATAGCGCTATAAATTCGCTATTTCGAATATTCGTTTTTTTTTGTTTTTTTTTTTGTTATATTTTTTTCTTCTTTCCCACTTCCCAAAAGTAGTTCTTACCTGTCCTGAGGATTCCTGGCTTCCTGGCTGCTCCAGTAAGTGCCCGTTGCCGCTTCTGCCGACTTCCGTGCTCATGGAGCGTCCCCATCACCATGGGAACGTCTCCATATACTAAAATGTACTGTCGGATTTGAGAATTACGTTAAAATCGCAATGCGATTAATTCAAGTTATATTAATCGCATTGCGATTACAACTTAGCAGTGCACTGCTATCTTACATATTAGGTTAGAATTAACGAATATGGAATATAGCAGCAGTGCTAAGTAGAAATCGCAATGCGATTACTCCAAGTTACATTAATCGCATTGCGATTTCAATTAGCACTGCTATAATATATTCCATATTCGTTAACTTCGTTAATTCTAGCAAGCTGACCCATTATAGACCCAGCTCGAAGTAGAAATCGCAATGCGATTAATATAACTTGAAGTAATCGCATTGCGATTTCTACTAAGCACTGCTGCTATATTCCATATTCGTTAATTCTAGCCTAATATGTAAGATAGCAGTGCTAAGTTGTAATCGCAATGCGATTAATATAACTTGAAGTAATCGCATTGTGATTTCTACTTAGCACTGCTGCTATATTCTATATTCGTTAATTCTAGCCTAATATGTAAGATAGCAGTGCACTGCTAAGTTGTAATCGCAATGCGATTAATATAACTTGAATTAATCGCATTGCGATTTCAACAGACATGGTTTACTATGGTTGCTAAAACGAAGATGGAGAATACTTCGTTATCTTCGTTTTGAGGAATATGACGAATACATTCGTCATATTCGCTAATTCTACCAAGCCAACCATAGTAAACCAGGTCTAAGTAGAAATCGCAATGCGATTAATTCAAGTTATATTAATCGCATTGCGATTTCAACGTAATTCTCAAATGCGACAGTACATTTTAGTATGGAGACGTTATTGGCTTGGTAGAATTAGCGAATATGACGAATGTATTCGTCATATTCCTCAACACGAAGATAACGAAGTATTCACCATCTTCGTTTTAGCAACCTATTCGTCAACTTCGCTAATTCTAGCAATCAAATAGGAGGATAGGAGGGTTGACTATAGAGACAGCTGTGTTTAATTCGCTATGCGATTATATAATTTTTTTTTTAATAAATAGAATAATTATAATAATTATCAAGTAATATAATTATTCTATTAAAAAAAGCTAAGTAATATAATCTCATAGCGAATTAAACACAGCTGTCTCTATAGTCAACCCTCCTATTTGATTTCTAGAATTAGCGAAGTTGACGAATAGGTTGCTAAAACGAAGATGGAGAATACTTCGTTATCTTCATTTTGAGGAATATGACGAATACATTCGTCATATTCGTCATCTTCTCTATAATTCTAGATATGAAACCAATAGGAAAGTAGCCTTAAGTTAAAATCGCAATACGCGATTATTTAAATCGCATATTAATCACGATAACTAGAATAATGACGAATATTTGATTTCGACGAATATGAAACGAATATTCTTTCGAATATTCGCGAATTTCGCCGAAATCGAATATGGCACCTGCCGCTCATCACTACCCGTGACTTCTTTTCGGTGAGTCAAAATGAATGCAATATTGATCCTCAGCATAAGTGAAATAAAGATTGTAGGGGTTTTCTCCTAGGTATTGAAGAAAATCTTGTATGGCAGGCACATTGTGATCTAAATTAGGAGCAAATCGTCGATGTACCTGCCATACCATTCAATACACTGTGAGAATGGGTTATCCACATTATACACATATCGTTCCTCCCAATATGACATAGTGAGATTCGCTAATGAGGGCGATTATTTTTCACACATCGAAACGCCTCTAGATTGAACATAGTTTTTTTAATTGAATGTGAAATAATTATGAGACATGAGAAACCTGGTACATAGTCAATAAACTCATTGGAATAACTGCTTTATGACCTATATATTATTTGCCTAATAAAGATGAGGAATCAATGCTACAAAATAACGTGAGTGCTGGAACTTTTTTCCCTTTAAGTATCGCTATGGAGGTCTGACCTGGTTGTTCTGAGCACATGGGTGATCCATGTCAAGTTAAGTAAGCTGGATATTTGCCTTATGAACGGTGTCATAGACTGCCAAATCAGCAGTCTTCCCCATGATTGTGTAGCCTACTGAACCAGACTGAGGGACCATTTAAAGGCTTAGGCTACATGCACATGACAGTGAAAAAAAAGTCAGTTAAAAATGGATATTTTTAACAGAGGTTTGTTTCACTGATGCCTTTCTGAGAAAAGGATGTTACAAACGGACCCATTCAATTATATGGGGGCAGTCGGTCAGTGAAAAACGGACAAGACAGAACATCTTCTATTCTTTTTACGTCCATTTTTCACTGACCGTAAAAAAAACTGCTGTGTGAATAACCCCATAGACTACCATTGGTCTTAAAATCGACGTGTGATGACAGTTTAAAAAAGTCCATCACATGTCCGTTTTTCACTCGTGTGCATTTAGCCTTAGGAAACCTTTAAAGGTGTTTTGTATTATTTAACTGATTAAATTGTGAATCTACAATATTGAACTTTTTCACAATTTTTTCACCAAGTTTTCTGACATATTGACTTTTGGGTTTTTATTAGCTGTAAGCCATAATCATCAACATTAAAAGAAATAAACACTTGAAATATATCAATCTGTGTGTAATAAATCTATATAATATATGTGTTTTACTTTTTGTAATAGGTATGTAGTGCTGTATGGTTGGTAATGTAATCAGAATATGCCATTAGCACTGGGGCGCCAAGGAGAGGGAGGTTGGATTGAGGTGGAAGCACAAACATATTTCACATTTAAAATGCAAAGATAAATTTCAGTCCCAGTCTACTTTCTTATAGACTGGATTTGATATACAATTTGGAATATTGATACTATACAATATGATCATTAAATAAAAATTATATCTTCTTATTTATTTGTACATATATTGTTTAAAGGATTATTTGCAGTTTACAGTTATCCATCAGTTTTAATTAATATTTAATATTATGTAATAATCTAACACGCACTGGTCTGTGATGAAAATGAGGACTCTGTTTGTAGAAAGAGAAATATTTGTCTTCAATTTATGAGCAAAGTTGACCCCAGGCTGCAATAGGGCTGTTTGAGAAATTGTGGTTGCTGTAGAGCACACATTAACTCTTCTCATTCCAGCATAAAAAGAGATGTATATAAATAGGGCATTGGTTTAAGATTTGTTATTTTTTACTGGCAACTTTAATTTTCTTTTTTCAGACAACAATACACAAAAAAACTAAAAGGTGGCGTGGTGTTAAACAGGCAGGAAGTAGGGTTGAGCGGACACAAACTGTAAAGTATTTTGGGGAAAGAAACCCGTATTGTTGGTCCACAGAGCACTTGTGCATACACCTCACAAATACCTATTTTAAATTTCAGCAGTGAAATACTGCATTGGTGTATTTTGGGGAAAGAAACCCGTATTGTTGTTTCACAGATCACTTGTGCATACACCGCACAAATACCTACATTTAAATTTCAGCAGTAAAATACTACATTGGTGTATTTTGGGGAAATAAACCGGTACTGTTGGTCCACATATCAGATTTGCATTCAACGTACAAATACCTATTTTAAATTTCAGCAGAAACATACTGCATTTGTGTATTTAGGGGAAATAAACCCGTATTGTTGTTCCACAGAGCACTTTTGCATAGAACGCTGAAAAACCTATTTTAAAATTTAGCAGTGACATACTGCATTTCTGTAGTTTGTTGCAATAAACACTGGTTTTGTGCTACATAGCAGTTTTAAACACACAGGTTTTGTGGTAGATAGAACATTTGCGGTGTACGCTGCATTTCTGACAGTCAAATTAAACCGTTAACTTCTGCTTTTACATTGTTGGTTTGAAAAAATAATATTTTTAATGATAGTGAAGTAATTGTATTGAGATGCTCCGTTACACTGTTGTGTGACCTAAAGAAATGTATTCTGTTTCTGACAGGGGCACTGCCTTACTGTTAGTGAACTTAATTGTTGACAATTGGCAGTTAAATGCAGAAGTCTCTTATGCTTTTTGATGACTCGGGTGGCAGGGTTTCCCAGGGCCATAACCATAGTCCTGCCCCAGAAGTGGAAGAGATTGAGTGCACGGATGCCCAACCACTAAGGTTTGAGGATGAGGACATGGGAAGACCACCACAGCATGTCTCTGATGATGACGAAACACAGGTGCCAACTGCTGCGGCTTTCAGCGGTGTGCAGACCAACAGAGAGTGCAGGGGTGAAGACTGGGTGGAAGATGATGTTGAGAACAATGAGGTCCTACACCCAAAATATACCACTTAAATCCATGTTTTTCATGGGTGGTGAAAAAATCATATTTTTTTAGGCCAGGAATTACCTTTACCTGTGCTGCATATGTGACGGGGACAATAATATAGTTAATCCGACTAGGAGTTCAGGGGTTGACATATTCCAATTTTTTTCTGTCAAGTAACCCTGCACTGCATAGGTGACAGGGACTGAAAATGCGGAAAATCCTCTTTTAAATTGTTGGGTGCAATATTACCATTTTTGCCAGATACAAACCCCTGCTCTGCATAGGTGACAGGGACCGAAAATTTGAACAATCTTCTTTTAAATTGTTGGGTGCAATATTACCATTTTTGCCGGGTATAAACCCCTGCAGTGGATAACCGACAGGGAACTTACAATTGGCGGTTACATTGTTGCATGACATAAAGCCTCTTTTGGCTGTGAAGCCAAAGGTAGTCACCTACAACAGGTTTTTTATTTTTTATTTTTTAAATAAATTGGGATAGACCCCAAAACATTGGGAAATATAAAAAATAAAACAAATTGTAAGTGCACTGTAGTATAACAGTGGTTGGGTGAGGCCGGTATACATGTCTATTCTGCATAAGGTACAAACATGTCCTGTGGGATCCATGCCTGGTTCTGTTTAATAAACATTGTCTGCGGACAGGCGGCTGCACTTGTCTGTGATAATGCCACCAGCCATGCTAAACACACGTTCAGACAATACAGTGGCTGCAGGGTAGGCCAGCACCTCCAAGGCGTAAAGGGTATCTCAGGACATGTGCCCAATTTGAAGACCGAGAAGTTGAATGGGGCAGACCCAGTGGCGTAGCTAGAAATGATTGGGCACCACAGCAAATTTTTGAATGGTGCCCCCGTCCCCCAGTAATTTTTGTGTAACCCCTTCCTTTCATGCCGCCATTTCTGTGGCTACTAAAGATTGCTTTTTCAGACCAGGCCCGGCAGCTGTTTCATCCGTTTTCTACACTGTCTATACTGCCACTGTATATAATGTATATAGTTTTGTTTGTTTATATAGTTAGTTTAGCTGCATTATAGTTATTTTAATATGTTTTTAAGTAAACTTGTAAATAGTGTGTTAATGGTTTGAAGGGGGGGGGGGGAGGTGTTGTGTGTGTAGAGTGTGAGCTGTTCAAGTTAATTTTCTCTTGTTGAAATGTTCCTTGTATAGTTTTTGTTCCAATTTATAATAAAAAGTACTGATAGCCGTGGAAATGTTAACCGACAATCTAACTAACAAATTTAATAAAATTATTTGTCACATCTGCAGATCAGGCCACAGGGGTCCTTGAGCAACAATAAAAGTGAATTTGTTCCACCAGAATATAAGTGTTGGATTAACTGAATTGATTTTCACTTTCTTGTGTTCAGGAATTTCTGCACCACCAAATTCAGCACATGTGGCAGTCAGGGGATGTGAGTCAAACCGGCTAGGCCCAGAGCTGCTATGATAGTTCGCCCATTATAGCACAACACCAGGCCGGGCTGGAGGCTCAGTGGCACCAACCAATCATCGGTCTGTTGTTCCATGCCCGTCCACAGCTCCTGCACGGTGTGGGGTTTGTCTCACAAACACACAAGTTTTAAAACAGCCTGATGCCGTTTCCCCCTGGCTGTGCTGCTGTTGGTTAGGAAGGTGTTACGCTGAGTGGATGAGGAGGTGGTAGAGGAGGAGGAAGACGAGTAGGAGGAGGAAGAGGCAACAGGAGGAAAAGATAAATGCCCTGCAATCCTCGGGGGTGGAAGGATATTCGCAAAAATGCTATTCGCCTCTGGGCCAGCCACTACTACATTTACACAGTGTGTTATTAGGGAGATATTTCTTTCCTGCCCGTGCTTACAGGTCCACATATTGGTGGTTATGTGGACCTTGCCATAGATGGTATTGCCCAGTGCACACCTGATTTTGTACGCTATTTGGTTGTGCAGGGAAGGGATGGCTCGCCTGGAAATGTAGTAGCGGCTGGGAACCTAGTACTGTGGGACAGCCACCGCCATAAGGTTTTTAAAACTCTCCACCAGACAGAATGACAGCATTTCAAAGGATCAGGAATTTTGAAATCCAGGCATTCAGAGCCAGGGATCGCGGGTGGGTAGGGGTGCACTTCCTCTTTCTCTCCAATATTTGGGAGATGGACAGCTGAATGCTTCTATGCAATTCTGTGGAGATGCTTGGTGACTTTAAAAGATGTGGTGGTGTTGCTGCCACATCCTCTATTTGCTGGGTGTTAGGTGTCACTGTCACTCACTTGGGCTCAGGTTTAGAATGTTTATTTATTACTTTTCTGTATGTTATGTTATTTTAAGTCATTTACCTATCCACATTTATTTGCAGAGCAGTTGCCATGCTCTTAGGCACATTTTGCTGTCTTTCCCAGCCCTCTATCCCTTTCCAGGGCTATTTTACAGCCATTTTAGTGCCCAAAAGTTCGGGTTCCCATTGACTTGAATGGGGTTCGGGTTCAGGATTCAGTTCAGGTCAAGTTCAGACTTTTTTGTGAAGTTCGGCCGAACCCCTCGAACCCGAACTTCCAGGTGTTCGCTCAAGTCTAGCAGGAAGTGCTCAAACCTAAATGCAGTTGTGCATCTATATAAAGGGGAGCAGATCCTGCACTTGTAGTAGCCTGTTGCAAATGGCGATCCCCAGAAAAAAGGGAAACAGTGGAGGATGCCCACCTCGGACCACAAGTGCCACAAAAGACATCCTACACAAGATGGCAATTGTGTGGATGTGAAACAATATAACAATAACGTTTAAAAATGCAGGTGCACTCTGTGGTCTTGCTAAACCCTCATACTGATGTCAAAATTGAGAATTGAAGGTGACTGGGAAGTATAGGATTCACTGAGTAGTGGGAACGTTAAAACATACACTTTAATTCAAGTTGCATTAAAATATTATTACTTGAGGAAGTCAAGAATCAAAAATAATAAACAAAAGGTAGCTGTGTCCCTAGTAAATTGAACGTTGTCACCATTCAGAGGATTATAATGGAAAAATCATGGATGGGTGTCCAGGAAGCCCAAAGAAGCAACCGTGGTTGAGACTACAGTTCAATAAAAGGGAACTACAACCACACTGGTGTATGGCTACTATTAAATTGGCAAATAAGTGAAAAGTCTGATGTGTATAAGACTTCCCCTATTGCCAGAAATTCACTGCCTAATAGTAGAACAGACACCATTTAGGGCGAGTGTGTAATTTGCTGGTGTAAAGGCCGCTCTATCCCCAATACATATGTGTTATGTTTGGAGGATAACATGAGCACGCCATGAGCAAATGAGAGCATACACACCAACACCCTAACTACCTGGCATTCAGAGCCTAAGCTCACACCACACTAGTCAGCGTCCGACTCGACGCGTTTCTTGCATAATTCATCAGGAGCAATAGCGCTATTAAGGTGGGTGTAAAGGGGCCGCCACACTGGTGGTGTGTGACAGCAAATCTGGCGCTAGGATGGCCGTGACTGGAAAGTATACTGCGAGTCATCCTTTTACACTCTTGTAATGCGGCCACTGGCCCCTGGTATTGCCCATATGCCACAGGTAGGTGAGTGTTAGGTCCCGAGCTAGTTGAGAAACCTTGGCGCAGTGTTTGGGCTCAGACATGTCCTCCGTAGTAGGATATGTTGGCTAATTCTCAATTTTAACATCAGTATGAGGGTTTAGCAAGACCGCAGAGTGCACCTGTCTTTTCAATCGTTATTGATATTCAGACAACAATAAGTAAACATGTTTACTGCATTATATAGGGAATAATGTATTGACTCTATTTTGCACAAAAATCTCTACACATTTTCAAGTTATTCACAGATTGGATTAGTCCAGTAGACAATGTATTTATCATATTTTCTAAAATAAATAGGAAAATATAATCCAGTCGAAGATATATCTCTGGTAAACTATAGATCCATTTTTTTTTAGAGCTCCAACAGTTATAGGTCTAATCATTTTATAATATTTAGCTGGCTTCATAAATCAGTAATATGGTTGCATTTTAGCATTTGTATTATATGCCACAACCTCCTGTAGTTGTACAAAACTAGATTAGCTCCTAAGGTGATCTAAATCCAACAGCCAAATTAGGGAGGTCTAGGCACTGTGGCTGTAATACAGGTTATAAAATGTGTATTGCAGCATTTTATTTTACAGTGCAGTGTGAAAGCAGAGTTACATTAAATGGTATATGAAGCCTGTCTATTTTTTTCTTTATACTTAGTTGTACAAAAAAGACAAATGTCCAAGAGAGACCTTCATAATGAGTTCATAATAAGATATATATATATATTTTTTTTTTTTACTTTTTTAATACACTTAGAGCAGTGTTCCTCAACTCCAGTCCTCAGGGCCCACCTACCTGTAATGTTTTCAGGATTTCCTTAGTATTGAGCAGGTGATATAATTAGTGTCAATGCATCAGGACTTACCACAGGTATTCATTCAGAGGGATATTCTCAAATCATGTGTATTTAATCAAGATAAACACCTGCGCTCCCGTATGTACGTTTACACTGAATCTAGCGTCTATCAGCTAGATCAATGACCGCTGCTGGTTGCCTGTCTGGCCTGCTGTCCTGGCCGGTGTACTACAGTAATATTCAATGGAAGCCCTTCACTAATACATGTGCGGCTATGGCGCCCGCGCTGGTAAATGTATTACTTGGATCTCAGGCTACTATACTATAGCAAGCTACTATAGAAAGCTTTGTCTATATATAAAAGTTTGCAGTTAGTCTTAATAAGGGCACAGTTTATACTTTCAGTTCATATGTGTACAATTCTCCTAGTTACATGTGGTTACATGGGTCCATTTTATTACCTAAAATCCTGGATGGAGTCCCTCCTGGATGGAGTTCTGTCCTTTTGGTTGGCTTGCAGTAGTAGTCCATTGCTCTACCTGCTAGCGTGGCGGCGCCCCGGCCGGCAGCGCGTGCACACGTAAGGGAGCAGAGTTGTTGCTTGGAAACCCAGAAGCTAGTGACGTCACAGCTGTACGGAAGCCTGGGAGGGACTTGATTCCTCCAACTCGTTTCTGAGCCAAAGCGGGCTCCTTCGTCAGCCTGAGATCCAAGTAATACATTTACCAGCGCGGGCGCCATAGCCGCACACGTATTAGTGAAGGGCTTCCATTGAATATTCTCAAATCATGACTGGCAGGTGGACCCTGAGGACTGGAGTTGAGGAACACTGCCTTAGAGGACTTGAACATGTATTTGTTTAATTGCTTATACAGGGCAATGGAATATATTTGTATTACTGTAAATGGTTATTTTACTGGAGTCCTATTACACCTTGCCAGAGACAAGTTACAATAGAAGTCTTAACATAGCAGGCCTGAGGCACTCTGGCTGCAATAACAACTTCTCAGAACCCCACAATTGAATTGTAAGGGGTTAATTCTCTCTGTCTAACTGCTCAGATGCCATAGCCACTACTAACCACGACAACTAAGGGAATAAATTACCAGGATCTGAGTTATTTCTGATCCCAGCTGCTACAAACAGGTTGCTATCCTTATAGCACAGCCTGCACCTGCCTAAACCTTTTTTGATCGCAAAAGACATTTTCATTAGGGTACTTTCCCAGTTGCGTTGTGAGGATATGGCAGGCAGTTCAGTCGCCGGAACTGCCTGCCGAATCCAGACCATAGAACTGGATCCGTTTGGCCGGAACACTTGGTGCCGGATCTGGCTTAATGCATTTCAATGGAAAATAATGCCGGATCCGGCATTTCGGCAAGTGTTTCAGAATTTTATTCGGCCAAATGCAGTAAGAGTGACTAAATTGAAAACATCCTGATACATACTCAATGGATTACTCTCCATTCAGAATGCATTAGGATAAAACTGATCACATTTTTTCTGGTATTGAGCCCCTAGGATGGAACTCAATACCGGAAAACCTTAACACAAGTGTGAAAGTACCCTTACTGACAGATTATAGCAATGCCAGATCAAAAAACACTGTTATCTGGTATAGGGTTGCAGCGGGTATCATAGTCTTGATACTTTTTTGACACTTTGATAACCGGATCATTACGATACCAGGTTTGACATTTTTTTGATCCTAAGCTGCACTATTGCGCAGCTTAGTATCAGTTCCTATCAGAAACATTAGAGCACACAAATCGCAGCACACACCATGTTCTCACAAGTGGCCGGACAGTGGAGAAGGAATGAGAGCATCCCTCACTCCCTCCTCACTGCGATGCGGCCGTTCACTGCCACCAGTGGAACACTAAGTGGCCCTATTAGAGAATGGAGAAGATTGCAGGATAGGGGAGAGAGAAACTCTCTGTGTCCTAATGTTGCTGGAAGCAGATAAATTAAAGGATCTTTGATGATGTCAACACCATGTGACCAGTAACATACACTCGTTACTGTTCAAATGGTGATGACATCATCAGATCTTGCTGCAGGAGGTTTCCTATAGTTTTATAGGTATGTGCTTTATGCTGTGTGGATGTATTAATGTTAGGCACATGGTCTTATTACATTACATATAATGGGCAACATGGGGTAAATGATGGTGTCACTTAAAGAGGACCTTTCATCACTTCTAAAGATATTAACTAACGATGCTCACATGTAGAGCGGAGCCCAGGGATCTCCCTGCACTTACTATTATCCCTGGGCGCCGCTCCGTTCTCCCGGTATAGGCTAAGGTATCTTCGGGGACTCAGTTATAGTGGGCGGAGCCTGCCCTTCATCTCCTTCTCCCAGGCTGTAGCGCTGGCCAATCGCAGCACAGAGCTCATAGCCTGGGAGAAAAAAAACTCCCAGGCTATGAGCTCTGCGCTGCAACTGGCCAGCGCTACAGCCGGGGAGAAGGAGATGAAGGGCAGGCTCCGCCCACTATAACCGAGTCCCCCAAGTCCCCACCTACTATAACTTTGTGAGCACAGAGACCGGAGCCTATACCGGGAGAACGGAGCGGCGCCCAGGAATAATAGTAAGTGCAGGGATATCCCTGGGCGCCGCTCTACATGTGAGCATCGTTAGTTAATATCTTTAGAAGTGATGAAAGGTCCTCTTTAATATTAATATGAAGCACATGGAGGTTTAAAATTAATTACAGCATGTGCCTCATATTAACCCTTTAATGCATACTTCTGTACATCTATAGCATTCTGCACAAGTAATTGTATGGATTGAGCTGCTGAAGTGAGCCGGCTCCATGTGCAGTGCGTTCTGTCTGTATAAGATATTCAGTATATTTATTAATGATCTATCGAAGGCTTGCACAGTAAAAATATCAATTTTTGCAGACAACACAAAACTATGTAAAGTAATTAACATAAAGGAGGACAGTATACTGCTACAGATAGTAACATAGTTTATGAGGCTGAAAAAAGACATTTGTCCATCCAGTTCAGCCTGTTATCCTGCAAGTTGATCCAGAGGAAGGCAAAAACCTTGTGAGGTAGAAGCCAATTTCCCTCACTTTAGGGGAAAAATAATTTCTTCCCGACTCCAATCAGGCAATCAGAATATTTCCCTGGATCAACAACCCATCTCCAATAGCTATAACTTCTAATAATATTACATTCTAGAAATACATTCAGGCACCTCTTGAACTCTTTTAGTGAATTCACCATCACCAACTCTTTAGACAGAGAGTTTCACAGTATTACTGCTCTTACCATAAAGAATCCTCTTCTATGTTTATTTGCAAACCTTCTTTAGACTCAGTGGTTGCCCCCTCATCACAGTCACAGTCCTGGCGATAAATAGATGATGGGAGAGATCTCTGTACTGACCCCGATATATTTAAAAATAGTTATTAGATCACCCACTAGTCATCTTTTTTCTAAAGTGAAAAACCTAATTTTTATAATCTTTCTGGGTACTGTAGTCCACCCATTCCAGTTATTACTTTAGTCGAC
The DNA here is from genome assembly GCA_033119425.1 of Bufotes viridis. Classification (NCBI taxonomy): domain Eukaryota; kingdom Metazoa; phylum Chordata; class Amphibia; order Anura; family Bufonidae; genus Bufotes; species Bufotes viridis. Next base: position 213,044,961 of record CM065593.1, on the reverse strand, counting down.
CTACTCTGAACCCTCTCCAGCTCTGCTATGTCTGCCTTGTTCACAGGCACCCAGAACTATACACAGTACTCTATGTGTGGTCTGACTAGTGATTTTTAAAGTGGAAGGGCTATGTTCTCCTCACGGGCATCTTTGCCCTTTTTGATGCAACCCATTATTTTATTGGCCTTGGCAGCAGCCGCCTGACACTGGTTTCTACAGCTTAGTTTGCTCTTGACTAAAATCCCTAAGTCCTTCCCATGTCAGTCTTACCCAGTGTTTTACCATTTAATATGTAAAGGTGACTTGCATTATTCCTTCCCATGTGCATAACCTTACATTTCTCAGTGTTAAACCTCATCTGCCACTTCTGTGCTCAAGCTTCCAATCTATCCAGATCCAACAGTAGCAGTATACCGTTCTCTTCTGTGGAGAAAAAAGTATTTAAAGGAAACCTGTCATCAACTTTATGCTGACCTCACTGAGTGACAGAAATGCTGATTTCAGTGGTGTGCACACTGCCATTTAATTTTTAGACAGTAGTCTAAATTCAGTTGCTTGCCTGCTGCCAGTGTGCGTCAGGTCCACTTTCACAACTATAGTGTGCCCACTGCCAGTGCCAACCACTCATACCGGGTGGCACAGTAGCTTGCCGATAAATAAAGCATTTAATTTTTAGACAGTAGTCTAAATTCAGTTGCTTGCCTGCTGCCAGTGTGTGTCAGGCCCACTTCCACTGACTGTAGTGTGCCCACTGCCAGTGCCAACCACTGATACCAGGTGGCACAGTAGCTTGCCGATAAATAAGGCATTTAATTTTTAGACAGTAGTCTAAAATCAGTTGCTTGCCTGCTGCCAGTGTGTGTCAGGTCCACTTTCACAGACTGTAGTGTGCCCACTGCCAGTGCCAACCACTCAAACCGGGTGGCACAGTAGCTTGCCGATAAATAAAGCATTTAATTTTTAGACAGTAGTCTAATTTCAGTTGCTTGCCTGCTGCCAGTGTGTGTCAGGCCCACTTCCACTGACTGTAGTGTGCCCACTGCCAGTGCCCACCACTCATACCGGGTGGCACAGTAGCTTGCCGATAAATAAAGCATTTCATTTTTAGACAGTAGTCTAATTTCAGTTGCTTGCCTGCTGCCAGTGTGTGTCAGGCCCACTTCCACTGACTGTAGTGTGCCCACTGCCAGTGCCCACCACTCATACCGGGTGGCACAGTAGCTTGCCGATAAATAAAGCATTTCATTTTTACACAGTAGTCTAAATTCAGTTGCTTGCCTGCTGCCAGTGTGTGTCAGGCCCACTTCCACTGACTGTAGTGTGCCCACTGCCAGTGCCAACCACTGATACCGGGTGGCACAGTAGCTTGCCGATAAATAAGGCATTTAATTTTTACACTTTAGTGTAATTTCAGTTGCTTGCCTGCTGCCAGTGTGTGTCAGGCTCACTTCCACAGACTGTAGTGTGCCCACTGCCAGTGCACACCACTGATACCGGGTGGCACAGTAGCTTGCCGATAAATAAGGCATTTAATTTTTAGACAGTAGTCTAAATTCAGTTGCTTGCCTGCTGCCAGTGTGTGTCAGGCCCACTTTCACAGACTGTAGTGTGCCCACTGCCAGTGCCAACCACTGATACCTGGTGGCACAGTAGCTTGCCGATAAATAAGGCATTTAATTTTTACACATTAGTCTAATTTCAGTTGCTTGCCTGCTGCCAGTGTGTGTCAGGCCCACTTCCACAGACTGTAGTGTGCCCACTGCCAGTGCCAACCACTCATACCGGGTGGCACAGTAGCTTGCCGATAAATAATGCATTTCATTTTTAGACAGTAGTCTAAATTCAGTTGCTTGCCTGCTGCCAGTGTGTGTCAGGCCCACTTCCACAGACTGTAGTGTGCCCACTGCCAGTGCCAACCACTGATACCGGGTTGCACAGTAGCTTGCCGATAAATAAGGCATTTAATTTTTACACAGTAGTCTAAATTCAGTTGCTTGCCTGCTGCCAGTGTGTGTCAGGCCCACTTCCACTGACTGTAGTGTGCCCACTGCCAGTGCCAACCACTGATACCGGGTGGCAGAGTAGCTTGCCGATAAATAAGGCATTTAATTTTTAAACAGTAGTCTAAATTCAGTTGCTTGCCTGCTGCCAGTGTGTGTCAGGCCCACTTCCACAGACTGTAGTGTGACTGTAGTGTGCCCACTGCCAGTGACAACCACTCATACCGGGTGGCACAGTACCTAGCACGCATAGTACCTAATCTAAAAAAAAAATGACAGGCAGAGGCAGGCCACCCCGCAGGGGCCGCCGTGGTCGTGGTTCTTTGATTTCCACTGTCCCTGGAATAATGCCTAGTGTTCAGAGGCCACGTACCCTGAATCCGAAAAATTCTGAGGACATACTTAACTGGCTTAGACAGGACACCCAATCTTCAACAGCTTCCGCTAAGAACCTTGACGCACCATCCTCCTCCAGCTCAGATTCGGTCACCTCCTCTAAAGTTACCACGCTCCCGCCCGCCCGCCTCCACCACCACCACTACCACCACAGCCACCACAGCCGCTTCACTTGATCCGTCAGAGGAGTTATTTACACATCAGTTGAATGCAATTAGTGATGCGCAACCATTATTGCCAGATGATGAAGATTACAGGGATATGTCTCAGTCAGGCAGGATTACACATATGGACGTACAGTGTGATGATGATGATGTTGTACCCGCTGCTGCTTCCTTTGCTGAGGTGTCAGATACAAGTGAAGCGGTTGATGATGACGATGTGTCCACGGATGCCACGTGGGTGCCTGCTCGAAGAGAAGAAGAGGGGAAAGTTCAGAAGGGAGACAGAGAGAATGAGGAGACGAGTTGGAAGCAGGGGGAGGTCGTCGCAAGGAGTTAGTGGCACAGTCAGACAGCATGTATCGGCACCCGGGGTCAGCCAGACAGCACGCCAGTCAACGCATGCTGTTGCGACTACCAGAATGCCGTCATTGCAAAGCTCAGCAGTTTGGCATTTTTTTTGTGTGTCTGCCTCTGATAACAGCAATGCCATTTGCAACCTGTGCTAAAAGAAACTGAGTCGTGGGAAGTCCAACACCCACCTCGGTACAACTGCCTTGCGAAGGCACATGATCTCACATCACAAACGCCTATGGGATCAACACATGAGTACAAGCAGCACACAAACTCAAAGCCACCATGCTCCTCCTGGTCCAGCATCTTCAGCCACGTCAACCACTGCTGTCCTCCCTGCCCCCTCTCAACCAACCGCGACTCCGCCTCTCACCTTTAGCAGTTCCTGCTCATCTGCCCACAGTCAGGTGTCTGTCAAGGATATGTTTGAGCATAAGAAGCCAATGTCACAGAGTCATCCCCTTGCCCGGCGACTGACAGCTGGCTTGACGGAACTCTTAGCCCGCCAGCTTTTACCATACCAGCTAGTGGAGTCTGAGGCCTTCAAAAAATTTGTCGCTATTGGGACACCACAGTGGAAGGTACCCGGACGAATTTTTTTTTCAAAACCTCTACAATGTCATTGAAAAGGAAGTCAGGGCATCTCTGGCATACAGTGTTGGGGCAAGGGTCCATCTGACCACTGATACCTGGTCTGCAAAGCACGGTCAGGGCAGGTATATCACGTACACTGCGCATTGGGTCAACCTGCTGACGCCTGACAAGCATGGAATGCGTGGCTCCGCAGCGGAGTTGGTGACACCGCCGCGACTTGCAGGCAGACCTACTGCCACCTCCTCTACTCCTACTCCATCCTCTTCGATATCCTCCTCGGCTGAGTCCTCTTCTGCTGCGGCGTCTTTCTGCACATCAACTGAAGCCCCCCAGCTCCCCAGGGGCTATTCCACATCCCGGATACGACAGTGTCACGCTGTCTTGGGGTTGACTTGCCTGACAGCAGAGAGCCACACAGGACCAGCACTCATGTCCGCCTTGAACGCACAGGTGGATTAGTGGCTGATCCCGCACCAACTGGAGATCGGCAAAGTGGTGTGTGACAATGGAACAAATTTGTTGTCGGAATTGAATTTGGGCAAGTTGTCACATGTGCCGTGCATAGCACATGTGTTGAATCTCATCTTACAACGCTTTGTGTCTAAGTACCCAGGCTTACAGGACGTCCTCAAGCAGGCCTAGAAGGTGTGTGGCCATTTCAGACGTTCCTACACAGCTACGGCGCACTTTCCCGATATCCAGCGGCGAAACAACATGCCAGTGAGGCGATTGATATGCGACAGCCCGACACGTTGGAATTCAACACTCCTAATGTTCAACCGCCTGCTCCAACAAGAAAAAGCCGTCAACGAGTATTTGTATGACCGGGGTGCTAGGACAGCCTCTGCGGAGCTGGATATTTTTTTGCCACGTTACTGGACACTCATGTGCAATGCCTGTAGGCTCATGCGTCCTTTTGAGGAGGTGACAAACCTAGTCAGTCGCACCGAAGGCACCATCAGCGACCTCATCCCATTTGTTTTCTTCCTGGAGTGTGACCTGCGAAGAGTGCTGGATCAGGCTGTAGATGAGCGTGAAGAGGAAGAGTTGTGGTCACCATCACCACCAGAAACAGCCTTGTCATCATCGCTTGCCGGACCTGCGGCAACGCTGGAAAAGAAGTATGAGGAAGAGGAGTCAGAGGAGGAATGTAGCGGCTTTGAGGAGGAGGAAGACCAACCACAGCAGACACCCTAGGGTGCTCATTGTTGTCATCTATCTGGGACCCATGGTGTTGTACGTGGCTGGGGGGAAGAACAGACCGTCAATGACATCAGTGAGGACGAGGAATGGGAAATGAGTAGCTCTGCATCCAACCTTGTTCAAATGGGGTCTTTCATGCTGTCATGTCTGTTGAGGGACCCTCATATAAAAAGGATGAAGGAGAACGACCTGTACTGGGTGGCCACTCTACTAGACCCCCAGTATAAGCAGAAAGTGGCAGAAATGTTACCAAATTACCGAAAGTCGGAAAGGATGCAGCAGTTCAAAACCAAACTAAAAAATATGCTTTACACAGCTTATAAGGGGGATGTCACAGCACAACGGGAATCTAACAGGGGAAGAGGTGAGTGTAATCCTCCTCCTACCACGGCGGCAAGGACTGGACGATTTACAGATGTGTTGTTGATGGAGGACATGCGGAGCTTTTTCAGTCCTACTCATCTCCACAGCCCTTCGGGATCCAGCCTTAGAGAACGACTCGACCGACAGGTAGCAGACTACCTCGCCTTAACAGCAGATATCGACACACTGAGGAGCAATGAACCCCTTCACTACTGGGTGTGCAGGCTTGACCTGTGGCCTGAGTTATCCTAGTTTGCGATAGAACTTCTGGCCTGCCCTGCTTCAAGTGTCCTGTCAGAAAGGACCTTCAGTGCAGCAGGAGGCATTGTCACTGACAAGAGAAGTCGCCTCGGTCAAAAAAGTGTTGATTACCTCACCTTCATAAAGATGAATGAGGCATGGATCCCGAAGGGACTGACAGTGAGGGATACGTTTGACTAACAAAAGGCCTGATTACATGCCTTGGCCTCAAAATGGTCCCCACGCTGCTGTATTTAATGTCTGCATACCGGATGACTTTCGTGAATTCTCCACCACCAACTATGGTTCAAGCCGCAATGTTTTAGTCACTTTTCTGCCTGGAAAACATCAATTTTTCCGGCTGCTGCTACAATAGCGGCTGCAACAATGCCATTATTTTTCAGGCATGTGTACATGCCTAATTTTTCTGTCCTATGGTGCAGCATTGTGGCTGCAAAAACAAACCCAAAAAAAAAGGCACATACAAGTGTCAATTCCCCTTCTTGATCATTACCTTGTTGTGGTGAAGGGGCTTGCGTATCACAATAATGCAATCATCACCTTTATGAGTGTGTTGGCAATGTTGCCACACCCCAGATGATAAGGCCGTTGCTTCATTATGGTCATACCAAAAGCGATCGGACGGCTGGATAATATTTCATAGAAAAACATTAATTTACCTTTTTTTTTATGTTGTATGGGTTTTTAATACATAAAATAAAAAATCATAATAAAGTCTCTTAATAGTTTATTAGAAATAATGCAGACAATTAAAAAAATCCCCATCAATTTCAATACAAAGCAAGTACAGAGCTCAAAACTAAATTATTTTATGATTTAATCAATTCGACAGACGTCCCCGGATAGGGTACGTAACAGGGATTAAACTGATAGGAATAGTACTAGTTAAGACACCACTAATATAGGGTGTCACAGCACAGTGCTTTGTGCACGCGCAGTGCCCCAATTTGGGAGTAAGAGGACCGACCAAGCTGCTTTTTCCATCTCCCGGTTCCTGAAATCAATTCAGTTTGGTGTATGAGAGTTTGGTCTGTCACTGTGAAGGCAGTCGAAGTTACCCGGCGGAAATTTTTTTTTCACAAAAGGCAATCCCTGATATGGGATGTAACAGGGATTAAACTGATGAGAATAGTACTACAGAAAATACCACTCATATCGGGTGTGACAGTAAATTGCACGGCGCAGACGCAGTGACCGTGGATAGAAACAAAGGGGAGGGAGCCAGCGTTTTTTTAACCATCTCCCCGTTCGAAAAATCAATTCACCTTTCAGGGACCCTTGGTGTTGTACGTGGCTGGGTGGAGGAAGAAACCTTCAATAACATCACCGGGACATGGCTAGCTTGGTATCCAACCTTGTGCAAATGGGGAGTTTGCGGTTGTGCAAATGAACTGTTTGCGGTTGTTTGCGGTGCATTAAAAGGGGAGTTTGGTCTGTCAATGTCTGTGAAGCGGCCGTAACCCTTATCGATGCAACCCCGTAACCCAGATCGATACAACATCATACCTGATCGTATACACACACTAGATGTTTTAAACCACGTTGTTCAAAAAATTTTAGGATTGTTAGGTGATTTATGCCTTTTATGGATTAAAACCCAACTCTACGTCAACTATGTAATTTTCCATGGAAGTTTTGCCATGGATCCCCCTCCGGCATGCCACAGTCCAGGTGCTAGTTCCCTTGAAACAACTTTTCCATCACTATTGTGGCCAGAAAGAGTCCCTGTGGGTTTTAAAATTTGCCTGCCTATTGAAGTCTATGGCGGTTCGGCCGGTTCGCCTGTTCGCGAATAATTGCGGAAGTTCGCGTTCGCCGTTCGCGAACGGAAAATTTTATGTTCGCGACATCACTACTCTTTGGCAATGAGTCTCTCTGACTCTAGTTTGGCTGCTTTTATTTGTCTTTTACATACTTATAGTTTTACAATGCTTGCTCGCTACCCTCCTGTTTTAGTGATTTAAATGCTTTCTTTTTGTCATTTATTGCTTTCTTTACAATTCTATTTACCCACCTTGTTTTTTTCTTGTTACTTACCCTTTTATTCCCATGAGGTATTTACCTCTCACAATTAGATTTTAGGATGCTTTTAAAAATATCCCATTTTGTGGCTGTATTTTCATTTTTGAGGACTTTTTCCAAGTTAGTTAGGCCTATGGCCTCTCTTAGTTTGCTAAATTTAGTTTTTTTGAAGATTGGTACTTTTGTTCCTCCATGAAGAAACACTCTTTTGAATGACAGTTGGAAGGTTATTATTTTATGGTCACTATTTCTCAGATGTCCCCCAACCTGCGCGGCTGTTGTTCTGTCAGGTCTATTGGTTAGTACTAAGTCCAGTATGGCTGTCCTTGTTGGGTCCTGAACCAGTTGAGAAAGGTAATTGCCTTTGGTTATTGTCAGGCTTCAGTTTGTCAGTCTATATCTGGATAGTTGAATTCCCCCATAACAATGACCTCATGATTTGCCACCTCATCTATCTTATTTAGAAGTAGATTTTCTGTGGACCCTGATATATTAGATGGCTTATAATAAACTCTTATTATTTTATTATTTTTTCTGTCTTTATGTATTTCTTCCCACAGTGACTCCACACAGTACGCCCATATAGGCAGACCATGCAGCTGCTATGGGGCCCGTGGCAGAGGGGGGGCCCCGAGTGCATGGAAGGCCCCGCCCATTTCCGGGCCCTGCATTCCCTCTATCTATCCTGGGCCCTGCTTTCCCTCTGTTCAGGTGTGCGGGCCACTTCATCCTCCCTCCCCCTCCCTCACTCCATGTCCTGCCCACAGTTGCAGCACTCAGCCTAGAGCACCCTATCTGCAGCGCACCCAGCAGGGAAACTTTAGCAGATGTACTGTGGCACTGCTTCTGCTGCGCTCCGCCTCCTGCTGCTGCCTGACCTGACTGTGACTGGGGGACAGTCTCACCCCCAGAAACCAGTCACCCTCACCTGTGCTGCAGAGAGAGGGACTCAACCTCCAGGCTCTATGTGAAGATCTGCCATGGCCTGCCTGCCGCTCTGCCACACAGACAGCAAGCTACAGTGGAGTGCACAGTAAGTGAGCACAGCAGCAGTGCAGTGCAACTTTAAACTAAAATTTCATGGGATGGGTTGGGGGGGCTGTCTATTACCCAGAACATGCACTTCTGGGGGTAGTATTCACTATAAGCAGCACGCAGGCACAGTTCATAAGAGAGCCTGTTGGCACACGGAAGAGCAGACACAGTTCATACGGCAAGGGGGTTATGGTGGCACTGGCATACTACTGTGCCAGCACCACCATCCCCCCCCCCCATGAACTCTGCCTGTGTGCTGCTGATAGTGGCCAGTGCCCTCAGACAATGAATGGGGCCAAACGGATGCATTTTTTTTTCCAGTACTGAGACCCTATGACGGATCTCAATACCGGTACAGTAAATAGAAACGCAAGTGTGAAAGTAGCCTAATACTTGCCCAGTTCCCCGACACCCGCATTGCTCCTGATGCCTACACAGCTGCCACTGCTGGCGGTATGGCAGGTGAGGAGCCAGGGCAGGTGGTGGAATGGGCCAGTGGTGGTTAGTGGGCAGAGTTAGTGGGCCCCATTCAGATTCTTGCTATGGGGCCCAATGATTTCTATGTATGCCCCTGACTCCACATGTTCATGTCCCTCACTTATATCTTCCCGGAGTGTGGGCTTTAGACAGGTCTTAAATAAAGGCAAACCCTTCCCCCTCTCTCCGGTTTTGATGATCCTTTCTAAACAGACTGTAAACCTGTATGTTAACTGCCCAGTCATTACTATCATCCATCCATGTTATTCCTACTATGTCATGGTTCTCATCAGACATTACTAATTCCAGTTCCCCAGTTTTTTTTAGTCTGGCTTCTGGCATTAGTGTGCATACAACTGAGAGGATTTATGTATATATATTTTTTACCCTACACCTTTCTTTATGAACTGTTCTAGTTCCTTCTTCCATTTCTCCCCCAGTTCCATTACCTTGCCCCAGGTCTCTATCTGCATCTTCCACTCCTATAATATAATTACCCCCCCCCCCAGTCCCTAGTTTAAAAACTCCTCCAACCTTCTAGCCATATTCTATAATAATAATATTTATTTATATAGCGCCACCATATTCCGTAGTACTTTACAAATTCATAGGGTTCATGTACAAAACAAAAGTAACAGGCTAATATACAACTGAAACACTAGTTGACAGGGGCCTGCTCGCAAGAGCTTACAATCTATAAGGAATTGGGGGTGACACATAAGGTAGTTGATTGTGATAAGTAGGATTCGAGCCATTATTGAACTGACAGGAGTGTTACCAGCCTCTCTGTTTTGGGTTTGGGACAGCTAGAGGATTGAGTTTAAGTCAGAGGAGTTGGAGGTGGAGAGGTTTAGTCGGGGAAAAGTCATTTTAGGTAGCTCGATAAGCCTGCCTGAAAAGATGTGTTTTTAAAGCACGTTTGAAGGTGGAGAAGTTGTGAATTGACCTAATATTCCAGGGCAGAGTATTCCAGAGAGTAGGTGCAGCTCGACAAAAGTCTTTGAAGACGAGAGTGAGAGGTAGGAATTATGGAGGTTATTAATCTTAGGTCACTAACAGAACAGAGAGCATGAGTAGGGCGATAGATGGAGATGAAGGAGGAGATATATGGAGGTGCAGCACTGTGGAGAGCTTTGTGGGTGAGGGTGAGAAGTTTGAACTGTATTCTGTGGTGGATGGTGAATTCACTGAAAGAGTTCAAGAGGGGCTTGAATGTATTTATGGAGTGTAATAATATTACAGGTGTTAGTTACTAGAGAAGGGTTATTGATCCAGGGAGTTATTTTGATTACATGACTGGAGTCGGAAAGAAATAGTTTTTCCCCTAAAGTGAGGAAAATTGGCTTCTACCTCAAGTTTTTTTTTTGCCTCTAGATCAACTTGCAGGATAACAGGCTGACCTGGGTGGACAGGTGTCATTTTTCAGCCTTATAAACTATGTTACTATGTTATAATACAGCAGACACCTGGCCACAATTACTGGTATCAGCGATGGCGCAGAAACCAGCCAATTAACCCCTCAGATACCGCATTGAACAGCAATCTCAACACCTGCGAGGTTTGGCAGAGGGAAGCTGCTCTCTCCTTCCTATCTGAGCCCCTGCAATTATATTGCAGGACTCAGATTGGTAACCATGACATGCTGTGGCTTCCCAGGGCTGTCATAGTAACCTCCCTGCTAAGCTATTCATGAGGCACAGCTCAGCAATGGGCGCATCAAAATACCATTTACACTAATAGATCACTATTGGGACATGGGATCAAAATATCTTAGGTAGGGATGAGCGAAACCGAACTGGATAGTTCGGGTTCGTAGCAAAGTTTGGGGTGTTCGTGACATGGACGCGGACCCGAAAATTTTCTAAATAGTTCGGGTACGGGTCTGTTGTTCAGCGATTTCTTCCCACTTTCTGAAGGGCTGCACAGCAGCAAATCAGCTAGCGTTTTACTTCTTGCCATAAGAAGCCATCACAGCCATGCCTACTAATGGCATGGCTGTGATTGGCCAAGTGCAGCATGTGACCCAGCCTCTATTTAAGCTGGAGTCACGTAGCGCCGCACGTCACTCTGCTCTGATTAGTGTAGGGAGAGGACGCAGCTTCTGTAAGGGCGAGATTACGCAGGGAAAAGTCAGAAAAAGCACCGATCTACAGCTGTGAATTATTCAACTTCTGCTAGTTAATTGCTCACTGGTTTTTAGGCTGCACAGAGAGTCCATCAATCCATCAATACTAGGGTTTTTTTTTTTTTTTTTTTGCTATATCCTACATCAGGGGCTTGACTGTGCTTATTGTCACCCTTAGAAACCCAGGATAGAAATTTCTATATTTTTTAAGGTGTTAAATTCAATTGACAAAATAGCAATCCCCTAAATCTGGTGTTTCAGCTGTGGCTAGCCAAGTGTAATACTGTCTGCTGTCTGGCAAAGGATAGATTTGTGGTGAAATTCAATTGCCAAAATAGCAATCCTCTAAATCTGGTGTCCCAGCAGGGGCTGGCAAAGTTTAATAGTGTCCGGCAAAGGATAGGTATTTTCTGGGGTGAAATTTAATTGACAAAATAGCAATACCGTAAATCTGATGTTCCAGCTGTGACTGGACGAGTTTCATAGTGTCCGTCATAGGATATATTATTTTCTGCGGTGAAATTCAGTTGCAAAAATAGAAATACCGTAAACCTGGTGTTCCAGCTGTGACTGGAGAAGTTTAATAGTGTCCGGCAAAGGATTTATTATTTTCTGGGGAGAAATTCAGTTGCCAAAATATAAATACCGTAAATCTGGTGTTTCAGCTGTGACTGGACAAGTTTAATAGTGTCCATCATAGGAAATATTATTTTCTGCGGTGAAATTCAGTTTCAAAAATAGAAATACAGTAAATCTGGTGTTCCTGCTGTTGCAGGCCTAGTTTAAATCTGTCCGTAAAAGTGTATATTTTTTCTAGGGTGAAATTTAATTGCCAAAATAGCAATACCCTGAATCTGGTGTTCCAGCTGTGACTGGACAATTTCCCTGGTGTCCGTCAAAGGATATATTATTTTCTGGGGTGAAAGTCAGTAGCAAAAATAGAAATACAGTAAATCTGGGGTTCCAGCTGTTGCAATCCTAGTTTAAATCTGTCCGTAAAAGGGTATATTTATTTCTGGGGTGAAATTTAATTGCCAAAATAGCAATACCTTGAATCTGGTGTTCCAGCTGTGACTGGACAATTTACCTAGTTTCCGTCAAAGGATATATTTTTTTTTCTGGGGTGAAAATCAGTTGCAAAAATAGAAATAAAGTAAATCTGGTGTTCCAGCTGTAACTGGACAAGTTTCATAGTGTCCGGCAAAGGATATATTTGGTTCTGGGGTGAAATTCAATTGCCAAAATAACAATACCGTAAATCTGGTGTCCCAGCAGTGGCTGGCCAAGTTTAATAGTGTCCGGCAAAGGAATTATTATTTTATGGGGTGAAATTCAGTTGCCAAAATAGAAATACAGTAAATCTGGTGTTCCAGCTGTGACTGCCTGTCTGCGCTACAGCGTAACTTCGGCCTTCCCGCTCACCGCCTCATATGCAACGTGCTCACCAGGTGGAACTCCACCTTGCACATGCTGGAGAGACTGTGCGAGCAGCAGCAGGCCATAGTGGAATTTCAGCTGCAGCACGCACGTGTCAGTCGCACTGCGGAACAGCACCACTTCACCACCAATGATTGGGCCTCCATGAGAGACCTGTGTGCCCTGTTGCGCTGTTTCGAGTACTCCACCAACATGGCCAGTGGCGATGACATCGTTATCAGCGTTACAATACCACTTCTATGTCTCCTTGAGAAAACGCTTAGGGCGATGATAGAAGAGGAGGTGGCCCAGGAGGAGGAGGATGAGGGGTCATTTTTAGCACTTTCAGGCCAGTCTGTTAGAAGTGGCTCAGAGGGAGGTTTTTTGCAACAGCAGAGGCCAGGTACAAATGTGGCCAGCCAGGGCCCACTACTGTAGGAGATGGAGGATGAGAAGGAGGTGGAGGAGGATGAGGATGAAGCAGGTTCACAGCGGGGTGGCACCCGACACAGCTCAGGCCCATCACTGGTGCGTGGCTGGGGGGATACGGAGGACGATGACGATACGCCTCCCACAGAGGACAGCTTGTCCTTACCTCTGGGGAGCCTGGCACACATGAGCGACTACATGCTGCAGTGCCTGCGCAAAGACAGCAGAGTTGCGCACATTTTAACGTGTGCGGACTACTGGGTTGCCACCCTGCTGGATCCCCGGTACAAAGACAATGTGCCCACCTTACTACCTGCACTGGAGCGTGACAGGAAGATGCGCGAGTTCAAGCGCACGCTGGTAGAGGCGCTCCTGAGAGCATTCCCAAATGTCACAGGGGAACAGGTGGAAGCCCAAGGCGAAGGCAGAGGAGGAGCAAGAGGTCGCAAACGCAGTAGTGTCACGGCCAGCTTTTCTGAGGGCAGGGTTAGCATGGCAGAAATGTGGAAAAGTTTTGTCTCCACGCCACAGCTAACTGCACAACCACCTGATACAGAACGTGTTAGCAGGAGGCAGCATTTCACTAACATGGTTGAACAGTACGTCTGCATACCCCTCCACGTACTGACTGATGGTTCGGCCCCATTCAACTTCTGGGTCTCCAAATTGTCCACGTGGCCAGAGTTAGCATTTTATGCCTTGGAGGTGCTGGTCTGTCCGGCGGCCAGCGTTTTGTCTGAACGTGTATTCAGCACGGCAGGGGGCGTCATTACTGACAAACGCAGCCGCCTGTCCACAGCCAACGTGGACAAGCTGACGTTCATAAAAATGAACCAGGCATGGATCCCACAGGACCTGTGCCTCCCTTGTGCAGAATAAACATTTATAACTGCCTCTCCATCAACCATGTATTCTTGTTCTCCGGGCACTTCTTTATTGAATCCTCATTTTTTTAACTTTACCCTGATCTTGCGGTGCAACCCAAAATTGAATGATCCTCTCCTCTGTCTGGGTGCTGGTCCGAAATAACTGAGAGTGGCCTTCTCCGTTGGTGGTTGATATGACGCATGATTCCTTGCTGTGGGACCTCTCTCCTCTGTCTGGGTGCTGGGCCGAAATAACTGAGAGTGGCCTTCTCCAGTGGTGGGTGATATGACGCATGATTCCTTGCTGTGGAACCTGTATCCTCGGTCTGGGTGCTGGGCCTAAATAACTGAAAGTGGCCTTCTCCAGTGGTGGGTGATATGACGCATGATTCCTTGCTGTGGGACCTCTCTCCTCTGTCTGGGTGCTCGGCCTAAATAACTGAAAGTGGCCTTCTCAAGTGGTGGTTGATATGACGCATGATTGCTTGCTGTGGGACCTCTCTCCTCTGTCTGGGTGCTGGTCCAAAATAAATGAGAGTGGCCTTCTCCAGTGGCGGTTGATATGACGCATGATTCTTTGATGTGGGACCTCTCTCCTCTGTCTGGGTGCTGGTCCAAAATAAATGAGAGCGGCCTTCTCCAGTGGTGGTTGATATGACGCATGATTCCTTGATGTGGGACCTCTCTCCTCTGTCTGGGTGCTGGTCCGAACTAAATGAGAGTGGCCTTCTCCGTTGGTGGTTGATATGATGCATGATTCCTTGCTGTGGGACCTCTCTCCTCTGTCTGGGTGCTGGTCCAAAATAAATGAGAGTAGCCTTCTCCGGTGGTGGTTGATATGACGCATGATTCTTTGATGTGGGACCTCTCTCCTCTGTCTGGGTGCTGGTCCAAAATAAATGAGAGTGGCCTTCTCCGGTGGTGGTTGATATGACGCATGATTCCTTGATGTGGGACCTCTCTCCTCTGTCTGGGTGCTGGTAGTGTTGAGCGCGAATATTCGAAAAGCGAATTTTTTTAGCGAATATCGGCACTTCGCTAATTCGCGAATATTTCGAATATAGCGCTATAAATTCGCTATTTCGAATATTCGTTTTTTTTTTGTTTTTTTTTAGTTATATTTTTTTCTTTCCTACTTCCCAAAAGTAGTTCTTACCTGTCCTGAGGATTCCTGGCTTCCTGGCTGCTCTAGTCAGTGCCCGTTGCCGCTTCTGCCGACTTCCGTGCTCATGTGGAGCGTCCCCATCCATGGGAGAATCTCCATATACTAAAATGTACTGTCGGATTTGAGGAATTACGTTGAAATCGCAATGCGATTAATTCAAGTTATATTAATCGCATTGCGATTACAACTTAGCACTGCTATCTTACATAGGCTAGAATTAACGAATATGGAGTATAGCTATGCACTAGCAGTGCTAAGTTGAAATCGCAATGCGAATACTTTAAGTTAAATTAATCGCATTGCGATTTCAACTTAGCACTGCTGCTATATTCCATATTCGTTAACTTCGTTAATTCTAGCAAGCTGACCCATTATAAACCCAGCTCTAAGTTGAAATCGCAATGCGATTAATATAACTTGAATTAATCGCATTGCGATTTCAACGTAATTCCTCAAATCCGACAGTACATTTTAGTATATGGAGACGTTCCCATGGTGATGGGGACGCTCCATGAGCACAGAAGTTATGGTTGGCTTGGTAGAATTAGCGAATAGCGAATATGACGAATGTATTCGTCATATTCCTCAAAACGAAGATAACGAAGTATTCTACATCTTCGCTTTAGCAACCTATTCGTCTCGTCATCGTCAACTTTGCTAATTCTAGCAATCAAATAGGAAGGTTGACTTACCAGACAGCTGTGTTAAATTCGCTATGCGATTTTTTTTTAATACAATAATTATATTACTTGATAAAATTATTATAAGTATTCTATTTATTTAAAAAAAAAAAAATCGCATAGCGAATTTAACACAGCTGTCTCTATCGTCAACCTTCCTATTTGATTGCTAGAATTAGCGAAGTTGACGAATAGGTAGCTAAAACGAAGATGTAGAATACTTCGTTATCTTCGTTTTGAGGAATAGACGAATACATTCGTCATATTCGTCATCCTCGCTAATTCTAGATATGAAACCAATAGGAAAGTAGCCTTAAGTACAAATCGCAATATGCGATTATTTAAATCGCATGTTAATCGCGATAACTAGAAAAAATGACGAATATTCGATTTCGACGAATATGAAACGAATATTCATTCGAATATTCGCGAATTTCGTCGAAATCGAATATGGCACCTGCCGCTCATCACTAGGTGCTGGTCCAAAATAAATGAGAGTGGCCTTCTCCAGTGATGGTTGATATGACGCATGATTCCTTGATGTGGGACCTCTCTCCTCTGTCTGGGTGCTGGTCCGAACTAAATGAGAGTGGCCTTCTCCGTTGGTGGTTGATATGACGCATGATTCCTTGCTGTGGGACCTCTCTCCTCTGTCTGGGTGCTGGGCCGAAATAACTGAGAGTGGCCTTCTCCAGTGGTGGGTGATATGACGCATGATTCCTTGCTGTGGAACCTGTATCCTCGGTCTGGGTGCTGGGCCTAAATAACTGAAAGTGGCCTTCTCCAGTGGTGGGTGATATGACGCATGATTCCTTGCTGTGGGACCTCTCTCCTCTGTCTGGGTGCTCGGCCTAAATAACTGAAAGTGGCCTTCTCAAGTGGTGGTTGATATGACGCATGATTGCTTGCTGTGGGACCTCTCTCCTCTGTCTGGGTGCTGGTCCAAAATAAATGAGAGTGGCCTTCTCCAGTGGTGGTTGATATGACGCATGATTCTTTGATGTGGGACCTCTCTCCTCTGTCTGGGTGCTGGTCCAAAATAAATGAGAGCGGCCTTCTCCAGTGGTGGTTGATATGACGCATGATTCCTTGATGTGGGACCTCTCTCCTCTGTCTGGGTGCTGGTCCGAACTAAATGAGAGTGGCCTTCTCCGTTGGTGGTTGATATGACGCATGATTCCTTGCTGTGGGACCTCTCTCCTCTGTCTGGGTGCTGGTCCAAAATAAATGAGAGTAGCCTTCTCCGGTGGTGGTTGATATGACGCATGATTCTTTGCTGTGGGATCTTCTCCTCTGTCTGGGTGCTGGTCCAAAATAAATGAGAGTGGCCTTCTCCGGTGGTGGTTGATATGACGCATGATTCCTTGATGTGGGACCTCTCCTCTGTCTGGGTGCTGGTCCAAAATAAATGAGAGTGGCCTTCTCCAGTGATGGTTGATATGACGCATGATTCCTTGATGTGGGACCTCTCTCCTCTGTCTGGGTGCTGGTCCGAACTAAATGAGAGTGGCCTTCTCCGTTGGTGGTTGATATGACGCATGATTCCTTGCTGTGGGACCTCTCTCCTCTGTCTGGGTGCTGGTCCAAAATAAATGAGAGTGGCCTTCTCCGTTGGTGGTTAATATGACGCATGATTCCTTGCTGTGGAACCTGT
The DNA here is from genome assembly GCA_033119425.1 of Bufotes viridis. Taxonomy (NCBI): domain Eukaryota; kingdom Metazoa; phylum Chordata; class Amphibia; order Anura; family Bufonidae; genus Bufotes; species Bufotes viridis. Next base: position 213,027,778 of record CM065593.1, on the reverse strand, counting down.
ATACTCGGTCTGGGTGCTGGGCCTAAATAACTGAAAGTGGCCTTCTCCAGTGGTGGTTGATATGACACATGATTCCTTGTTGTGGGACCTCTCTCCTCTGTCTGGGTGCTGGTCCAAAATAAATGAGAGTGGCCTTCTCCGTTGGTGGTTGATATGACGCATGATTCCTTGCTGTGGAACCTGTATCCTCGGTCTGGGTGCTGGGCCTAAATAACTGAAAGTGGCCTTCTCCAGTGGTGGTTGATATGACGCATGATTCCTTGCTGTGCGACCTCTCTCCTCTGTCTGGGTGCTGGTCCGAAATAAATGAGAGTGGCCTTCTCCGTTGGTGGTTGATATGACGCATGATTCCTTGCTGTGGGACCTCTCTCCAATTGATATTGGTTAATTTTTATTTTTATTTTTTTATTTTAATTCATTTCCTTATCCACATTTGTTTGCAGGGGATTTACCTACATTTAAATAAACCAGGCATGGATCCCACAGGACCTGTCCATCCCTTGTGCAGAATGGACATTTATAACTGCCTCCCCCTCAACCATATATTCTTGTACTACGGGGCACTTCTTTATTGAATCCTCTTTTTTAAATTTTACCATTATATTGCGGTGCAACCAAAAGTTGAATAAACCTATCCTCCGTCTTGGTGCCAGGGGCCTAATTATCTGAAAGTGGCCTTTTCCAGTGGTGGGTGACATGACGCCTGATTCTCTGCTATGCGACCTCTTTACTCTGTCTGGGTGCTGGTGCCTAAATAAATGAAAGTGGCCTTCTACATTGGTGGGTGACATGACGCCTTGTTCTCTGCTATGTGACCTCTGTCCTCTGTCTGGGTGCTGGGGCCTAAATAAATGAAAGTGGCCTTCTCCATTGGTGGGTGACTTCCAGCCTGATTCTCTGCTATGGGACCTCTCTCTAATTGATATTGCTTAATTTTTATTTATTTTATTTTAATTCATTTCCCTATCCACATTTGTTTGCAGGGGATTTACCTACATTTTGCTGCCTTTGGCAGCCCTCTAGCCCTTTCCTGGACTATTTTACAGCCTTTTTAGTGCCTAAAAGTTCGTGTCCCCATTGACTTCAATGGGGTTCGGGTTCGGGACAAAGATCGGCTCGAGTTCGAATCCCGAACCCGGACATTTTCGGGAAGTTCGGCCGAACTTCTCGATCCCGAACATCCAGCTGTTCGCTCATCTCTAGTCAGTAAATATAAACACCTAAATTACATTGGCTACAATGTTTTTGAGCCAAGTGTGATCTGGATGTAACAGAGGGAGGGAGAAGAGGGAGAAGGTGATTTGGAACAATCATCAAGAAACTCCCTCCCGTATAAATCACAGTCATCTAGAAGAAGGGGAAAAAATCCCAGAGGTAGGGGTGCTGGCAGATGAAATAGAGGTGGTTTTTTAGGGACACCTCCAGTGTCAGAATACCTTTGCCCTGGGGCCCACCGGGGGATTCCCCTGTACCCCTGTGGGCCAGTCCGAGCCTGTGTGAAGACATCTTAAATGATGCGACTTGCTATCAAGTTCTGGCTGATAATCCCTTATGTTTCTTTCTAAATAAACTGTCCAGACTCAAAATGAAAGCCAGTGAACATCATCTGGTAGATAAATCGGAAAGGGATTTTCTAATTCCACAACATCCCATCATGGCTTGCTTTTATGCATTGCCGAAGATTCACAAGGGTCTGAATCCCTTAAAAGGGAGACCAATTGTGACAGGCATTGCGAGTCTGACGCAAAACATTAGTGTGTATGTAGATCCCATCCTACGCCCTTTCGTAGTGTCCTTACCCTCCCACACAAGGGATACCATGGAGGTACTGAACCGCTTAAATGGTATCTCTTGTGAGGGAGATGTTATGTTGGCCAGTCTGGACGTGGAAGCGTTATATAGCTCCATCCCACATGAGAGGGGCATCCAGACTGTGCAGCATTTTTTAAAAGAAAGAGGGACCCATTGTGCTCTCCACAATTAATTTGTTATCTTTCTACTGGACTTTCTCCTGACCCATAATATATTCACCTTTAACCCCTTAAGGACACGGCCCTATTTCACCTTAAGGACCAGGCCATTTTTTCAAAATCTGACCACTGTCACTTTAAGTGTGAATAACTTTAAAACGCTTTTACTTACCCAGGCCGTTCTAAGACTGTTTTTTCGTCACATATTGTACTTTACGACACTACTAAAATTGGGTCAAAAAAGTTAATTTTTTTGCATAAAAAAATACAAATTTTACAAAAAATTTGGAAAATTTAGCAAATTTTAAAGTTTCAGTTTCTCTACTTCTATTATACATAGTAATACCCCCCAAAAAAGGGATGATTTTACATTTCCCATATGTCTCCTTCATGTTTGGAGCATTTGGGGAATGCCATTTTATTTTTTGGGAATGTTACATAGCTTAGAAGTTTAGAAGCAAATTTTGAAATTTTCCAGAAATTTTCCAAATCCCACTTTTTAGGGACCAGTTCAGGTCTGAAGTCACTTTGTGAGGCTTACATAATAGAAACCACCCAAAAATGACCCCATTTTAGAAATTACACCCCTCAAGGTATTCTAAACTGATTGTACAAATGTTGTTAACCCTTTAGGTGTTGCACAACAGTTCATGGAAATTGAAATAAAATTTCATAATTTCAATTTTTTGGAAAATTTTCTATTATAATCCATTTTTTCCAGCAATAAAGTAAGAGTTAACTGTCAAACAAAACTCAATATGGATTGCCCTGATTCTCTAGTTTACAAAAACACCCCATATGTGGTCCTAAACTACCGTTTGGCCAAACGAGAAGACATTGAAGGAGAACACCATATAGGTTTTGAATGGCAGATTTTGCGGGACTGGTTTTTTTAACACCATGTCCTATTACAAGCCCCCCTGATGCACCCTAGCATAGAAATTCCAAAAAAGTGACTCCATCTAAGAAAGTAAACCCCTCATGGCATTCAAAGCTGGGTTTACAAATGTTGTTAACCCTTTAGGTGTTCCACAACAGTTCATGGAAGATGGAGAAACAATTTTGGAATTGCTGCACCCCTAGAGTAGAAACTCCATAAAAGTGACCCCATCTAGGTAACTACAGGATATGGTGGTTGTTTCTTTGGGACTATTTTAGGGTAAATTTGATTTTTGGTTGCTCTATATTACACTTTTTTGAGGCAATATAACAAAAAAAGGAAATTCTAAAATTGTTAATACATTTGCCATTAAGTTTTGTGGAACACCTAAAGGGTTAACAAAGTTTGTAAAGCAATTTTTGAATACCTTGAGGGGTGTAGTTTTTTAGATGGGGTCACTTTTTTGGAGTTTCTAGTCTAGGCTACATCAGGGGGGCTTCTAATGGGCAATGGTGGGGGTTAGCGGGTGGTTGGTGGTAGAGGGGGGCGGCGGGTAGCTGCGGGTGGTGGAGGGGGTTAGCGGGTGGTTGGTGGCGGAGGGGGGGCGGCGGGTGGCGGAGTTGGGTGGCAGAGGGGGGTGGCGGAGGGGGTGGCGGGTAGTGGAGGGGGTGGCGGAGGGGGTGGCGGGTAGCGGAGGGGGTGGCGGGTAGCGGAGTTGGGGGGGTCAGAACCCCTGGGTGGGTTTAGGGTCTCACAGCTAAGTGCTGTGGACCCCAACCACCACAGGCAGCACCCCTAACACTAACGGTCCCTTCTAGCCCTGCCTAAAATACCTCTCCCTCACTGACCCTAACCTACCTGATGAGTTCAGGAGGGTGCAGGAGGGTGATGGGAGCCAAAGGGGGGGGGTCACTGGAGCGGTGCGACGCGATCTTCACTGGGCGGCAGCAGCAGCAGGAAGAGGAGGGGAGAGAGGAGCGCCGGGAGTTTGAATCCCCCGCCTCTCTCCCCGGACCAATCAGATCCCAGCACCGCCACCACCGCCCCCAATTCAAGAACGGTGATTGGTGGTGTGATATCACACCACCAATCACTGTTCCTTTCCGGTTCATCGGGTCACCGGAGACCCGAATGGACCAGAAACGAAACAAATCGCAGGTCTGAATTGACCTGCGGTTTGTTGCGATCGCCGATGCGGGGGGGTTGCACGAACCCCCTCGGCATGTGAACATGGTTCTTGCTGCACGATCGCAGCAGGAACCATGTTTCTAGCGCGTTTTTTTTTTTTTTTAACATGCAATTTAATATAGGGCGTATGGGTACGCCCTGTGTCCTTAAGGACTCGGACATTAGGGCGTACCCATACGCCCTATGTCCTTAAGAGGTTAATGGAAAGACTTACCGCCAGCTCAGGGGAGTGGCCATGGGAAGTCCATGTGCCCCGACTTTTGCCAACCTCTACCTGGGCTGGTGGGAAAAGGAGATAGTCTTTGTAGAGTCTATGGATAGATGGTCGTCATGTATTCAGCTATGGCTGCGTTTCATAGACAACATTCTAATTCTAACACCTTTGTGCACACACTTAATATTAACAATATGGGTCTCTTCTTCACCTCCACTATTGATAGTGCAGAAATGACCTTTCTAGACCTTACGATTAATAAGGATAGGGAGGGACGCATAAGCACTCGAATGTTTCAGAAACCCATGGCAACGAACAGGTGGGAGAGCTGGGACCCACAGGCACTTATGAGAGGTATCCCAAAAGGAACAATACCTCAGAGCCAGACGTAATTGTTTCAAGAAATTGGATTTCAAAAAAACTGCGGATGACCTTAAAGACAGGTTTAAGAACAATGGGTATCCAGGTATTAAATGAAGCATACCATCATTCTAGGTGTGTAAACTGGAATACGCTACTGATTACAAAAGCAAAACCGGTGGGCGTGGATGTGACACGCATTATTGGCACATTTGATGATGGAAATAGACAAGTTAGATATATCATCACCAGATTTTGGGGCATTTTAAAAGCAGACCCAGATGTGGGGAGCCAGTTGCCAGATACCCCCTCCATTACATATTGGAGGGGTGGCAATTTGAAAGATTGGCTAGTACATAGTTACCTCCAACCCCATCACCAACCTACTTGGCTCCCACCACCTACTAGCGGTATGTACAGATGTAGTGGATGTGTGGCGTGTGACTCCGTATCAATTGGGAAAACATTCTCCTCCACAGTGACTGGTAAAATATACCACATCAATGCATTTATTAACTGCAAGACACCAGCAGTGGTGTATTTGATGACATGCATCTGTGGCTTACAATACATGGGCAAGACCACAAGGGAGCTGAAGGTGGGATCGGAAAACATCTGGGCGATATACGTAACAAGAGAGAGACCCCAATCGCAAGGCATGTGAATAAGGTCCATTCCAATGACTCAACTGCCATCAAGTTTCAAGGAATTGAACATGTCAGACAATCACCCAGAGGGGGTGACATAGATAATAAACTTTTGAGAAAAGAGTCGGAATGGATCTTTCGCCTCTATACAGAAACACCAAAGGGACTCAATAAGAGATGCACCTTCACGTGCTTTAAAGAATAACAAGGGTTGCGAATTCCACACGTAAATACACTACCGACGTGGACATATTTGTGCCAACATGAATAGATTATCGACGTGGACATATCCGTGCCAACATAATTGCTTATGTGAGGTCTATTCTCAAAGGGGGTCACCTTGTGATGTGATGCTTTGCACAGATATATGATATGACCCATACTTTTAAATCTATGTTGTGCAACTTTATTATTATAAACGCATGTGTTGCGTTTTATCTTGCGTTTTCACTGTGCGTTTTATCTTGTCTGCAGGATTGTGCCATCGATTTGTGTGTAAAACACACCCGGACATTGATTTGTATGTAAAACACACCCAGTCATATATTGCCTGTTTGGAAAATACCCCAATGAATATAGTCTATTTTCCCCTTCTCTGCCTATTTCACACTAGCTTTTGCCAGAATTATCTAAGAGCCGCCTAAAGGTCCTCAGCATAATAATATTCAGTATTGAATGTATGAATGGGAGTTTTAAGTAGTGTACCTTGAGTAGGTTCAAGGACCTGCGGTGTCATAGCATGTGATAAGCCTCTAGTCTCTGATTGGACCTCCGAGGTACAGCCTCCTGTCCATTTGAGATGAGATCCCATATAAGAAGCTTGAGTGGGCGGGCGCGCACGGCCATAATAGCGCCGACATTGTGCACGCTACATGTGTTAATGCGCCGCCACAGATGTTCTAATTATCATTCATAACTTACCTGTAATCGCTGCTATAGGCTCCTGATGAGGCGCTCGCACAAAGAGCACAGAAACGCGTAGCGCTAGGCAGGTTAGGGTGGTGACATCTACATATTAGATCAGCAGTTTTAGGGCACCATGATATCTGTGTGACAGTCTGACTCAGAGAGCACAAGTCCTGGGTACGGAGGTTACTCACACAACAATAGAGTGGGTGCCCCTAGTGAGTTCAGACTAGCATGGTGACTGCAAAATATCTCCTCACAAGGAGTGTTGGTTTTTGTAGTCACGCGTACTTAGGTGTCCTTTGGAGGCTATAATAGCCCAAGGACATTCTGAACTCTGGGTGAATAGACATCCTCTTACTGAGTTGTTTATTCTCAGCAGGGTCTCACCCTGGTAATTATATCTGTGTGGAGGGTCCACACCAGATCACACTTGGCTCAATAGCATCGTAGCCAATGTAATTGAGGTGTTTATATTTACTGACCTCTGCTGGATGTTAGTTTCTGATACACAGAACACGGTGGTGTGATACATTTTGCACAGACCGTGCACAGAAACATTACCCCTCCATTATTTGCCTGTTTGTTCCCATGAGGGGATGGTATCACTGACAATTTTAAATAATACAACAATAAAGGTGTTATTTTTTTTTTTTTTTTAACCAGCTGTGAGTATGTCACATACTACAGCGCTACCATTTTACAGCTGCTGCTGTCTGTCATGATCTGTCATTACAGAGTTAGGCCAAGCCATGTGTATGACGTATTCTACAGCGTTACCTGTTACCAGCTGCCGCTGTCTGTCCTGATATTGCAGAGTTAGGGCCCAGCTATGTATATGCCATATACTACAGCGTTACCATTTCCCTGCAGCTGTCTGTTCTGTTACTGCTCAGTTACGCCCAGCTATGTGTATGTTTTACACTACAGCGTTTCCATTTTCATGCTACAGTCTGTCCTTCTACAGCTGATTTTTTTTTTAACTAGATGTAGGCCTTATACTATACCCTTAACAATTACCCACCAATGCTTTCTGTCCTGATCCTGCAGAGGAATATCAGCATGGACCACTTAATCGCCCTTGGACTTTATCAACTATCGAGTATTAGAATTCTGCTAAACTGGTGTGCAGGCTTCATTTTTTTCATATGTGTTCAGGTCATCATCACATGTTGTCAATATTTCTATAAATATATATATAATATTATTTTGAATTAAATATGATCATGCGGTGTTAAGTTTCATTCACCAAAAAACATTTTATTTCCTTTAATTTATTTTATTTGTTATAATTTTTATTTAGTTGGGTTTTGGGTGGCCCTGCTGTGTGGTTCTTACTAAAACTTGCTGGGGACCGCACGTGGGCTTCCCTTCACACAATTTAGTTTTATTTAATGATAATTCTTAAAAACTATGTAATGATAATGTGCACATGTGATTTTTAGAGAATCAAAATTCTTCACTAGCGAATCGGAAATATGGCATATATATAATAGTTGTGAAGTCATGTCACCATTTTGGGAGCTATTATAATATCTATGGTTTGCTATCATGTGAGCGCTAGTGATGAGCGGCTGGGGCAATATTCAAATTTGCGATATTTCACAAATATTCGTTAGAATATTCGTCATATATTCGCAAATATTCCTATTAGAAATTATTCTATTGATTGCGAAACATCTGCAATGTAAAAATTGCATACTGCGAATTGGTAACACAAAATTCAAGTGTGGGTCACTTTGGCTACATTTTTCAAGCTGCTAGAAGTTTCCTGAGTTTATCCTGACTAAATTAGAACACTCTTCATTATTTAAGTTATTTCTTCTTATGTGAAAAATCAGCAATGTAATCTGCGCGTTAATCGAGTAAGGGCGGGTTATAGGCAACTTTCCTATTGGGTTGGCTTGCTAGAATTCCCGAATATGTAGAATATAGTGTGACATATATTCGTAAAAAACAATATTTGTCTTTTTTTTTTCATCTACTACTCTAATGGGTTCAGATGAAAAAAAAAAGTGAATATTCCTTTTTACGAATATATATCACACTATATTCTACATATTCGCGAATTCTAGCAAGCCAACACAATAGGTAAGTTGCCTATAACCTGCCCTTACTCGATTAACGTGCATATTACATTGCTGATTTTTCACATAAGAAGAAATCGATATTCACGATTAAAATTTGAATATTCACACTCAACACTAGTGACCGCATAGACAGAATATGTTTGTGGCTCAGCTTGCGTTCTGTTTCTGGTGGGAAGACATGATCTGTTATGAATGATGTGAACTCCCTGTCATTCGATTGTATGACATTATTGCATGACTTTTTCTTTTTGTAATGCGGAAGCAATGCGCCAACATGCACAGTTAACCAAATTGGACGCTCTATTTGATCCATGCTGGATAGTTATTTTGCCCCACAATATTTTTATTTTTTATTGGTACACCGGATATTTTAAATAGAAATTATTTTTGTTTCATATTTTGATAAGAAGAAATTTTTCAAAATTAAGCTTATATGATTTCACATACCTCTACGGAAGTTGTTAATGTCTTCACAGTTTGTATACTTTTTTTTTTGTTTATTTTATTATGTATTATCAAACATATTAACTAAAATTAAATTATCATTAGTTTTCATTAAATAATGAACTAAATTTTTATTTGTACTTGAGATTCATTTTAGTTGCTTCTTCAGAAAGGTCCCATTGTGTGAATTGAAACGTCGCTTTGGGTTGAATAAATGCACATTGTCTTTGTGCTATGCGGTGGTGCATATATATATATCTATATATATAATTTATAGTGGCCTTTACAATCTTTAAAGATCATTTAAAATAAAAAATGGATACGGAATATAGTGCAGTTTGTATGCATGGGAACACATTCCTGCTGCCAACAAAGAACATTAGGCTGACAGAGTTGTATAGTTCAATTTTGGGGTTGCCCTGGTGTTGCGGCTGCCCATTCCTGGAACATATTTCTCGTACTAACAAAGAAACGGCTCCTGTATTTTTTGACTGACTTTGGCCCAGATATTTGTAGCCCTTATACTACACTGTTAACCATGTAGCTGCTTCTGTCTGTCCCGATCCTGCAGAGTTTTGTGTAGGCCGTTTACTCCACCATTACCTTTACCTGTTGCTGCTGCTGTCTGTCCTGTTCCGGATGACTTTGCCCCAGGACTCAAGGGGCCTTCCTGCTACCTTATAACTTAAAATTGCTCAAAAACATAACAATATCAAAAATACGAAAGCACACGTTTAAATGTAACAAAATATTTATTAACAATGTAGTGGGGGAAAAAAAAGGCCTCTAAGGCCTCATGCACACAACCGTTGCCTGCCTCCGCGTCCGCTCCTCCTTGAAATTTTGCGTCCGTCAAAAAAAACGGATGACGGACCGTTTTTTTTGACGGACCGTTTTTTTTGACGGATCCATTGTAAAAATGCCCATCCTTGTCCGCAAACGTGAAAAAAATAGGACATGCACTATTTTTTTGACGGAATCAAAACACGGATCACGGATGCGGAACACAAACGGTTGACCATTCGCATTTTTTGACGGACCCATTGAAATGAATGGGGAAGCATCCAATCCGTGAAAAAAAACGGAACGGACGCGGAAACAAACAACGGTCGTGTGCATGGGGCCTAAGGCAAAGTGTGGAATTCTTTCTGGATGTTCAGCAACTCCTTGTTCCACTTCTTATGCTGCTCCTCCAGCTTAAGTAAATTTTTATCAAGCTGACACTGCTGCTGCTGGTGTAACCTCCATAGCTGTTCCCTTACTTTTTTTTGCTGGTCTTTTATGACCAACATTGCCTTAACGTGGGCATGCTGCTGATGTAGGATTTTTTGTTTCAGTTTTCGAAGAACTGTTAGGATTAAGAGAAAAATTTGCAATGAATTTTAATTAAGATTAGTAGGCAGTTAGTGCTTTGTGTGTAATTTTTGTCACAGTACTTACGATTTAGATAACAATTTGTTGGTTTATTATATTTATGATGATTATATAGTTGGTTAATTAGTGATAGTTCAGTATAGTATAATGTTATTTAGTTGGTTAGTTAATGCAAGTTCATTAGAGTATAATAGTATTAAGTTGGTTAGTTTGTATAGCACAGGGCACAATGAAGATAAGAACACATGAAAATTCTCATATTAATAGATAACTTCAAATCCCAAAGAGCGATTTTGTGAATATAAATTTATAACACTGCTTGACACTTTGAATACTACTGGACTGAATTTTTCCACAGGATTTAGAAAACACTCATTAAGATCAAAATAGTCTTCTACAGACATAGTCGGGGCACCAGGTCTCTGAGATAACATCAATTTACAGACTATAAGGCTACGTTCACACGACGACAATTGTCGCGCGACAAAAAGTCGCACTATTGTCGCGCGACAATTTTTATAATGGGAGTCTATGGTGTCGCAGTGCGACATGCGACATGCTGCGACTGCGACACGAAAGTCGGAGAAAATCCATTCAAGATGGGTTTTTCTGCGACTGTCGCGTCGCAGTCGCAGCATGTCGCATGTCGCAATGCGACACCATAGACTCCCACTATAAAAATTGTCGCGCGACAATAGTGCGACAAAATGTCGCGCGACAAATGTTGCAGTGAAGTTGTGCCCTATTTGTCGCGCGACTTTTTGTCGCGCGACAATTGTCGTCGTGTGAACGTACCCTTAATCTTTCTTACCCCTTATCTGTAAGATAATTACAGACTCATCCTCAAGATCTTTGATATGTTGTTCTCTTATATTTAAAATGCCCTTTCATTCCCCATGTGTCTGTTCTTATTGTATATATTTTGTTTTTTCTTTATATGTTCTTGTAGTATGCCTGATGAAGGGACTGGTGATGTCTCTAATGCTTGCTATGTGACATCATTACTTTTTTTTTGGTTAGCCATTAAAAGGTATCAAACCTGAAATGTTCTTGTTTTGTTTCTCTTAATGAGAGCACTGAATTAGTTTGTTATAGTTATGTAAATTATAATGTTATTTAGTTGGTTAGTTAATGTTGATTACAGAGTTACTGTGTTTTTAGTGTTGTTGTTTTCTATTACTGTAGTATGAGTTTTCACTTCATTGTTGGCCCTTTGTTTCTGAACATGAAATGAATACAGAAATATATTGTGGTGGAGCATCTACATGCTGGGAGGGTCCAGAATCCTCTACTTCATCGTCCTCTTCATCCTCATCTGCAGAGACCACCACAATGTCCATTTGTTTTGTGGCCCGGCAGCACACAGAGGGAAGTAGAACCCCTGTAATTACACAATGTTCATAATTTAGAAAAAAACTGAGAAGTCATAACAAAGGCAAGTTCACCCCTTAAAGACCAGGCCAGTTTTCAACTTTTTTTATATTTCTAATTAAATATCTTTTTTTTTGAAAAACGTAATTTTTTATAATTTTTTTATCCTTTTTTTTTTTTTTTAAATCCACCGCTGGGATTTCAACTTTTGGGAGAATGATCCCCTTTACAATTCGTTACAATACTTCTGTTTCTTCCTATATTCTTTTAGTACGACCGATGAAGGGAATGGTGTTGTCTCGAAAGCTCACTATTTAACATCATAGCTTCGATTTTTGTTAGCCATTAAATGGTATCAAACATGCAATACTCTTATTTTGTTTCTCTTAAGAGCACTGAACTGGATGTATGTAATGTAATGATGTACGGGGCCTTTTAACGGAATACGGAATGATGATTGCGGTTTATGTATATACACACACATATTTCTGTGTGTGTAAAAGGCACAAAGTCAGCCAGTTACATAATATATCTGTACTTCACTGTGTATATATATATATATATGTATATATATACACATATGGTGAGGTAGATGTATGATGTAACCTGCTGATCTGCTACGTGTCACACCTGGTAATTATAAAGCGAAGAAATACTTATTTTCATAACATTACAAAGTGTTGGCGAGAGATACAAAAGTAATGTAAGCATTTACCTGGGCACAGTCTATCACGGATATCTTTGATTAATTGCGAGTTTCGTCTTTTTAAATCACACCATTTCTTCATCATGGCCTTATTGTCATGTTTGGTGTTAAATTTTTGTTCTAGCTCGGATATGACCTCCACCAAGATGCTTTGTTTCTCCGCCTGGAGCCGAGTGCGGTCGTAGCCCCGCTACAACATGCGCTGCAGGATAAAGACACATAGATATAATCCCAAAAGTCTTTTAAGTCTTTGCAGGGGAAATATTTGATTTGATGTTACCTTTATAAGATCGGATTGCATGGCGATTGTACGTGTGGGGTCTGAGCAATCGGATATTGGCCAGATGAGCAGTGATGTACCTGTCTAGTGAAGTGACGGTACGGTACGGGGTGTAAAGCTGGTTCGCCTCCCAGTGTTGCACCCTAGGTAACACTAAATGAACTGGCAAATACTGGCGGTAATACAAAGAAAGCTTCACCTGAGTCCCGGCCAACAGGACACAAACTCTAATCTATAGACTGACTGTGTGTGTGGGAGCGGGGGTGATTAGGGAGGGTGGTATATAGTGTGTGGCAGCAAAATGGATGTACAATGTGCATATGAGATATTTCTCTGCTGTCCATACATACATGCTACTGACATAGTGCTGTGATGTCACAACAATACTTACTTCACAAACCATTAATATCTACTTAGACCAAATTAAATGTGAACTTTTATGTATTGCAAAAATAATTTCGGATTAAAAGTTGCGATTTTCGCAATCACGGATATTTTCTAACACTATATATGCATATAAAGTGATTGTTCTCACATGCATGTGACATGTAATAAATTACACTGCTGTTAAATTACTTACATGTATCAGTAGTTCTTCCTCGGTGTCGCAAAAACTGCTTAACCTATCTTTTCCAATCTGCTCAAACTTCGAGTAGTTTGATTAACGCCACGCCATATTACACATGCGCATTACACGAAATTTACATTGTGGTTTTCGCAAAGTAAAAAAAGAAGGCAACGAATATAGCGAATTCACGAATATATGGCGTATATTAGTCCATATATTCGCAAAATATTGCGAAATCGAATATGGCCCCTGCCGCTCAATACAACTTGTTGCTACATCATGGGCACATCTAGATATCTGCGAAGTGGGGTGCCTTTGGCTGTTGACCCCCTAGTGACACTCTGTCTGTAGATCTGTAAGTAGAGATGTCGTGAACATAAAATTTTCCGTTCGAGAACGGCGAACGCGAACTTCTGCGAACAGGCGAACCGGGTGAACCGCCATAGACTTCAATAGGCAGGCAAATTTTAAAACCCACATGTACTCTTTCTGGCCACAATAGTGATGGAAAAGTTGTTTCAAGGGGACTAACACCTGGACTGTGGCATGCCAGAGGGGGATCCATGGAAAAAACTCCCATGGAAAATTACGTAGTTGACGCAGAGTCGGGTTTTAATCCATAAAGGGCTTAAATCACCTAACATTCCTAAATGTTTGGAATAACGTGCTTTAAAACATCCAGTGTGTGTATACGATCAGGTATGATGTCGTATCGATCGGTTAGGCTAAGGGTTACGCCCGCTTCACAGTGACAGACCAAAATCTGACAGACCAAACTCCCCATTTAACGCACTGCAAACAACCGCAAACAGTCCATTTGCACAACCGCAAACTCCCCATTTGCACAAGGTTGGATACCAAGCTAGCCATGTCCCATTCCTTGTCCTCACTGACGTCATTGAAGGTCTCTTCCTCCACCCAGCCACGTACAAGACCAAGGGTCCCCGAAACAAGGGGACAACAAGCCCCCTGGGACGCCTGCTGTGGTTGGTCTTCCACCTCCTCAAAGCCACCTTCCTCCTCTGACTCCTATTCTTCAGACTCCTCTCTCTGCGTTGCCGCAGGTCCAGCAATTGATGACGACAAGGCTGCTTCTTATGGTGATGGTGACCACAACTCTTCCTCTTCATGCTCATCTACGGCGTGATCCAGCACTCTTCGCAGGGCACGCTCCAGAAAAAACACATATGGGATAAGGTCGATGATGTTGCCTTGGGTTTGACTGACCAGGTTTGTCACCTCTGCAAAAGGACGCATGAGCCTACAGCCATTGTGCATGAGCGTTCAGTAACGTGGCCAAAAAATACCCAGCTCCGCAGAGGCTGTACACTTTTTTTTTAATTAAAAAAATCTGTTCTTACAAGTTTAATCTCTGTTTTGTCCCCTATGAGGGGCCGGTGTATGGAATAGATTTTAGGAAACGGGAGATGGAAAGAGGTCGGTCCTCTTCCTTCTAATTTGGGGCACTGCGCGTGCGCCGTGAAGTATACTGTGCCACCCTGTATGAGTGGTGTGTTAAGTAGTACTATTCCTATCAGTTTAATCCCTGTTACGTCCCCTATCAGGGGACATGTATCGAATAGAAGATGGTTGGTCGGTCCTCTTCCTTCCAATTTGGGGCACTGCGCGTGCACGGTGCAATGTACTGGGACACCCTATATGAGTGGTGTGTTAAGTAGTACTATTCTTATCAGTTTAATCCCTATTACATCCCCTATCAGGGAACGTGTATCAAATAGATTCTAGACAACCGCAAAGAGTTGTCAATAGTTGACACACTCATGACATAAATTTTATTCCTCTATGCGTCAATCTTGGTGTAGTGATGACTGTGCTCGTGCGTACATTTGGGAGATTGCAGGCAATGGCGGTTTTTCAAAGCCTATGGTCGCGATGAGGTAGTTTAGTGACAGTTAAGTGACCCAGAAAACAATGATTCTGCAGTGTGGGCCCATTGTTGGCCTAGTAGGCTTTAATGATCACCTTAGATGATCACAAAGAAAATTAATGTTTTTTCTATATAAAATTATCCAGCCGATTGCTTTTGGTCTGTTCACAATGAAGCAACGACCTTATCATCTAGGGTGTGCCAACATTGCCAACACATAGAGGGGTTTGCTTCATTGTGATACGCAAGCCCCTTCAACACAACAAGGTAACGATCACAAAGGGGAATTGACACATGTATGTGCCTTTTTTTTGTTTTGTTTTTGCAGCCACAGTGCAGCACCAGAGGCCAGAAAAATTAGGCATGTACAGATGCCTGAAAAATCAGGTATTGTTGCAGACGCTGCTGTAGCAGCGGCCAGAAAAATAAATGTATTCCAGGCAGAAAGTGTACTAAAACATTGCGGCTTGAACCCTAGTTGGTGGCGGAGAAGTCACGCAAGTCATCCAGCATACAGAGATAAAATACAGCACCGTGGGGACCATTTTTAGCCCAAGGCATCTCATCAGGCCTGTTTTAGTCAAATGTATCCCCCACTGTCAGTCCCTTCGGTATCCATGCCTCATTCATCTTAATAAAGGTGAGGTAATCTAGACTTTTTTGACCTAGGCTACTTCTTTTGTCAGTGACAATACCTCCTGCTGTGCTGAAGGTCCTTTCTGACAGGACACTTGAAGCGGGGCAGGCCAGAAGTTCTATCGCAAATTGGGATAGCTCAGGCCACAGGTCAAGCCTGTAAATCCAGTAGTCAAGGGGTTCATCGCTCCTCAGAGTGTCAATATCTGCAGTTAAGGTGGGGTAGTCTGCTACCTGTCGGTCAAGTCGTTCTCTAAGGGTGGACCCCGAAGGGCTGTGGCGATACGTAGGACTTAAAAAGCTCCACATGTACTTCATCAACAACACGTCTGTAAAGCGTCCTGTCCTTGCCGGCGTGGTCGTGGTAGGAGAAGGATTACTTTCACCTCTTCCCCTGTTAGATTCCTGTTTTGCTGTGACATCACCCTTATACGCTGTGTAAAGCATACTTTTTAACTTGTTTTTGAACTGCTGCATCCTTTGTGACTTCTGGTAATTTGCTAACATTTCAGCCATTTTCTGCTTATACCGGGGGTCTAGTAGCGTTGCCACCCAGAAAAGGTCGTTCTCCTTCAGCCTTTTTAAATGAGGGTCCCTCAACAGGCATGACAGCATTAAAGACCCCATTTGCACAAGGTTGGATGCCGAGCTACTCATCTCCCGTTCCTCGTCCTCACTGATCTCATTGAAGGTCTGTTCTTCCACCCCAGCCACGTACAACACCACGGGTCCCAGATAGGTGACAACAACAAGCACCCTGGGGTGCCTGCTGTGGTTGGTATTCCTCCTTCTTAAAACCACATTCCTCCTCTGACTCCTCTTCCTTAGACTACTCTTCCAGCACTGCCGCAGGTCCAGCAAGCTATGATGATAAGGCTGTTTCTGGTGGTGATGGTAACCACAACTCTTCCTCTTCACACTCATCTACGGCTTGATCCAGCACTCTTCGCAGGGCACACTCCAGGAAGAAAACAAATAGGATAAGGTCGCTGATGGTGCCTTCAGTGCTACTGACTAGGTTTGTCACCTCCTCAAAAGGACGCATGAGCCTACAGGCATTGGTCATGAGCGTCCACTAACGTGGAAAAAAAATACCCAGCTCCGCAGAGGCTGTCCTAGCACCCCGGTCATACAAATATTCGTTGATGGCTTTTTCTTGTTGGAGCAGGCGGTCGAACATCAGGAGTGTTGATTTCCAACGTGTCGGGCTGTCGCAAATCAAGCTCCTCACTGGCATGCTGTCTTGCCACTGAATATCGGAAAGTGCGCCATGGCCGTGTAGGAATGCCTGAAATGGCCACACACCTTCCTGGCCTGCTTGAAGACGTCCTGTAAGCCTGGGTACTTACACACAAAGTGTTGTACGATCAGATTCAACACATGTGCCATACACGGTACAATGTGTCAACTTGCCCAAATTCAATGTCGCCAACAGATTGCTTCCATTGTCACACACCACTTTGCCGATCTCCAGTTGGTGCGGGGTCAGCCACTGATCCACCTGTGCGTTCAGGGCGGACAGGAGTGCTAGTCCGGTGTGACTCTCTGCTTTCAGGCAAGTCAACCCCAAGACGGCGTGACACTGTCGTATCCGAGATGTGGAATAGCCCTTGGGGAGCTGGGGGGCTGCAGTTGATGATGTTGAGCAAGACGCAGCAGCAGAAGAGGACTCAGCCGAGGAGGTTAGCAAAGAGGATGGAGAAGGAGGAGTAGAGGAGGTGGCAGCAGGCCTGCCTGCAAGTCATGGCGGTATCACCAACTCCACTTCAGAGCCACGTATTCCATGCTTGGCAGCCGTCAGCAGGTTTACCCAATGCGCAGTGTACATGATATATCTGCCCTGACTGTTCTTTGCAGACCAGGTATCAGTGGTCAGATGGACCCTTACCCCAAAACTGTGTGCCAGACATCTTCTTTTTCCACAATGGAGTACATGTTGGGGATTGCCTTTTGTGAAAAAAAAATTCGGCCATGTACCTTCCACTGTGGTGCCCCAATAGCTACAAATTTGTTGAAGGCCTCAGACTCCACCAGCTTGTATGGTAAAAGCTGGTGGGCTAAGAGTACCAACAAGCAAGCTGTCAGATGCGGGGCAATGGGCTGACTCTGTGACATTGGCTTCTTACGCTCAAACATTTCCTTGACAGACACCTGACTGTGGGCAGATAAGCAGGAACTGCTCAAGGTAAGAGGCGGAGTGGCGGGTGGTTGAGAGGGGGAAAGGAGGACAGCAGTGGTTGACATGGCTGAAGATGCTGGACCAGGAGGAGGATGGTGGCTTTGAGTTTGTGTGCTGCTTGTACTCATGTGTTGATCCCATAAGCGTTTGTGATGTGAGATCATGTGCATGCGCAAAGCAGTTGTACCTAGGTGGGTGTTGGACTTCCCAGGACTCAGTTTCTTTTGGCACAGGTTGCAAATGGCATCGCTGTTATCAGAGGCAGACACACAAAAAAAATGCCACACTGCTGAGCTTTGCAATGACGGCATTCTGGTGGTGGCAACAGCATGCATTGATTGGCGTGCTGTCTAGCTGACCCCGGGTGCCGAAACATGCTGTCTGACTGTGCCACTAGCTCCTTGCGACGACCTCCCGCTGCTTCCAACTCGTCTCCTCCTCCTCTCTGTCTCCCCATATGAACTTTCCCCCTGTTCTTCTTTTCTTCGAGCGGGCACCCATGTGACATCCACGGAGACACAGTGTCATCATCAACTGCTTCACTTGTATCTGACAACTCAGCAAAGGAAGCAGCAGCGGGTACAACATCCTCATAATCACACCGTACGTCCATGTGTGTAATGCTGCCTGACTAAGACATATCCCTGTTGTCTACATCCTCTGGCAATAATGGTTGGGCATCAACTGATGTGTAAATAATTCCTCTGACAGATCAAGTGAAGCAGCTGTGGTGCTAGTGTTGGTGGTGGCGGCGGGGAGGCGAGTGGTAACTTGAGAGGTGCCCGAAGCTGAGCTGGAGGAGGATTGTGCGTCAAGGTTCCGAGCGGAAGATGTAGAAGTTTGGGTGTCCTGTGTAAGCCAGTCAACTGTGTCCTCAGAATTTTTCAAGTTCAGGGTATCTGGCCTCTGAACACAGGGCATTATTCTTGGGCCAAAGGAAATCACAGCACCACAACCACGACGGCCCTTGCCTCTGCCTGTCATTTTTTTTAAAATTAGTGGTACTTTGCGTGCAAGGTACTGTGCCACCCTATATGAGTGGGGGGCAGTGGCAGTGGGCACAATGCAGTCTTTGTGGGCCTGACACACACTGGCAGGCAACTTAAATTATATTAAAGGGTAAAATGAAATGACTTTTTTATCTGAAAGGTACTGTGCCACCCGATATGAGTGGTGGGCACTGGCAGTGGGCACAGTACAGTCTGTGTGGGCCTGACACACACTGGCAGGCAACTGAAAATATATTAAAGGGAAAAAAATTTATGACTTTTTTATCTGCAAGGTACTTTGCCACCCGATATGAGTGGTGGGCACTGGCAGTGGGCACAGTACAGTCTGTGTGGGCCTGACACACACTGGCAGGCAACTAAAATTATATTAAAGGGTAAAAATGTGATGACTTTTTTATCTGCAAGGTACTGTGCCATCCTATATGAATGGTGTGCACACAATACAGTCTGTGGGCCTGCGGCCTCTTACACACGGGAAGGCAACTGCAATAATATATATATATATATATATATATATATATATAAGCAGACTTATGTACCAGCCCTAAAAAGGGCTTTTTGGGGTGCTGTAAGGATGCTGTCCTTACAGCAGATGAGTCTTTGAGGACTGGAGTGGACACAGAACACTAGTAGCTAACGCTTTCCCTAGAATCCCTATATTAATTCAGCAGCAGCACCACTCTCCTTGCTCTAACTAACACTGCAACTTCAGAATGAATCTAAGATGGATGCTGTCCTCGCTTTTTGATAGGAGGTGGGAGGGTCTGGGAGGGTCTGGGAGGGAGGGCATGCTGATTGGCTCGAATGTGTCTGCTGACTGTGAGGTACAGGGTCAAAGTTTGCTCAATGATGATGTATAGGGGGCGGACCGAACATCGCACATGTTTGCCCGCCGCAGCGAATGCAAACAAGCAATGTTTGCCGGTAGAGATGGCCCGAACTAACCGCCGGCGAACAGTTCCCGGCGAACATAGCTTGTTCGTGTTCGCCACAGCGGGCGAACACATGCGATGTTCGGTCCGCCCCCTATACATCATCATTGAGCAAACTTTGACCCTGTACCTCACAGTCAGCAGACACATTCCAGCCAATCAGCAGCATACCCTCCCTCCCAGACCCTCCCATCTCCTGAACAGCATCCATTTTAGATTCATTCGGAATTTGCAGTCTTAGTGTGAGGAGGGAGAGTGTAGTTGCTGCTGATTTAATAGGGAAATCGATAGCTAGGCTAGTGAATTCAGTGTCCACTCCAGTCCTGAAAGACTCATCTGATCTCTGCTGTAAGGACAGCGTCCTGACAGCACCCCAAAAAGCCCTTTTTAGGGCTGCAACATTAGTCTGCTTTTTTTTTTCTCCATATACATATTGCAGTTGCCTGGCCTGCCTGTGTGTGAGGAGCTGCATGCCCACAGACTGTAGTGTGCCCACTGCCAGTGCCCACCCCTGTCATCCCATGTTATACAGGACTTTGCATCAAAAAAAGGCATTTCATTTTTACACTTTAATCTAAGGTTAGTTGCCTGCCAGTGTGTGTCAGGCTGACTTCCACTGACTGTAGTGTGCCCACTGCCAATGCCCACCAATCATACCGGCTGGCACAGGACTTTGCATAAAAAAAGGCATTTCATTTTTACACTTTAGAGTAATTTCAGCTGCTTGCCTGCTGCTAGTGTGTGTCAGGCCGACTTCCACTGACTGTAGTGTGCCCACTGCCAGTGCCCACCCCTGTCATCCCATGTGGCACAGGACTTTGCATCAAAAAAAGGCATTTCATTTTTACACTTTAATCTAAGGTTAGTTGCCTGCCAGTGTGTGTCAGGCTGACTTCCACTGACTGTAGTGTGCCCACTGCCAGTGCCCACCACTCATACCGGCTGGCACAGGACTTTGCATAAAAAAGGCATTTAATTTTTACACTTTAGTGTAATTTCAGTTGCTTGCCTGCTGCTAGTGTGTGTCAGGCCCACTTCCACTGACTGTAGTGTGCCCACTGCCAGTGCCCACCCTGTCATCACGTGTGGCACAGGATTTTGCATCAAAAAAAGGCATTTAATTTTTACACTTTAGTGTAATTTCAGTTGCTTGCCTGCTGCCAGTGTGTGTCAGGCCCACTTCCACAGACTGTAGTGTGCCCACTGCCAGTGCCAACCACTGATTCCGGGTGACCATGACCATCGTGTGGAGCTGGGAGAAGAGGGGCACCATCATCATCATGAGACAGCAGGGTGGAAGCATACCCGTGAGACAGTTGGGTGGAAGTGTGCTCGTGAGACAGCAGGGTGGAAGTAGTGGGAGATCTGCAGCCAAACACGGGAAGGGTGCACCGTATGTTTCTGGGGAGTCTACCTATGAGGAACACACTAGCAGTGCTTGGATCCATAAAAGCAGTGGCAGGCAGTGGTGGAGCGAAAATGGCATACTCAGCAGTGTGGGAATTTTTCACTAGGTCGCTGGAAGAGATTAACATGGCGGATGCAGGATATGTTGGCAGAAGGTGCAGGCGGCCAGGGTTGTAATGTTGACATGACGGCCTTGTGTCAACACATGAAGCGTCATCATAATGTGAGATGGAGAAACAGCTCTCATTTTGTAAACATTTTATTTGTGTAAATTAAGTTAAATGATTTGAACTGACATTCTGCTGTTTGACCACAAAGGTTGCTGTTTCCTAATCACAGCTAACAGACTGCATTTTTATATTCATGTATGAAAAACTCTCAGAAGTCTGGTCTCAAGCCTGGAAAAGTAATTGATACAGCAGCCATCTTAGATTGAGCCTGGGAGAAGCTACAGGAGCTATGTGTAAGGAGAATCCCATAACATCCCGGCGTGAGAGCATCTTCAGGGACCGGAGTAGCAGCCAAGTGGAGCTGATTGTGTCCATGACCCTGATCTTGTCCAGAGAAAGGGGAATTGCTGCCAGGAATGCAGAAGAGAACTGAGTAGTAAAGCCACAGACACTGTAGTACCGCACCCTTGTTTGAAGAAACCCTTGTTCTGTCCACAATCACTAGCTTTTATAGAACAGACCTGGGCTAATCAAGCACATACTTTATCACAGTTTTGGCACCTAGGATCCTAGAGACTAAGACCAGGCCTGTAGTCAGTTAGTTAGGATTTTTGTTTGTGTCAGGCCACCAGAATTGTTAACTGTTTATAACTAGAGATGAGAGAATCGAAGTTGACGAAGTGGAATTCGATCCGAATTTCAGGAAAAATTTGTTTCGTTCCCAAGTCGAATTTCCTCGCTCTTCGTGGCAACGAATCACATTTTTTCTAAAATAGCTGCTGGACATGTTAGAACGAGGACGTAAGAAGCCCGGGAACGAGGGATCCCCCACAATGCCATGCCATCCAGGTGATTAGCAGCTAGCCAGCCCCTGTGATGTCACAGCCCTATAAAAAGTCTCAGCCTGCTCGGTGTCTGCCATTTTACAGTGAACTTAGTGCAGGGAGAGATGTGACAAGCACTAGGGACAGTGTTTAGAAAAGAGTTTATTAATAGTGTTGAGCGAACAGTTCGAGCATCGTTCGGGTTCGTACCGAATTTTGGGGTGTCCGGGACCCGGACCCGAACCCGGACATTTTCAAAAAAGTTCGGGTTCGGGTTCGTCGTTCGGCATGTATTTAGGCGCATTTTGAAAGGCTGCAAAGCAGCCAATCAACATGCATCATACTACTTGCCCTAAGATGCCATCGCAGCCATGCCTACTATTGGCAAGGCTGTGATTGGCCGAGTGCAGCATGTGACTCAGCCTCTTTATAAGCTTGTGCGCACGTCGGGACGTGCTCACTCCCGATGTGAATAGAACAGGGATAGACGCAGCTGATGCTAGGGCGAGAATAGGCAGGGATAATTGAATAACTGGAAGCAAATTTCTCTCCTCCACCTGTGATTCATCTGAACAACTGCAGCTGAGCTGCTTTTTGATAGGGATTGGCTATTTTTAGAGTGGCCAGAGTGATTTTTCCATCCACATGTACCTGGGCTGACCGCCGGCCGCCATTTGCGACTTGTAGTGCTGCAGCAGAAGCTGCCACAGTGTGCATTCAAAGCTCCAAACAAGTCAGACATCTACACCTGGGATTCAGACCAATAGCGATTTAGCAGCACAGTCCAAGGCTATTTTTTTAAAGGTTGTGCAGACCATTTTGTGGCACATGTTACTGGGCTGATAGGCGGCGGCCATCTTGGGACTAGTGCTGCAGCACAATCTCTCCCAAAGTCCATTAATCACTTGTAATAGTGGTCTGTGCCATAGAAATCCTACATCAGGGACTTGGGTGTGCTTGTGTCACCCCTACTAATACCAGTCCACCTGTAATCCATACAGTCAAAAGACTGAAAGTATTCCAGTGAGGGAATTTTTATTTATTTAAAAAGGCCAAGTTAGTTTATCTGGCGTTCAATATACTAGATACAGTTAGGCCTGCGTTTCATACATCTGGAATTAGCAAATTAATGTGCTGGGGTTGGGAAAACATATATGTACCCATACTAGAATCTGTCAAAGAAAGCGGTACTCACATATAACAGTCATTCCATCTGTAATCCATACAGTCAAAAGACTGAAAGTATTCCAGTGAGGGAATTTTTTTATTTAAAAAGGCCAAGTTAGTTTATCTGGCGTTCAATATACTAGATACAGTTAGGCCTGCGTTTCATACATCTGGAATTAGCAAATTAATGTGCTGGGGTTGGGAAAACATATATGTACCCATACTAGAATCTGTCAAAGAAAGCGGTACTCACATATAACAGTCATTCCATCTGTAATCCATACAGTCAAAAGACTGAAAGTATTCCAGTGAGGGAATTTTTTTATTTAAAAAAGGCCAAGTTAGTTTATCTGGCGTTCAATATACTAGATACAGTTAGGCCTGCGTTTCATACATCTGGAATTAGCAAACTAATGTGCTGGGGTTGGGAAAACATATATGTACCCATACTAGAATCTGTCAAAGAAAGCGGTACTCACATATAACAGTCATTCCATCTGTAATCCATACAGTCAAAAGACTGAAAGTATTCCAGTGAGGGAATTTTTTTATTTAAAAAGGCCAAGTTAGTTTATCTGGCGTTCAATATACTAGATACAGTTAGGCCTGCGTTTCATACATCTGGAATTAGCAAACTAATGTGCTGGGGTTGGGAAAACATATATGTACCCATACTAGAATCTGTCAAAGAAAGCGGTACTCACATATAACAGTCATTCCATCTGTAATCCATACAGTCAAAAGACTGAAAGTATTCCAGTGAGGGAATTTTTTTATTTAAAAAGGCCAAGTTAGTTTATCTGGCGTTCAATATACTAGATACAGTTAGGCCTGCGTTTCATACATCTGGAATTAGCAAATTAATGTGCTGGGGTTGGGAAAACATATATGTACCCATACTAGAATCTGTCAAAGAAAGCGGTACTCACATATAACAGTCATTCCATCTGTAATCCATACAGTCAAAAGACTGAAAGTATTCCAGTGAGGGGATTTTGCTTATAAAAAATAATATATTTCATTGTGGTGCGAGTTGAATCGCAACAATGAAGAAAAATACTATTAAGGGACGAGGACGCGGTCGTGGTGGTGTCCGTGGAGCCTCTGTTGCTGGTAGAGGACGTGGCCGTTCGGCCCTAGGCGCACACAGTAGGGAACGAACTCCCTCAACTAGCCGGCAGAATGTACCGCAATATCACGTGGGGCCCAATGCCGCTCTTAGGATGGTAAGGCCTGAGCAGGTACAGGCATTAATCGATTGGGTGGCCGACAGTGCTTCCAGCACGTTCACCACATGGTCTTCCACCCAGTCTTCTGCGGAAAGCGCACAGGTGGCACCTGAAAACCAAGCCCATCAGTCTGTCACATCACCCCCAAGCATATCAGGGAAACGGTCTGAGCCACAAGTTATGCAGCGGTCTCTTCTTCTGTTTGAAGACTCTGCTTCCAGGGTTTCCCAGGGGCGTCCACCTAGCCCTTCCCCAGTGGAGGAAGACATACCATGCACTGACGCACAACCACTTATGTCTCCAGATGAAGAGGACATGGGAATACCACCTCATCGGAGTCTGCACGTCTCTGATGATGACGAAACACAGGTGCCCACTGCCGCGTCTTTTTGCAGTGTGCAGACTGAACAGGAGGAGGTCAGGGAGGGAGACTGGGTGGAAGACGATGCAGAGGACGATGAGGTCCTAGACCCCACATGGACTGAAGGTCGTGGCGATGACTTTCACAGTTCAGAGGAAGAGGTAGTGGTGAGACCGAGACAACAGCGAAGCCAAAGAGGGAGCAGGGGGCCAAAGCAGACGAGCCGCCGCCCCAGAGTTCGCCTGCTACTGGACATCGCCAACAGGGACCCAGCCCCACAAAGGCAGCTTCAAAGAGTTCCCTGGCATGGCACTTCTTTAAACAATGTCCTACCGACAAGACCCGAGTGACTTGCACGCTCTGCCATCAGAGCCTGAGGCGAGGCATTAACGTTCTGAACCTCAGCACAACCTGCATGACCAGGCATCTACATGCAAAGCATGAACTGCAGTGGGGTACACACCTTAAAAACCAGGCACTCGCTGAGGCTCCCCCTGCTCCCTCTACCGCTGCTGCCTCGGCTTCCGCCTCGAGAGGAATGTTGCCACCTGCCGAGCAGCAAACAGAGGATGTGCCACCGACACCACCACCACCGCCACCGTCAACTAGCGTCTCCACTATATCACACAGCAGCGTTCAGCTCTCAATATCTCAAACCTTAGAGAGGAAGCGCAAATTCCCCCCGAGTCACCCTCGAGCCCTTGGCCTGAACGCCAGCATTTCTAAACTGCTGGCCTTTGAAATGCTGTCATTCCGGCTGGTGGACACAGACAGCTTCAAACAGCTGATGGCCATGGCTGTCCCGCAGTATGTGGTTCCCAGCCGCCACTACTTCTCCAAGACAGCCGTGCCTTCCCTGCACATGCAAGTGTCCGATAAAATCAAGTGTGCACTGCGCAACGCCATTTGTGGCAAGGTCCACCTAACCACAGATACGTGGACCAGTAAGCACGGCCAGGGACGCTATATCTCACTAACTGCACACTGGGTAAATGTAGTAGCGGCTGGGCCTTCCCGCTCACCGCCTCATATGCAACGTGCCCACCCGGTGGAACTCCACCTTGCACATGCTGGAGAGACTGTGCGAGCAGCAGCAGGCCATAGTGGAGTTTCAGCTGCAGCACGCTCGCGTCAGTCGTACTGCCGAACAGCACCACTTCACCACCAATGATTGGGCCTCCATGCGAGACCTGTGTGCCCTGCTGCGCTGTTTCGAGTACTCCACCAACATGGCCAGTGGCGATGACACTGTTATCAGCGTTACAATACCACTTCTATGTCTCCTTGAGAAAACACTTAGGGCAATGATGTTAGAGGAGGTGGCCCAGGTGGAGGAGGAGGAGGAGGATGAGGGCTCGTTTCTAACACTGTCGGGCCAGTCTGTTCGAAGTGGCTCAGAGGGAGGTTTGTTTAAGCAGCAGAGGACAGGTTCACAAGTCGCCAGCCAAGGCACTGTACTGGAGGACGAGGAGGATGAGGAGGAGGAGGTGGAGGGGACGAGGATGACGCAAGTTCACAGCGGGGTGGCAGCCCAGGCCCATCACTGGTGCGTGGCTGGGGGATACGGTGGACGATGACGATACGCCTCCCACAGAGGACAGCTTGTCCTTACCCATGGGTAGCCTGGCCCACATGAGCGAATATATGCTCCAATGCCTGCGCAACGACAGCAGAGTTGCCCACGTTTTAACGTGTGCAGACTACTGGGTGGCCACCCTGCTGGATCCCCGGTATAAAGACAATGTGCCCACTTTAATTCCTGAACTGGAGCGCGACCGTAAGATGCGCGAGTACAAGCGCACGCTGATAGAGGCGCTCTTGAGAGCATTCCCACATGTCACAGGGGAACAGGTGGAAGGTGAAGGCAGAGGAGTGGCAAGAGGTCGCCAACGCAGCTGTGTCACGGCCAGCTCATCTGAGGGCAGGGTTAGCATGGCAGAAATGTGGAAAAGTTTTGTCTCCACGCCACAGCTATCTGCACCGACACCTGATACGGAACGTGTTAGCAGGAGGCAGCATTTCACTAACATGGTTGAACAGTATGTCTGCACACCCCTCCACATCCTGACGGATGGTTCGGCCCCATTCAACTACTGGGTTTCGAAATTGTCCACGTGGCCAGAGTTAGCATGTTATGCCTTGGAGGTGCTTTCCTGCCCGGCGGCCAGCGTTTTATCTGAGCAGCGTATTCAGCACGGCAGGGGCATCATTACTGACAAGCGCAGCCGCCTGTCCACAGCCAACGTGGACAAGCTGACCTTCATAAAGATGAACCAGGCATGGATCCCACAGGACCTGTCCCTCCCTTGTGCAGAGTAGTCCTTATTGACTGCCTAAAACATGTCTTGTTGTGCTACGGGCCACTTCTTTATTTGATACAAATTTTATGAAACCCACAGTTGAATGAAACTCTTCTCTGTCTGGGCGCCGGGGCCTAACCAGATGAAAGTGGCCGGTTAAACTAACGGGTGACATGAAGCCATAACCTCTGCCATGCTACCTCTGTCTTCTGTCTGGGTGCTGAGGCCTAAGTCAAATAAAGCGGTCTTCTGCTGTGCTGGGGGATATGAAGCTAATCTCTGACCTCTCTCCTCTGTCTGGGTCCAAAGGCCTAAATCACTGAAAGAGGCCTTCTCCTGTGGTGTGTGATATGATGCCAGAATATGTGCTGTGGGGCATCTCTCCTCTTCCTGGGTGCAGGGGTCAAATAAACTAAATTGTGGCCTACTCCTGTGGTGGTTGATATGATGCTTGATTCTCTGATGTGGAACCTCTCTCCTTTGTTTGGGTGAAGGGGTCAAAGTAACTAAATGGTGGCTTCTCCTGTGGTGGCTGATATGATGCCAGAATATGTGCTGTGGGGCCTCTCTCCTCTTCCTGGGTGCAGGGTCAAAGTAACTCAATGGTGGCTTCTCCTGTGGTGGCTGATATGATGCCAGAATATGTGCTGTGGTGCCTCTCTCCTCTTCCTGGGTGCGGGGTCAAAGTAACTAAATGGTGGCTTCTCCTGTGGTGGCTGATATGATGCCAGAATATGTGCTGTGGGGCCTCTCTCCTCTTCCTGGGTGCAGGGGTCAAAGTAACTCAATGGTGGCTTCTCCTGTGGTGGCTGATATGATGCCAGAATATGTGCTGTGGTGCCTCTCTCCTCTTCCTGGGTGCGGGGTCAAAGTAACTCAATGGTGGCTTCTCCTGTGGTGGTTAGTATGATGCCAGAATATGTGCTGTGGGGCCTCTCTCCTCTTCCTGGGTGCAGGGGTCAAAGTAACTCAATGGTGGCTTCTCCTGTGGTGGCTGATATGATGCCAGAATATGTGCTGTGGGGCCTCTCTCCTCTTCCTGGGTGCAGGGGTCAAAGTAACTCAATGGTGGCTTCTCCTGTGGTGGCTGATATGATGCCAGAATATGTGCTGTGGTGCCTCTCTCCTCTGTCTGGGTCCAAAGGCCTAAATCACTGAAAGAGGCCTTCTCCTGTGGTGTGTGATATGATGCCTGAATATGTGCTGTGGTGCCTCTCTCCTCTTCCTGGGTGCGGGGTCAAAGTAACTAAATGGTGGCTTCTCCTGTGGTGGCTGATATGATGCCAGAATATGTGCTGTGGGGCCTCTCTCCTCTTCCTGGGTGCAGGGGTCAAAGTAACTCAATGGTGGCTTCTCCTGTGGTGGCTGATATGATGCCAGAATATGTGCTGTGGTGCCTCTCTCCTCTTCCTGGGTGCGGGGTCAAAGTAACTAAATGGTGGCTTCTCCTGTGGTGGCTGATATGATGCCAGAATATGTGCTGTGGGGCCTCTCTCCTCTTCCTGGGTGCGGGGTCAAAGTAACTCAATGGTGGCTTCTCCTGTGGTGGTTAGTATGATGCCAGAATATGTGCTGTGGGGCCTCTCTCCTCTTCCTGGGTGCAGGGGTCAAAGTAACTCAATGGTGGCTTCTCCTGTGGTGGCTGATATGATGCCAGAATATGTGCTGTGGGGCCTCTCTCCTCTTCCTGGGTGCAGGGGTCAAAGTAACTCAATGGTGGCTTCTCCTCTGGTGGCTGATATGATGCCAGAATATGTGCTGTGGTGCCTCTCTCCTCTGTCTGGGTCCAAAGGCCTAAATCACTGAAAGAGGCCTTCTCCTGTGGTGTGTGATATGATGCCAGAATATGTGCTGTGGTGCCTCTCTCCTCTTCCTGGGTGCGGGGGTCAAAGTAACTCAATGGTGGCTTCTCCTGTGGTGGCTGATATGATGCCAGAATATGTGCTGTGGGGCCTCTCTCCTCTTCCTGGGTGCAGGGGTCAAAGTAACTCAATGGTGGCTTCTCCTGTGGTGGCTGATATGATGCCAGAATATGTGCTGTGGGGCCTCTCTCCTCTTCCTGGGTGCAGGGGTCAAAGTAACTCAATGGTGGCTTCTCCTGTGGTGGCTGATATGATGCCAGAATATGTGCTGTGGGGCCTCTCTCCTCTTCCTGGGTGCAGGGGTCAAAGTAACTAAATGGTGGCTTCTCCTGTGGTGGGTGATATGATGCCTGGTTCTCTGCTGTGGGACCTCTCTCCTTTGTCTGGGTGCTGTGGTCAAAATAATAGTAAGTGACCTTCTCCATTGGTGGGTGACTTGAAGCCTGATTCTGTGCTATGGGACCTCACTCCAATTAATATTGTTTAATTTTTATTTATTTTATGTTAACTCATCATTTCCCTATCTACATTTGTTTGCAGGGGATTTAACTACATTTTGCTGCCTTTTGCAGCCCTCTAGCCCTTTCCGGGTGTGTTTTACAGCCTTTTTAGTGCCCAAAAGTTCGGGTCCCCATTGACTTCTATGGGGTTCGGGTTCGGGATGAAGTTCGGGTCGAGTTCGGATCACGAACCCGAACATTTTTCGAAAGTTCGGCCGAACTCGTCGAACCCGAACATCCAGGTGTTCGCTCAACTCTATTTATTAATTTAAAAAAAACATTGAGCAGTTCAGGGAAAGATTATTCCTAGTGTAGGGAAAGCATAGGGATGTATTATCCACACTGTAGGGAGACAGCAGGGATCAAAAGAAGAGTATAAAGCCTGGGTAATAGGGGCTATGCTATTACATCCTGCTACACTATTTGGGGTTACTAAAACTGATCTATTACTACAGATTTTAGGTTGTTTGCATTCTTTGATACATCAGCAATTCCAGTAATCCTTGCTTCTGTTATTGGGGTGAGACAGCAGTCTGATACAATTAGTTTTGGGGTTTATTTAGTTGATATATAAGTACATCCATTCCTCCTTGATTCTGTAGTGAAATAGCAGTCTGATGCAACCAGTTTTGTTGTTTATTTAGTTGATATATAAGTACATCCATTCATCTTTGTTTCTGTGGTGAAATTGCAATCTGATACAAATAGTTTGGGGGAGTATTTAGCTCATCTAAAAGTATCTCCATTCCTCTTTGATTTTGGGGTGATATTGCATTCTGTTACAAACAGTTTGGGGTGTTTTATTTTCTATATAAGTACTTCCATTCCTCCTTTATTCTAGGGTGATAGTACAATCTGATACAAACAGTTTTGGGGTGTATTTAGTGGATATATAGTATAAGTACATCCATTCCTCCTTGATTCTGGTGTTAAATTGTAGTCTGATACAAACAGTTTTGGGGTGTATTTAGTTCATATAAAAGTACATCCATTCCTCCCTGATTCTGGTGTGAAATTTCAGTCTAATAAAACCAGTTTTGGGGTGTATTTAGTTGATATATAAGTATATCCATTCCTCCTTGATTCTGGGATAATATTGCGTTCTGTTACAGAGTTAAGAGTTTTGGGGTGTATTTATTTTAGATATAAGTACTTCCATTCCTCCTTGATTCTAGGTTGATATTACAATCTGATACAAACAGTTTTGGAGTGTATTTAGTTGATATACTGTACAGTATAAGTACATCCATTCCTTCTTTATTCTGGAAAGTGTGGTCTCGCATGCTGCATAGGGGAAGAAAGCACGCTATTCGGGCCTAAAAAAAAAAAGGATACTAGAGGTGATCTGACCATATAGGGCGAGAACACATAACCTGAAAAGGGTTAGCCGCCGAGGCTGCAGTTCACAGAAGCAGAACACTTCTATACACCTTTTTAGGGTGGTCAAATTCTTTTACACTTAATTCGATGTGTCAATCAGTAGTTGCAGAGAAATGGTGGCCTCATACTACACGCTTTAGGGTCAGTTTACACTTTAGTTATTTGATCAGTTATTTCCATCATTTTTTTGTGAGCCAAAACCAGTAGTTAAGCCTACTCAGAGATAAGGTGTAAGGAAAGATCTGCACCTATTCTGTGTTTTTGACCCAAACCTGGCTTGAACTACACATTTTAGGGTGTTCAAATTGTTTTACGAGAAATTTGATAGGTCAATCCCTAGTTGAGCAGTTGGTGTAAAATGGCGGCATAATACTTCACACTTTTAGGGTGTTCAAATTCTTTTACACTTAAATTGATGCCTCAATCCCTAGTTGAGGAGTTAGTGTGAAATTGCGGAATGATACTACACACTTTTAGGGTGTTCAAATTCTTCTATACTTAATTTGAGGCGTCAATCTGTAGTTGTGGCGTTGGTGCAAAATTTCAGCCTGACACTATTGTTCTTTTACCCTTGTAGTTATTGTTACAGTACAGTATGTCCGATAGACAGGTGAGAAGGAGAGATCCGCTGCTTCCTCCGGTAGGTGGGCAAGTAACAATGAGAATCATGTGGGAGCTGGTGTTGCGAGCGGTCAGGCAGACAGTAGTGGATGATGATGTAGCCGATTGCATGTCGGAGCAGGGTGAAGAGAGGGCTTCATCATCATCAGGAGAAGAGGGTGGCAGCTTGCGCGTGAGGCAATGGCTGTGCCCGCAGGGTGGTAGCATGGCCGTGAGTCAGCAGGGTGGCAGCAGTGTGAGATCTGTAACCAAACGTGCCCAGGGTGGACCGCCTGGTATGCAAGAACCTGCCTGTCCGGAAAGAAGTAGCGCTGCACAAGTTTAAAGAGGCAGAGGTATTTGGCAGTCAGCACGGAGTAGTAGTGGGAAAATGCCATACTCGGCAGTGTGGTCATTTTTTATTAACCCGCCGGAGATTGGCTGGACCCCTGTGTTGACTCCTCATGTGATTTCGCATGTGATTCCCGCCCTCACCATTCTGCGACTGGGCCACTGTGTTGACTCTTCATGCGATTCCTACCCTGATCACTCTGTGACTGGGCCACTGTGTTGATTCCTCATGCGATTTCTACCCTCACCACTCTGTGACTGAGCCACTGTATTGACTCCTCATGCGATTCCTCATGCGACTCCCACCCTCACAACTCTTTGACTGGGCCAATCTGTTGACTCCTCATGTGATTCCGCATGCAATTCCCACCCTCACCACTTTGTGACTGGGCCACTGTGTTTACACCTCACGCGATTCCTCATGCAACTCCCACCCTCACCACTTTGTGACTGGGCCACTGTGTTGACTCCTTAGGCAATTCCTTATGCAATTCCCACCCTCACCACTTTGTGACTGGGCCACTGTGTTGACTCCTTAGGCAATTCCTCATGCAATTCCCACCCTCACCACTTTGTGACTGGGCCACTGTGTTGACACCTCATGCGATTCCTCATGCGACTCCCACCCTCACCACTCTGTGACTGGGCCACTGTGTTGACTCCTTATGCAATTCCTCATGCAATTCCTACCCTGACCACTCTGTGACTGAGCCACTGTGTTGACTCCTCAAGTGATTCCTCATGCGATTCCTACCCTGACCACTCTGTGACTGAGCCACAGTGTTGACTCCTCATGTTATTCCTCATGCAATTCACACCCTCACCAATCTGTGACTGGGCCACTGTGTTGACTTCTTATGCAATTCCTCATGCAATTCCTACCCTGACCACTCTGTGATTGGGCCTCAGTGTTAACTCTTAATACTGTTGCCACCCTCACCATTCTGTATTTGGGCCACTCTGTTGACCCCTCATGCTGTTGCCACCCTCACCACTCTGTGACTGGGCCATTGTGTTGACTCCTCATGATGTTGCCACCCTCACGACTCTGTGATTTGACCTCAGTGTTAACTCATAATACTGTTGCCACCCTCACCACTCAGTAATTGGGCCGCTGTGTTGACTCCTCATGCTGTTGTCACCTCACAACTCTGTAACTGGGCCACTGTGTTGACTCCTTATGCAGTTGCCACCCTCTCCATTCGGTGATGGGGGCACTACTTGTTACAGCGTGTAACAGAACAGGTTCTGTAGAAATCCATGTGGAATCAGCTGACGATATGTAAAAGTAGTGTGCTTCTTCAATCTATAGGTTCTTTATACCTGACGCTAACATTGACCTGTAAGGTTCACACTTGAGTTATACAGGCTCTGTGCCGCCAGGAAATAGCTGTTTTTTAAAGTGATTTCTCACAAATAAATTTGAATATTTTGGGGAAATTTAGCAAACTGTCCGAATCGATTTTTCAAAAAATTCACTCATCTCTATTCATTACAAGGACTTCACATTTAAAGTGTCAGTTCGCACTGGAGTGCTAAGAAGCATCACAATTAATTCAATACTGTTTGTGACAAATTACTTTGTCATGACGTGCATTTCTTTGTAAATAGCAGGTGCAATGACGGAGAACAGCGATTGCACCGCCCCTGTCATTGAACCCCTCAGATCCCGTGTTTATCGCTGATTGTGGCATCTGAGATAAAAATGAGGGCTTTCTGGGCTTAATCGGTTAAAAAAATAATAATATTCACCTTATCAATTTGAGAGTGAAGAGGCCGCCGTGGCCATCTTGATTAAAGATCCACAAAACCTTGTGAGGTGCATTATTATTATTTTGCGCTGGGGATCTTTAATCAAGATGGCCACGGCAGCCTCTTCACACTCAAATATATGAGGTGAGTATGACAGGGTTTTTTTTTTACTGCTTTTTCAGGAAAATTGATTCACGGCAAATTGAATTTTCCCTGAAATTCGTATCGAAGTCAACTTTGCATACTTAGATTCACTCAACCCTACTCCTGATGCTCATCCTTCTCCTCATCACTTGTTTCAACAGCAATCGATTAGCGAGTTGATTGCAAAAAGACAATAGTATGCGTGCACTCATCCAACGGGTCAGAAGCTGAATGTGCACCTGGCAAAGTTGCTGGTACTACTGTTCTTCCCTTTCTATCATTTTTTTTTATGCACCCCTTAGGGGGGCCAGGTCTCATTGATGACTATCCTCATCTTTTGCTGGCTTTACTTCTTCCAAATCATCCTTTTCTGTCTCAATGTCTGAGAAAAGTAAGCAAGATGCAGAGAGTGGAGGAGCTGGATATTCCTGATGACATAGCATTGGTATCAGATAATGTGGATTCATTTTTTATGCACCCCTTAAGACCATTAGTGTTGAGCGAATCGAAGTATCATAAGTCTAAATCGATCTAAAAAATTTGATTTGTCGCAAAGCTGACTTTGCTTGCACTTCATGGTAAAAATCACGTTTACTAAAATGGTTGCTGCTCGTGTTACAAAGTGAAAGTAAGAAGCCCAGGTAAATGATATTACCAATAATGCCATGCTGGTAGCTAATCAGCAAATAGCCATTCTCAATCAGCATATAGCTCCTCATCCTGCACTGTTTCCACCATTTCACTGCTGAGCTGAGCTTAGAAAGTGCTTGACAAGCACTCATGCGCTAGGGACAGTGTTGCAGAAAACAGTTTAAAAAATAATATTGGAGAGGGAGAGTGTTGGGACAGTGCAGGAAGATCATATAGAGAGTTTTTTGAGATGGTAGGCAGAGCATAGGGAGACCGTAGGGACAGTACAGGCTGAATGTAATTACCCTGTTCACCTGCTGCGCTATTCATTCTTAATCTTTTTTGTTATACATAGACTTACTGTGCATCAGACTTAGTCCCAACAGGTGGTCTAATATATCACTGCTTTTATCTTATAAATCTGCAGCGCCATTCATACTTTATATGTTCTGTTATACATAGACTACATAGGCTAATATATTGCAGCGTTTATCTTGTTCAGCTGCTGCAGCATCCATACTTAATCTGCATATATATATATATATATATATATATATATATATATATATATATACTTAAGAACAGTCCCAGTAAGAGGACTGAAATGTTGCTGTATGGGTGAAAAACGTGCAACAGATTTTTTCACTACTTGGATGTGCTGCTGCCTTTTTTCCTTTTCTATACTTTCATTTTGGGATACATCTGAACTGCTGGCACTCTGCTTACTGTGAAATTGATGATGCGTGCTCCTTACTAAACTATCTGTATGGTTTCTACCTGTATGTTAGACCAAAACTTCATTATTTGGTGTAATTTGGACCTTAAAATATCTATAATCCGATGATTTATGTGTAAATATTTAACCACTTGAAGACCACAGGTTTATACCCCCCTAGTGACCAGGCCATTTTTTACAAATCCGCACTACACTACTTTCACCGTTTATTGCTCGGTCATACAACTTACCACCCAAATGAATTTTACCTCCTTTTCTTCTCACTAATAGAGCTTTCATTTGGTGGTATTTCATTGTTGCTGACATTTTTACTTTTTTTTGCTATTAATAAAAATGTAACGACATTTTTGCAAGAAAATGACATTTTTCACTTTCTGTTGTAAATTTTAAAAGTTATAGCGTTTACAAACTATGGTGCAAAAAAGTGAATTTCTGCATTTTGAAGCAGCTCTGACTTTCTGAGCACCTGTCATGTTTCTTCAGGTGCTAGAATGCCAGGGTAGTATAAATACCCCCCAAATGACACCATTTTAGATAGAAGACACCCCAAAGTATTCGCGGAGGGGCATGGTGAGTTCATGTATCATTTCATTTTTTTTCACAAGTTAGCGGAAAATGACACTTTCTGAGGAAAAAATAATAATAATAAAGTTTCCATTTCTGCTAACTTCTGGCAAAAAAAAATAAAATCTCAGACGGACTCACTATGCCCCTCAGTGAATACCTTGGGGTGTCTTCTTTCCAAAATGGGGTCATTTGTGGGGTGTGTTTACTGTTCTGGCATTTTGGGAGGGGCTAAATTGTGAGCAGCCATGTAAAACCTAAAGGTACTCGTTG
Source organism: Bufotes viridis (assembly GCA_033119425.1). Classification (NCBI taxonomy): domain Eukaryota; kingdom Metazoa; phylum Chordata; class Amphibia; order Anura; family Bufonidae; genus Bufotes; species Bufotes viridis. The sequence goes on along the minus strand of CM065593.1, from coordinate 212,991,885 downwards.
GAATTTGGGCCCCTTTACGCACCCAGGCTGCAAAAAAGTGTCACTCATGTGGTATCGCCGTACTCAGGAGAAGTAGAGCAATGTGTTGTGGGGTGTATTTTTACATATACCCATGTTGGGTGAGAGAAATATCTCTGTAAATTGACAATTTTGTATAAAAAAATTTAAAAAGTTGTCGTTTACAGCGATATTTCTCACACACAGTATGGACATATATAAAAAATACACCACATTGCCTTACTTCTCCTGAGTACGGTGATACCACATGTGTGCCACTTTTTTGCAGCCAAGATGCGCAAAGGGGCCCAAATTCCAATGAGTACCTTTAGGATTTCACAGGGCATTTTTACGGATTTAGATTCTCACGCTTTAGGACCCCTAAAATGCCAGTGCAGTATAAATACCCCACAAGTGACCCCATTTTGGAAAGAAGACACCCCAAGGTATTCTTTGAGGGGCATGGCGAGTTCACAGAAAAAATAAATTTTGGCACAAGTTAGCGGAAATTGATATATATATATATTTTTTACAAAGTCTCATATTCCACTAACTTGTGACAAAAAATTAAATTTTACATGAACTCACCATACCCCTCACGAAATACCTTGGGGTGTCTTCTTTCTAAAATGGGGTCACATGTGAGGTGTTTGTAAACATAGAATGTGTCGGCAGATAAGAACCATTTGGCCCATCTAGTCTGCCCAATATGCTGAATACTATGGATAGCCCCAGGCCCTATCTTATATGAAGGATGGCCTTATGCCTATCCCATGCATGCTTAAACTCCTTCACTGTATTTGCAGCTACCACTTCTGCAGGAAGGCTATTCCATGCGTCCACTACTCTCTCAGTAAAGTAATTCTTCCTTATATTACTTTTAAACCTTTGCCCCTCTAATTTAAAACTATGTCCTCTTGTAGCAGTTTTTACTATGTCCTCTTGTAGCAGTTTTTTTTTTTGTACTGCCCTGGCATTTGAGGGTCTCCGCAATCATTACACGTATGACCAGCATTAGGAGTTTCTGCGATTCTCCTTATATTGAGCATACGGGTAATTAGATTTTTTTTTCCGTTCAGCTCTGGGCTGAAAAAAATAAATAAATTAACAGCACAGATTTTTTCATTCGCATCGATCAATGTGGATGAAAAAATCTCTGCCAAAATCAGTGACTGCGGTGCGGTGGGCTGGGCGCTAACTACCTAACAAGTAGCTAGCTAACTGGCGGTGATAAGGGACCCTTATGCCCCATTCACACGTCCGCAATTCTGTTTGCGGAACGGAATTGCGGACCCATTCATTTCTATGGGGACAGACTTTGTCCCGCTCGGATCCGGAATTATGGATCCGTGCTTCCGGGTATGCACTTCCGTTCCGCAAAAATATAGAACATGTCCTATTCTTGTCCGCAATTGCGGACAAGAAAAAGCATTTTCTATATAGTTCTGGCAATGTGCGGATCTGCAAAATGCGGAAAGCACATTGCCGGTGTCCGTATTTTGCGGATCCGCAGATCCATGGATCCGCAAATCCATGGATCAGCAAAACACATACGGACGTCTGAATGAGCCTTACAAGGGGGTGATTAGTGACAGGGGGGGTGACAGGGGGTGATCAGGGGGGGTGACATGGGTGATCAGGGGTTAATCAGTGATGGGGGGTGGGGTGTGTAGTGATTGGTGCACTTTACCTATGTTTCCTCTGGTGGTCCCAGACAAAGGGACCACCAGACGAGCAGACAGCAGGCATATCAGACGCTGTTTACAAAACAGCGTCTGATATGCGATTTAAATGCGTTTTTTTCCGCATCTACAGCCTGTCAGCGCATGATCAGCACTGGCAGGCTGTAGTTTCAGTTGTCCCGGCTCCGATAGCATGAACGCGCGCGCATGACGCGCGCGCGTTCATGCGAAATCTCGGGTCTCACGAGATGACGCCGATAGGCGGCAGTGAGACCTGAGAGAGCCGCCGCGCTGACGCACATCGGCGTTAGCGTGGCGGCAAGTGGTTAAATGGATATTAAAGTGCAAGAAAAAAAGGGTCCTAGGTAGTGTTGGGTGCTCGGGCCAAACACATCGGGATGTTCAGGTTCTCTACAGAGCAGCCAAGTATAATGGAAGTCAATAGGAGAACCCGAGCATTAAACCAGGCAACCCCTGCTCTGAAGAGGGGAGGGTGCCTTGTTCATAGAAAAAGGTCAGAAATTGATCATGGGGAGGATGTCTGGATGCATCTTGGACTCCCAGGTCACTGCTTGGAACGATGTTGTCCGAGTAGCATGCCACTTTTACAGACTGACAAAAATACGCACGAAACCAAAGATAAAATCGATTTCAGAGCAAAAATTCTTAGGAAACATTCTTTCTTGTATATTTACTTGTATATAAACTGCAGGGGGCTGCCAAAAATTACAAGCAAGAGGAGCTCCGATACAACCTGTATATCATAAAGGAGGGCCTCATTCATATTGTGGTACAATTGTTCAGGTAGTGGGACTCCTACACACATACAGCCTATGAACTAAGTGAAAGGGCTGCCAAAAATTACAAAGAACCATCACTACAATACACTCTTTGTTAAACATAAAGCAGGGCATCATACACACCCTTGAAAAATTATAATTGATGGCCTGCTGGTGACCCTCAAAAACATTTGAAACAAGGGCCTCCTGATCTGATAATCTAAAACATTAGGGGCGAGGGCCTGCTGCTGAGCTGACCCTCTAAAAAATTTGGGATGAGGGTCTGCTGCTGAGCTGACCATCAAAAAAATTATGGTTCAGGGCCTGCTGCTGAACTGACCATCGAAAAAATTATGGGCAAGGGTCTTCTGCTGATCTGACCATCTAAAACATTGGGGTGAGGGTCTGCTGCTGTGCACCATAATAATCACGGCCACTTCCCCGTCCCTTACTGCTCGCCTTCTTCATATTAAATGATATATATTCTTTGGAAGTGTGAGAGCAAAAAAAATGTAAAAGGTATTTGGGATGTGGAAATGTCACACAGGAGATATCCCACCGATAATGTGAATGCTGTCACCAGCGGCTAATAAAAAATTAAAGGAAATGTCACAGGTATTTGGGATAAGGAAACGTTATACAGGAGAGGTACCACCGGTAATGTCACTGTCTGCAGCGTCTATGAAAAAAGTACACTGTATGTCACAGATAAAAAATGTATGTGCACACGTTACAATGGAAATGTAGCACTGGTAATGTCACTGTCAGAAGCGGACAACGTCTATTGAAAAAGTACACTGTATGTCACAGATACATTTTTTAACCGCACATGATACACTGGAGATGTGGCACTTATATTGTCACTGTACTGTAGTCCGCAGGACACTGTATGTCACTGATACATTTTTTCAGCGCACAAGTTACACAGCAGAAGTTTTGCATCTAATGTCACTATCCGCAGCGGTCATCGTCTACAGAAAAAGTTCTCTGGATGTCACTGATATTTTTGGGATGCGCACACTTTACACAGGAAATGAGGCGCAGCTAATCTAACTGCCTGCAGCGTACACAGAGCACGGAAAAAGTACACTGGATGTCACGGATATTTTCTGGGATGCTCACACTTTACACAGAAGATGTGGCGCTGATAATTTAACTGTCCACAGCAGCCTATTAGACGCTATTTAGCGCAGGGTACGCTAAACAAATATATTGCTGCTGCCCCACACAATAGTCCTTGTGACAAAAGCACCTTTGTCACTGGGAGTTGGAGAGGCCTGCTTGCCAGCCTCTTGCCCTGTGACTATGGCCCCAGTGACAGTAAGCACAATGGACAATGCATATGACGCAATTAGCAATCACAATGGACATTGCCTGTGACCTAATTAACAATCACAATGGACATTGGCTGGGACGCAATCAGCAAGCACAATGGACAATGCATGTGGGGTTGTTATATATCTGGCTGTAGGATGATTGGTCACTGTTTTTTGTGTGCCTGTCCTCTATCAGGTCCCCGGGGGAGTAGCCCTGGCCAGGGGACTTGCATAAAAGGCTAAGCTTTGGCCATCAATAAAGGAGAAGTTCGGCTTTACCCCTTCATAAAGTCTTGGCTCATGGTTGGGGCATGGGATAACTACACTCTTGGGGATTGCTATATCACAATACTCCCCTGAGTATAAGCTCTTGTAAGAGCTTGTTCCTGGTTCCTGCTTTCTGGAGTTAGGAGAGGTGGTTATGGTGTCCGGTGGAGTGCTTGGAACCCTTGGGAAGTGCTAGGAGTAGGCGTCAGCGGAAGGTGCCCAGTCGGGGTGCCAGGCGTTCCATTACAGTTCTTAAAAGGACTTTTGCATCTGTAAAGTTTTAGCAATGAAGCGCAGGTTGCACTACAATTATATATTGCTGCTATTACACACAAAGTTCTTAAAATGACTTTTGGGTCTCTGAAAAGTTTTTCTAATAAAAATAGTCCAATATCACTCCCTACACTGTCTGTCCCTTACTATGCACAGCTCTCCCTGACTAAGACTCAGCAGAACACGTGCCATCGGGTGCTATATAGCACCAGATGACGTGTTCTGGCCAGCCTATCACTGTAATGCCAGTAATAAACATGGCTACAGCATTACAGTGAGGGCTGTACTTACCTGCATGTTTATTGGCTGCGTAACAGCCAAGAAACGTGCGTGGAGGAGACTCAAGCATTGTGCTGGAGTACATGCGGTATTCAGCTGAATACCGCCATGTGCTGAGCATGGCGATGCTCGAGCCGAACTGTTGGTCGGCCTAGCATGCTCGCTCAACACTAGTCCTAGGGGCTCAACATGCTGTAAATAAATAATGGAACTTACACTCACCTAACCAATTCTTAGTTAATGCAGTTCAGATGGAGTCAGTAATTACGTTTTGGGGTAGTTAGAGGTGGGGCCTAGTATAAAAAAATTGCTGCAATGTATGCCGGGATATATTGTCTCTCTGTCATTTGCAGGCATTGATTTCAGCCGTTTAAACCCTTAGATGCCATGGTCAGTAGCCACCCACAGCATCTATGGGGTTAATAGAGGGAGAGGACTCCTTCTCTCCCCCATCGGGCCGCCATGCTGCAATAATAGCGACCCGATGGTTACCATACCAACCGGATACCTTACAAAGGCATCCATGCTTGCCATGTATCTAAGTGTGAGTGTAAAACTGACAATACAGTGCATTGCAATAGATAACTATTACAATGCACTGTATAGCTGTCAGGCTGACTGAATATTTGAGATCCAAAATTGGTCTTGTTAAAAAAAGTGAAAAAATAAAAGCGCAAAAAATAAATAAAAAATTTAATAAAAATAAAATAAATTGCCTTTTCCCATATCTGTTCATTTAGAAGTGATTAAAAAAGGAAATAATAAAATAAACTACATATACAGTAATTTGTAATAACCTGATCCATAAAAGCATTGTGGTAATAATTAGAGATGGGCAAACATCCGCCAGGACATTTCGCGAACCCGCTATGGGATCAAATGTTCGCGAACTGCGCGTTCCGGCGGGCCCCATTCACGTTAATGGCAGGCGAACCTGAAAAACCTTCAGGTCATATTTGCAGCCACCAAATACTTACTAGAAGTGCATAAATAGTCCCACAACATGGAAAGTGACATACCAAAGGGGGGTTAATGGCAAAAATTCCCACAAAAAAATATTTATTTTCATCAGGGGTCATTTTTATGCATCTTAAAGGGAAATTCAAAAGTGTGCCATGCTGGAGTCTAGAAAAATTTAAATTTTAGGCCATGGGAGTATGGGCCCCAAAAAGTAGGCATTTACCTGACAGAAAAAAACAAGTGATTATATGGCTGGAGGTATATTAGGTGGTCAGTGGATAACAATTTTACTGTAGGCCCGTGGAGTACAGGCCCCAAATATTAGGCATTCACCGGACAGAAAAAAAACAAGTGATTATGTGGCTGGAGGTATATAACATATATATAAGGAATATAATATTTGGTGGAAGCAGGTATATCAAACCCCGTAATCAGTATCTTGTAAAAGCAGGTATATCAAAGGACTCAATCAGTATTCATGGGAAGCAGTTATATCAAACCCCTTAATCGGTATTTTGTGATAGCAGGTATCTCACAGGCCTCAATCAATATTTGGTGGAAGCAGGTATATCAATCCTCTTAATCAGTATTTTGTGAAAGCTGATATATAGCAGGCATCAATCAGTGTTTGATGGAAGCAGGTCTATCAAACGCATCAATCAATATTTGGTGCAAGCAGGTATATCACACCCCCCTGTTTATTTGGGGAAACAGGTTAGAGGTATATGGCAGCCGTCAATCAGTATTTTGTGGAACCAGATGTATCGCAGACTTCAATCAACATTTGGTGGAAGCGGGTATATCAATCACCTTAATCAGTATTTTGTGGAAGCTGGTATATCGCAGGCGTCAATTAGTATTTGGTGGAAGCAGGTCTATCAAACCCCTTAATCAGTATTTTGTGGAAGCAGGTGTATCGCAGGTCTCAATCGATATTTGGTGGAAGCAGGTGTATCAATCCCCTTAATCAGTATTTTGTGGAAGCAGGTGTATCGCAGGCCTCAATCAATATTTGGTGGAAGCAGGTATATCAATACCCTTAATCAGTATTTTGTGGAAGCAGGTGTATCACAGAACTCAATCAGTATTTGGTGGAAGCAGGTATATCAAGCCCCTTAATCAGTATTTTGTGGAAGTAGGTATATCACAGAACTCAATTAGTATTTGGTTGAAGCAGGTCTATCAAACGCCTTAATTAGTATTTTGTGGAAGCAGGTGTATCGCAGGCCTCAATCAATATTTGGTGGAAGCAGGTATATCAATCCCCTTAATCTGTATTTTGTGAAAGCAGGCCTCAATCAATATTTGTTGGAAGCAGGTATATCAATCCCCCTAATCAGTATTTTGTGGAAGCAGGTTTATCACACCCTCAACAGTTATATCACACCACCCTGTTTATTTGGGGCAACAGGTTACAGGTATATCGCAGCCATAAATCAGTATTTTGTGGATGCAGGTATATCGCATCTGTCAATCTGTTTTTTTTGGGGGGGCAACAGGTATATCACACCTGTTCCAAATAGTTGTTCCAATTGCGTTTGTCACTCTATATACCTGCGGTATCGCAGCAGAACTGCACATAACTGCTGAACAATACAAATGCACTATATACTTTCTATGTTAGAAAGATTATTATAGGTATATCACACCCCTCAATCACTTTTTTGGGGTGCAGCAGGTATATCACACCAGTTGCAATTATTTATTCCAATTGCGTTTGTCCATCTATATACCTGCAGTATCGCAGCAGAACTGCACACAACTGCTGCACAATACAAATGCACTATAATATACATTCTATGTTAGAAAGTATATTATAAGTATATCACGTCCCTCAATATGTCACACCTATCGACAGCACACCTATATCAGTCCTTAAAAGGAATTTTGTGGACCTATTAGCTAATGTTTGGTGTCCCTAACAGTCTGTCCCTGCTCCACAAAGCAACCTCTTCCTGAAATGGCAAAATACAGAATGTAAAATGGCTGCCAGATTTGGTTCATATATAGGGTGGGGTTGTGTCCATGTGCTGAAACGTCTTAATTGGCTGTCCTGTCCCACCTGATGGCTGTGTCATGGGTCAAAGTTTGGTGCAAAGAAAAAGAATATGGTGCATGCGAATATCGCGATATGTTTGCATGTTCGGTGAATCGTGAACGTGCAAAGTTCTCCACGAAACGACCACCAAGCGAACTGTAAAGCCATCACTATTAATAATCCAACTAGGTGAATGCCGTAAAAAAAAAAAAAAAGAAACTATTGCTTTTTTTTTTACCTTACCTTCCAAAAATTTTAATAAAGAGTGATCAAAAAGTCATATGTACCTCAGCATGATAACAATAAAAACTACATCCCATCCTGCAAAAATGAGGCCCTTGCACAGCTACATTGGTTAAAAAAATAAAAATGTTATGGATGTTAGTATATGTTGATGCAAAATATAATTCACTTTGAACCCCTTTAGGACACATGACGTACCGGTACGGCATGTTTCCCGAGTCCTTAAGTACACATGACGTACCGGTACGTCATAAGTAGTTCCGATAACTGCTGCTCAGCCAGCAGTGATCGGAACAAGGTACCTGCTGAAATCATTCAGCAGGTACCTTGTTACAATGCCCAGGGGGCTCCTGTGACCCCCCGTATCGGCAATCGCTGCAAATCACAGGTCAATTTGCGATCTCTGATCCCCGCGATCTGTGACCGCGGGGATCAGAGAGTTAATGCCCCCAAAGTTGTAAACTTTAACCCCCCCTGCAGCCCCCAATCATATTGTGGCTGTGGGGATGCAGGAGGGGTGGTTGCGGGTGGCGGGAGGCGGTGCGGGAGGCGGGCGGTGCGGCAGGCAGGATCGCAATTGCGATCCCCCGCCCACCTCCTCTGTAATATTCCCTGGTGACTAGTGGATCTCTCAGAGTGTCAGCACATTGCTGACACTCTGATAGAAACAGCTGGCATCTGTGCTTGATAAGATGCCAGCCGTTTAACCCCTTCCATACCGCGATCCGTAGGGACTGCGGTATGGAAGGGTTAACAGGGAGGGAGCTCCCTCCCTCTCCCATCGGGGCTGTGCCTTTGCAGCCCCCCGACAGGATGGGATCGCAGAGGGAGGGAGCCCCCCTCCCTCCCCATCCATCACCCACTGCTCTCTTATGGCAGCGGGTGATAGTTGCCATGGAAGCAGGACGCTTTCAGAAGCGTCCTGCTCTCCATGATGCTGAAAGTCTGAATAGACCTGCTAAAGGTCTATTCAGACTTTGTAAAGTAAAAAATACAGCACAATGCAATATATAGTGTACTGTACTGTATTATACAGACACCAGATCCACTGGATCTACAAGAACCATGTGGGTCTGGGTAAAAAAAAAATGTAAAAAACACATATCACTAAATAAAAATTAAAAGAATAAAATACACTACACATATTAGGTATCGCTGCGTCCGTAAAAACCTGCTCTATAAAAATATCACATGACTGAACTCCTCAGGTGAACACCATAAAAATAAAATTAAAAAAATTGTATAAATAAGCCATTTTTTGGCACCTTACATCACAAAAAGTGTAATACAAAGCGATCAAAAAGGTGTATGCTTCCCAAAATAGTACCAATCAAACCACCATCTCATCCCGCAAAAAATGAGCCCCTACCTAAAACATATTGCCAAAAAATAAAATAAACTATGCCTCTCAGACTAAAACATGATTTTTTTTTTGTTTCAAAAATGCTTTTTAGTGGTAAATGTAAAACAAACCCTAAAAAGTAGACATATTGGGTATCTACACGTCCGTAAGAATCTGCTCTATAAAAAATATCACATGACCTAACCCCTCAGGTGAACGCTGTAAACATAAAAAATAAAAACGTTGTCAAAAAAGCCATTTTTTGTCATCTTACATCACAAAAAGTGTAATAAAAAAAAAAAAAAAACTATGGCTTTCAGAATGTGGAGACACTAAAAAAGATTTTTTTTTCAAAAATGCTTTATTATGTAAAACTGAAATAAAAAACCCCAAAAAGTTGTCATATTTGGTATTGTCGTGTCCGTAACAACCTGCACTATAGAAATAGCACACAATCTAACCTGTCAGTTCAACGATGTAAATAACAAAAAATACTAAACGTCACATTTTGCACATTTTCCATTTTAATCCATTTTTCCAGTAAGAAAGCAAAGGTTAACAGTAGAGATGAGCGAACATTTAAAAAAAGTCCGTTGTTCGGGGTTCAGGTGGTGGTTAATTGCGCATCCCGTTATGGATTCCACAATAGCGCATATGGAATCCATAAGGGGCGGCTGCCACCAACCCGAACTGTAGAACAGCTGAAGGACCTGACGTGACGTCACGTCATGTGATCAGTGCGGGCTCAGCACGGGATCAAATCCCGTGCTGAGCCACGCCCCCTGCACTGATCACATGACAGTGACGTCACGCCAGGTCCTTCAGCTGTTCTACAGTTCGGGTTGGTGGCAGCCGCCCCTTATGGATTCCATATGCGCTATTGTGGAATCCATAACGGGATGCGCAATTAACCACCACCCGAACCCCGAACAACGGACTTTTTTTAAATGTTCGCTCATCTCTAGTTAACAGCCAAACAAAACTCAATATTTATTGCCCTGATTCTCTTGTTTGCACCAACACCCCATATGTGGTCGTAAACTGCTGTATGGCCAAACGGCAGGGCACAGAAGGAAGGGAACGCCATATGGTTTTTGAAAGGCTGATTTTGCTGGACTGATTTTTTGACACTATGTCCCATTTGAAGCCCCCCTGATGCACTCCTACAGTAGAAACTCCAAAAAAGTGACCCCATCTTGGAAACTACGGGATAAGGTGTCAGTTTTGTTGGTATTATTTTAGGGTAAATATGATTTTTGGTTGCTCTATATTACACTTTTTCAGGACAAGGTAACAAAAAATAGAAATTCTGAAATTGCATCTCCATTTGCCAATAACTCTTGTGGAACATCTAAAGGGTTAACAAAGTTTGTAAAACTGGTTTTGAATACCTTGAGACGTGTAGTTTCTTAGATGGAGTCACTTTTATGGAGTTTCTACCCTAGGGGTGCATCGGGGGGGCATTTAAATGGGACATGGTGTCAAAAAACCAGTCCAGCAAAATCTGCCTTCCAAAAACCATATGGCGTTCCCTTCCATCTGTGCCCTGCCGTTTGGCCATACAGCAGTTTACGACCACATATGGGGTGTTTGTGCAAACTACAGAATCAGGGGAGTAAATATTAAGTTTTGTTTGGCTGTTAACCCTTGCTTTGTTACTGGAAAAAATGGATTAAAATGGAAAATTTTCCCCAAAAATCGAAATTCTGAAATGTTATCTTATTAAGGTTTGTTTTGCTGTTAAAGGAAATCTGTCACATGGATTACCAATATGAAAGTAAAACTATTGCCATGTACAATAAAATACCTTCTTTCTTGATGTACCCCTTAATTCTTTATTTTCTGCCTTCATTTTCGTGTAAATCCATTTTTTGTATTGTGCAAATTGGTCAGTAAGTTGCACAGAAGGGTGTTATTATCTTGTGTCCAGCCAGCCTTCCATCAGAGCCCAAGCACGCCTCTCCAGGGCCAAACTATCCGCCCACACAGCACTGTGACCGCCCCCTCCCCCCGCTATATCATTGAGGTGATGTAACTCCACCCACATATGCTTCCTACAACATGCAGAGATGCAGAGAGAGTATTAGATGATTTGGAAAAGATAAGAAAAGCAGATGGCAGAAGAAGAGTTCTTTGACCTGTAGTGCAGGAAAGTGGTTGGGGATGGAGAAGTGGGTTTGCAACTAAGGGGTGGGGTGGGATTCATTCTTATTCTGTCAGTCTGGGAAGGCCCCAGGACTGGTTTTCTATCCTCTTTTATCAGTTTGTGGGATCCAACTGCCGGTCACCTGCTGCGCCACAAGGTACTCTTCATATGTAGTTTCATGATGCAAGGGTTAAAAGTAAGTATAACTTTATTAGGCAAAATGTATATAGTGCACAAAATAGTAGTAGGGGGCACACTTAGCAGAAGGAAGCTGAATACAATATTGAAAACAATTTAATAGGTGCACTAATAAAAACAATGGATGAGGACATAGACAATAATATAACATAAGTATATATAGTAAATAAAACGGCATTGGATCCAGAGTCCAGATAACGCTGCCTCAAAAAACTAGCATGGGCAACTTTAGGAGTACCCAAAACACTAACGATATCCGGTAGTGCAAAGATAGAGTCTCACTTAACACAGCTAGTGGTAATATAGCAGTAAGTATACCAAGTGCCAATGGTAAACCGAAGAGATGTTACTCCAGTATAATGTTGAGGGCAGTCACTCACATCACAGGCCGGTAACGATGCCCGCGCTGTACATGTCACTTATTGCCAGTTTCCTCTTGCATAAAACTCTTGCGGCTCTCACAAAGTCCTCTGCCTTACCTCCTGTCCCGATACTGCGTCGGAGCGTGACCGCTATGTTTTTCCTCCTGACACCCGTGGTCAACTATTGGCCCCATGTAGCCCCTTTATGTAATTCTCATACAAAAGGGCATTTTCAGGAGATTGCAGGCCACAACAGCAATCATTTTTTATATTGTGCCATGCACCTAACCAGCCAAAATCCAAACCAGCAACAGCCCCTGTTTGGCTAACATATTATATGGCAGCTACTAGTTTTCAGGCTCCTGTTCCTAATGGCAATAATCCAGCGCCATGTTTGATCCATCCACCATGTTTGGCCCATGTTGTACTAACTGTAATGCATGTTTAAAGCAAAATACCATCTGGTTCATAATATATATTTGTAGAGTTTTCGATTTTACACTTGGAATATAGAAATCTTTTTTTTTTTTTTGGGGATTCATGTCTACAGTGTTAAAAATAATGTGTGTTCTTTAAGTAGTTTCCTATTTGACAGACCAATTTTATTGTGTACATTTTTATATTTATTATCAGCCTTTTTTTTATTTGTATTGTTTGTATTGTTTTCAGAGCATATAGTACAGGGCCCATTTTTTGTTTTGGATTGTTGTTTTTTCCTCCCAATGTTCTAATAGCCATAAATTTAAAATTTTCCATTCTTATAGCCATGTGAGGGCTTATCTTTTGCAGGATAAATTGTACTATTTAAGAGCACCATTCAATTCTCCTTGTCTGTTACTGGAAAATGGGGAAAAAAATTATTTGTGGGGTTAGATTGAAAAAAAAAAAAATTCTAATCTTTTTTGGCCAGTTTCTCACGAGTGTATTTATTCCAGAAAATAAGCTCTGTTTAGGATCAATATTTATATTACTGAACACTGCTCCTCTGAAGTGAAATCACAGCATTATAATGATTTATGATGTTGAGAATTTCCATCTCGCCATAGGACTATGGAATGGTAGTCCTATAATGTGGTGACTGTAGTTCAATAGACCCACATTGAGATAGGAACTTATAGCACCATAAATCATTATGATCCTACAGGTTCACTTGAGAGAAGCACTGTTTAGTCCAGGACATACTACTTCTACACAGAGTGTGTTTCTCGGACTAAATATGCTCATGTGAAACTGGCCTTAATTTTGCATAAATCTTGTCGAGTGTGGTGACTTCTTGATCCAAAGGAGGCTGCCAACACAGGAACACCAGGAACAATGGTTTGCTAGCATTAATTGAAACATGCCAGGCATAGCCTGGAATCTACGAATATTTAAGGGCTAGGCACACCTTTGGAGTCATTATTTTATGATTGCATTTAACTTATTTTTGGCCAAAAATCATATTTTTAATTGGCCTTTATTAAAAATATTGAGCTGTTCAGTCACTGTTTTTCTAACTGTAAGGCCCCTTTCACATGGGTGAGTTTTCCGCGCGGGTGAAATGCATGAGGTGGACGCATTGCACCCGCCCTGAATCCGGACCAATTCATTTCAATAGGGCTGTGCACATAAGCGGTAATTTTCACGCATCACTTCTGCATTGCGTTGCAGTCTAAAGGATCTGTGATGACGTGACATCACATGGTCCAATCACATGGTCTGTGATGGACCATGTAATTGGACCATGTGATGTGACATCATCACAGGTCCTTTAGACTACAGCTAATGCTTGAAAAGAGAAGAGAGATCGCCAACTACGCGATCAAGTGGCTAAGGTAAGTTAAGTTTTTTATTTTTAACCCCTTAATCCTCATTCTACAAAGCATTCTTTATTAAGAATGCTATTATTTTCCCTTATAACCATGTTATAAGGGAAAATAATAAAATCTCCAGAATACTCAACCCGAAACCGGACTTCAGTGATGAAGTCCGGCTTCGGGTCTGGGTACCAAACATGGCGATTTTTCACACGCGCGTGCAAAACGCATTACGAAAGTTTGCACATGCGGGGAAAAATCGCGCATATTTCCGCAACGCACCTGCATCCAATCCGGGCGTCAAACATGATGCCCGTATGAACCCAGCCTAAGACTTGTACTTGCATTTTCACTTTGTGCCAGTCATCTAATTACCCTTATTCCTAAACTACTAAGAGGTCATAAACACTTATTTAAGCCAAATTGTTATCAGTAAGATAAGGATTGAGCTTTAATGAGTGTTTACAATGTCAGAGAGCAGAGATAAGGAGTCCGTCTGCTCCTCAGATGACGGAAAGGACAAAAAATCCACAGGCAGCTAGTACAGCATCTCAGTTCTGTACACAAAAAAAGTATTCCATATTATTAATACAGACCAATTTAAAAAATATTTTTTTAGTATAATGCAATAATAAAAAATTGCCCCCAAAGGTGTACATAGCCTTCAACTAATACAGTATATTACAGCATTACTCATCATCACACATTAGTCATAATGCAAAATGTAACAATATAAATGTGTTAATTGTAGTTCATCTTCATACAATTGCACATGATAAACAGATTAATGATTAATTTAAAAAAATAAGTAAAATAATTTTGTTATAAAGTTTAACCTATTACTTTCTTCATATTTTAATATGACTGAAATACAACTTTGTAATTCAATGCATACTCAGTTGTTAGACAGTGGATTAATGAAAAAAGATCAGCAAAGAGATGCTAAGTTATGAAAAGAGTGTTGTTCCAGATCTGGTTTCTTGAATTGACTTGTTAAAATCCATGGATGATGTATGCTAAGCACTTCCGTGCAGTTTGTGGAGAGGGAGGAAGGTATGGCCAGCTGAGTGAGCTCATCACTCCGTGAGCCAGGGTCTACACTTTGATGGCTCCTTTGGCGGTATGACTGAAAGCCAAACCTCTACTCCCTTCTTTTTCTTTTTTTTTTTTTTTAGTTTCTGCCATGCAAAGATAATCAGGTTTATGTAAAGTATGTGTGCTCTTTTGACAGTCCGCGATATCTCATTAATTCAATCACAGCAAACACCATTGTTCTCAAAGTGTTTGAAATGCGGATAGGGATGAAGGCTTTTTTAATCCTGTCAATCAATGTTAACATTTTTCTCGCAGTTGCCATGGCTAGGGCCAGAGTTCATGAAAACACAGAATAAGAGCCAACAAAACAAGAATAAAGACTTTTTTGAGATATTCTTTTTAAAGGACATCTACCATGCACAAAACATGGGAAGTAAATGTAGACAACTTTGGACACTATGGCTCACAGAGAGGAAAGAAAGAGAGGGGAAAAAGAGAATTTGAAAATCAAATAACCCTATGAAAACTTGACCCAAGAGACTCTGGGAAAAACCCAGTGAATTGGACCCTGGTAGAACAATGATCTTTCTTTCGTTCTTTCTCTAGGAGTACAATGCCCAATATATTATAACACATGCCACTGATGTCCTTACACTGTTGTAAGCCAGCTCCAACCAACAGAATTCTTATAGAGAAAAACAAGAGATTGTGCCATGGTAATTCTCTCTTTCTCTTACCGTATTACAAGCGAATACTGGGAAAATTATTCATGCATACATCCAAACTAAGCCAGACAGTGAAAAGTGACAACAGT
Organism: Bufotes viridis; assembly: GCA_033119425.1. NCBI lineage: Eukaryota > Metazoa > Chordata > Amphibia > Anura > Bufonidae > Bufotes > Bufotes viridis. The sequence continues at coordinate 212,976,358 of CM065593.1, read as the reverse complement.
TTTTGCATATAACATGGAGTTTGTATAACAATAATAAAATCCTACCTATAAATTCTCACATTCATTAAACGTATTTTAAAAATTATATTAAACATAAACATGCAATCCACTATAGTGGATAATATATAAAATTATCACGTTTTGAGCTTCTGTTTCTCAATCCTAATAAAAATAATATTGTAGATAGATGATGGATATTGTAGACATATGATAGATAGATAGATAGATAGATAGATAGATAGATAGATAGATAGATAGATAGATAGATTCATTCTACAATCTGTGTAAGGACAACACTACAAATTTGCTGCAATGTCTTAACTGCTTAAAGACCAGGCAAAAACACCATCATTTCCATCACTGTTCTTTGCAATTATTTTGCTGTTTATATAGTACTTTAATTAGTTATTCTCCAATATATATATATATATATATATATATATACATACATATAGTGGTGATGTGTACAATATGAGTGTATAAGATACAAGTATAAGATACAATATAAGATATCTCAGCTGGGTGAGATAACTGAAATCCAGAAAGCTACAGTGGTTTCAGCCAAGTGCCAAAATAAAGCGCCTTTAAGGACAACAATCTAGGCCTCTAAAACTAAGGAAGAGGGATGGTGACCTCCCAGCAATCCCTAGGCCTCTCCCTAACTCCTGCCAGTATGAGCAGATCCTGAAGGTGGAAATAGTCATACGCCGGATACCTAAAGCCCTGCTAAAACTGACGAGCCCTAGAAAAGGGAGCAGGAGACCAGACTGCTGGTTCCTCCCCAGATGAAGGAACCCGCGTCTCCCTGAGGACTAGAAATAACACACACCAGAGAATAACAGAGAATAACAGTGAAGGCAACAAGTACTTAGCTTAGAGGAGAATTGAAAAGCAGGAGATCCAATACAACCAAGCTCTATCAACTCCAGGCAGAAAGTATCAACCGCATGGTTAGCAGTGTGAGGCGGACCTAAAAAGAGCCTCATCACTCATAACAAGTGACACCTGAGGAGAGGTGAGATCCTGCCAAACAACAACATACAGTACATAGAGGTAAACAGAGAGACCTGTCCGATAGCCTCATGAGCAGCAAGTCTATCCGATTTTCTCACCTCTCTTACAGGAGGGACCGTGACAGCGATCCCTTGAGAGAGAGCGATCCCTTACAATATATATATATATATATATATATATATATATATATATCATTTTTTAAAGTAGTTTTTGGGTTGTTGTATGCTAAGACCTACAACTTTTTTTTTTTTTTAGGTACCCATATGAGGGCATGTTTTTTGTGGGATCAGTTGTCATTTTTATTGCCACCATTTTGGGGAACATATAGCTTAATAACTAATTTTTATTTTGTTTCCTTTAGTGGAAAAAATAGCTAGCTTGCTTATCCACATTCTGTATAAATAATAAGTTATCTTTATTCTACAAGTCATTACAATTGTGTAAGTACCAGATAAGCTTTTATATGGTGAACATTAAAAAAAGTTTATACATTTTTTTAAATAAAAAAGAGGTTTAATAAAAATAACTGCCCCCAGGAAATAGTATTTCTTACACAAATAATGTATCCAAAATGTCCCCCCAAAATTATGCTAAGCTGATACTGTGCCTCGGTGCCCCTACAGTAATAGTGCTCCCCAAAGTCCCACCAATAAAAATAATTATCTGCCAGAGTGCACTCAGTGTTAACAGTGTTCTCAGTAGTAATAGTTTCCCTATTGTAACCCGAAAGCAATAATTTTACCCATTGTGCTCATGCTAGTAATCATGCTCCCTGTAGTGTAATAATTCTCATTACAATGGGTGCCAGTAGAAAAATGCCCCATAATAATGTGCACCAGTACAAAAATACCCCCAATAATGTGTGACAATACAAAAAAAATCCCCCCCTAGCTTTCAGACCTCCATATCAGACCTCAAATCAGATCCTCAAATCAAACCACCATATCAAATCCTCAGCCCCATATCAGATCAGATCCTCAGAGCCACTTATCAGATCAGCATGTAAGTATACTCCAGCTTACCTGGTATGATAAAGTCCAGTGCACGGAAGGAATCAGGTTGAATCCAAAGAACTTAAAGAAAGTAGAATCTAGAACTTTGTTAAAATCTTTGTTGTGCTTTATTTTGTTTTATTGCAAATCACATACAAGAACATGACTTTCCACAAAAGCATTTGTTAACGCGTGTCGAACACAGGTGTGTTCTTAATTGTGACCCCTTATCAGATTCTCAGACCCCATATCAGATCTGGTTATAGAAGACTGAAGGGAGAGGAGGAATGTTATTTACATGGGACTGCATACTGGAGCCAGCTGGGAGAGAGACTAATGTTATTTCAGATTGTCCTGATGAAGAGGGATTTCCTACCCTCGAAATGCATAGACTATCCTGCAAATAAAACCACCTATTCATCCTATTGGTGACTCTGAATCTATCCAAGCAAGCACCGGAAAAAAGTGGTCAAAACTTTTTTTTAAATAATTTTTTCTCTGATACTTCCTGTGTACAGTTCCTCTACCTAGGCACCACAGAGCGACCACAGCTGCAGCCTGGAAGACGCGTTGTGCTGGTCGGCCAACTATAATTACCAGCAAGGCTTTCTACAGTGGTTGTGACTCCTCACAACCGCGGATGGTAAGCGTACCCTAACCTATTTTTCCATACAAACTGATACCACACATGTGGTGCTGCCTCCTTCTCTTTTTATCTTCCTGTATGTACAGAGGGCACTGTCTGGAGCATTATAACTACAGCACACTCCAATAATAAATAATAATAAATTCTTGGGCACTCCAAGGGGGCATAATTACTGGGGCTACTACAGGGAGCTCTCAAAAATTTGATTCGGCCGGTTCGCCGAAATTTCCGGAAAAATTTGCTTTGATCCGAATTAATTCACGACGAAATGCATTAAAAAACTTCTATTTCAGGGCTGCATAGAGCCTTTATATGGGTGTAGAACACTGTGCCTTTCAGTAACATGCATAGTGAGTCTGTTTTGGTAGTTAAATAATACTGTGATTCAGTATGACATGCAGATGACAGGCGTCACTATTAGAATCACTGCACACTTAACTTATTTGGGCAGTCACGGTGCCAAAACTGACCAAATAACTAAAGTATTAACTCAGCCTTTCAGGTCCACGTTACTGTCAAGAAGAAGCGCACTCCTTTTACACCCTCGTCAGCTAATTCCACATAGATGTCTATAGAACCTATTCTATTAAACGCTTATACAAGTAGATGGCCCCCCCCCCCCCTGACACAGTGGAGAGGATGTCAGCAGTGAGTTTGTGTTGAAGTCACTGATTACTTTGCCCTTCCTCTGATCCGTCAGAACAATAACCCACAAAAAACGCATCCTGTCTGGGGAGCATACATCTGAACTCGGTCAGCATTTGCTCAATAATCCATCATTATTGCTAATGCACAAAATTATTTAATATTGTAAAATCTGGTGTCTCCATGAAAAAATCTGCAGCGTGGTGGCCCCGTGTTGGCTTCTTCGCACTTTCAAAATAATCCTTTAGCGGGGCGAATAGATGCCGGTTGACAGGGACGCTCCATGACCTTCCAAGTAGCAGATGTCGGGAGCAGCAGTTCATTTCTGAGACTTCCGTATAATGTAGGGGGAATATGACGACCCCCTCCATCTCCGTGCACCACAGGATGCCCTCCTTTTGATTTCCATGATGACTGGGAACCCGTGATGTTTTCACCGGACAATGAGATCGGGGCCTGGTTGGTGGTTTGAATCTTGACTAACTTTGTGACTTTGTGACTCTTGCGGGCTCCAAGCTATCTTAAACCTTTGTCTTCTCATTGTCTATAGCTACTGGAGGCCTTTTCATGCCCGGTAGGTTGCCCCCAGAAGTGTCTTGGTCGATGAGCAGCCAATACTGCACTTGCAGCAATCTTAACAGTCTCCAGGTGGAGAAGAATTGTTTTAATTGCATGCATTCTCCATCGCAACACCATGTCCTTGAATAAACAGAAGACTGGCTGATTCTCTCCTGTCTTAGGCAACATGTAATGTGTATTAGTAAATTAATTAAATACTTAATATTAAATTGAACCAAAACTTGATTAAAATTATAAGAAAGTATACTTAAATTTGCTAAAACTGACCAAATACCTCAAATATGAACTCAGATTTACAGGTGCATGTTAGTGTCAAGAAGAAGCGCACTCCTTTTACACCCTCGTTTACTGATTTCACATAGATGTCTACAGAACATGTTCTATTAAATGCTTATACAAGTAGAGCCCCCTGACATAGTGGAGAGGGTGTTGGCAGTAAGTTTGTGTTGACATCACTGATTAATTTGCCCTTCCTCTGATCCGTCAGAACAATAATCCACAAAAAACAGATCCTGTCTGTGGCGCATAAGCATTTACTCGGTCAGCATTTGCTCAATAATCCATCAGTATTGCTAATGCCCAAAAAAAAAATGGAGTGGATCTAAAACAGGGATGACACATGAATGGAATATTTGCATGTCTTCTGTGTTTTGTACCCACTCCTGCTTTTGGCTACCAAATCATAAGCCAATTCTGATGGGACCAAAGAGGCCTGACAGCTGCTACACAGACAGGATCCGTTGTGTGTCTCATTTTTTCTTCCTTCTGACAGATCAGAAGAAAGGTGAAATAAATGATGATGTCAGCCAGGCTGAAAGACACAATAGTGGACCAGTCATGAAGTGGGGAGGTTGGGAACAGCATAAGAAGTCCACAGAGTGGAGCTATGACACAGTGATGATGAGTAAGCAGCATAAGGAGACCACAGAGTGGCCCAATGACAGGGTCTAGAGGTGGAAACAGTATGATGAGGCCACAAAGTGGCACAATGACAGAGTGTGGAGGTGGCAGCAGAATCAGCCGCAACATCAGGAGAAGACCACCGAGTGGCACAATGAACGAGTCTGGAGGTGGTGGATGCAGCAACAGCATCATGAGAAGGCCACCGAGTCGCACACTGACAGAGTCTGTAGATGGCAGCAATATGATGAGGCCATCAAGTGGCAAGGTGACATAGTTTAGAGGTGGCGGCAGCATACGGAGACCACAGAATGGCAAGGTGAAATAATGTGGAGATGGCAGCAGCTTCAGCAGGATACCACAGAGTGGCAAGGTGACATAGTGTGGATATGGCAGCAGCAGGAGGAGACCACAGAGCAGCAAGGTAACATAGCTTGGAGATGGCAGCAGCAGTATCCCACAGAGTGGCAAGGTGACATAGGGTGGAGATGGCAGTAGTAGCAGCACCAGCATGAGGAGACCACAGTGTGGAAAGGTACCATTGTGTGGAGATGGCAGTAGAAGCAGCAGTAGCAGCATGAAGAGACCACAGAGTGACAAGGTGACATAGTGTGGAGATGACAGCAGCAGGAGGAGACCACAGAGCAGCAAGGTAACATAGCTTGGAGATAGCAGCAGCAGTATCCCACAGAGTGGCAAGGTGTGGAGATGTGGCAGTAGTAGCAGCAGCAGCATGAGGAGACCACAGTGTGGCAAGGTAACATTGTGTGGAGACGGCAGTAGAAGCAGCAGTAGCAGCATGAGGATACCACAAAGTGGCAAGGTGACATAGTGTGGAGATGGCAGCAGCAGGAGGAGACCATAGAGTTGCAAGTTACTGTAACATAGCTTGGAGATGGCAGCAGCAGCTGCATCAAGAGACCAGAAAGTGACCCAGTAACAGAGTGGGGCAGTTGGTGGCAATACCAGTACCCACTGACAAAGGTGGGTGAAAGAAGGAGCACTTTGGCATCACATGTAAGGCATCAGGCGGGTTGCACCATCAAAGTAGTAGCTGAGGCAGGTAGTCAGAAGAAACTGGTCTTGTATCAAAGTATTGGTGTGGCACCATGGATGATCTAGTCTGATGCATCAGGAATTGGTGGTTGGAAATCCTGGCTGATCCACGCCTGATTCATCTTGACAAAGGTCAGTCTCTCCACATTTTGGGCGGACAAGCGAGTTCTCCTTGGGGTAACTATGGCCCCGCGGCACTAAAATCCCGCTCTGATGCCACACTTCTGGCCGGCCAGGACAGCTTTTCCAGGGCAAACTCTGCTAGTTGCAGCCACAAATCCAGTTTGGCTGCCCAGTAGTCCAGCGGATCTTCATTGTTGGGTGGCAGGGTGCTGTCCAAGTATGCTACCACCTGCTGGTTCAGGTCCTGCTCTAGGTCCAGCTGCTTCTGCTGTTGAGTAGTTTCTTCACTATGCAAGTGAAGAAAGCTACTTATCATCGACTCTAGACTCAGGCTGCTGCTGATGGAGCTGACACTGCTCCTGCCACTAGTGTTGAGCGAACAGTTCGAGAATAGTTCGGGTTCGTACCGAACTTTGGGGTGTTCGTGACACGGACCCGAACCCGGACATTTTCAAAAAAGTTCGGGTTCGGAGTTCGGCATGTTCTCTCGGCGCATTTTGAAAGTACTATATAGCAGAATAGTACAGGCTTAAAGCTAAAATCGCATTGCGATTACAACTTTGAGCTACCGATCACCATGGGAACGCCTCCTCCAGTAGAATGTACTGTCGGATGTTTGAATTACATTGAAATCGCAATGCGATTCTTATATATTTGCTTAATCGCATTGCGATTTCAACTTCTGAAATCTGACAGTACATTCTAGCATTATTCCCATGGTGACGTAGACGCTCCATTAGCACGGAATCCGGCTGAAGCAGAAATCGCAATGCGATTCTTAGAACTCAAATAAATCGCATCACACTACACGTTCTAATTGCATTCGATTTTAACTTTACTGTTTGGTTTTGTATCGCGATAATACAAAATTTGAATAATCGTGTGCGTGCTGTTCTAGCACGCAGTGCTATTCGTATCCCCCTCTTAAGTTCTAATCGCATTCAATGTTAACTTATGCATTATTTTTTTTTTTTGCCAGGCATCAGCAGTAAGTTAAAATAGAATGCGATGCCTGGCAAAAAAAAAGCATAAGTTAAAATCGAATGCGATTAGAACTTAAGAGTGGGATACGAATAGCACTAGTGTTGTTGAGCGCACATTTCGAGAATAGTTCCGGTCCGTACAGAATTTTGGGGTGTTCGTGACACGACCCGAACCCGAACATTTTCATAAAAATTCGGGTTCGGTTTTGTAGTTCGTCATTTTTTGTGGCACATTTTGAAAGGCTGCAAAGCAGCCAATCAACATGCATCATACTACTTGACCTAAGATGCCATCGCAGCCATGCCTACTATTGGCAAGGCTGTGATTGGCCAAGTGCAGCATGTGACTCAGCCTCTTTATAAGCTTGTGCGCACGTCGGGACGTGCTCACTCCCGATGTGAATAGAACAGGGATAGATGCAGCTGCTGTGAGGGCGAGATAGGCAGGGAATAATCGAGGAAAAAAACCTGAGAAGAAGTGAAAGATCTACACCAGTGAATCAAAACAACTCAGCTGAGCTGTTCACTGAAAGTTTATTTTTTTACACTGGCCAGATCGATTTTTACCGGCACATGTAACTGGGCTGACCGGCGCGGCCATTTTGGGACCTGTGGTGCGCCAGCTCAAGCTGCCACAGAGTCCAAAGAAAAGCTCCAAAGAATTGAAAAATCTACTCCTGTGACACAGAACAACAGCGATTCAGCTGCTCAGTCAAAGTCAATTTTTTTTCTGGCTGGGCAGACCATTTTCTGGCACATGTTACTGGGCTGATAGGCGGAGGCCATTTTGGGACTTGTGGTGCGCCAGCAAAAGCTGCCACAGCGTCCATTAATCTCATATAATAGTCGATTTTTTCATAGATATAATACATCAGGGGTTTGGCTGTGCTTGTGTCACCCCTACTAACTGCCAATATATTTAATATATCAGTGGTGAAACTGAAAGTAACCCACTTGGATAGCAAATCCCATGAATGTGCTGTTCCAGCTAGGCTAGCCAGTGTTACTACAGCCAGGTCCAATACTGTCAGAGAGAAATTATTTTTTTTTATTTTTTTTTGCCAGAAATATAAATTAAAAAAATATTTCCCTGTAACAAACATAATTCTGGTGTTATACCAGAAGAAGCACTCCTTCAGTAAATTATACTGTAAAAAGGTTTAGGCAATAATTCTCCCAGTGTGGGCAATTTATGTACCAAAACGAGCATTTTAAAAATTCCGGTGCTCTGAAATACCAGCAGTCCTCTTGTAATTAATACCAGAAAAAGGCATTATAGTGTCCAGTGTTGTCATTTTGGTTCCAAAAAGGCCAATTTAATCAATCTGGTGTTGGTGACACCCGAAATAGTAGGCCGCACGTTGCTACTATTTTAAAAAGGAAATAGTTCTCCCACTGTGGGAATTCATTTAACATAAGTAGCATTTAAAAAATTCTGGTGTCCAATTTGCAGCAGTCCTCTTGTAATTAATACCAGAAAAAGGCATTATAGTGTCCAGTGTTGTCATTTTGGTTCCAAAAGGCCAATTTAATCAATCTGGTGTTGGTGACACCCGAAATAGTAGGCCGCACGTTGTTACTCCTTTGAAAAGGAAATAGTTCTCCCACTGTGGGAATTCATTTAACATAAGTAGCATTTAAAAATTCTGGTGTCCAATTTGCAGCAGTCCTCTTGTAATTAATACCAGAAAAAGGCATTATAGTGTCCAGTGTTGTCATTTTGGTTCCAAAAGGCCAATTTAATCAATCTGGTGTTGGTGACACCCGAAATAGTAGGCCGCACGTTGTTACTCCTTTGAAAAGGAAATAGTTCTCCCACTGTGGGAATTCATTTAACATAAGTAGCATTTAAAAAATTCTGGTGTCCAATTTGCAGCAGTCCTCTTGTAATTAATACCAGAAAAAGGCATTATAGTGTCCAGTGTTGTCATTTTGGTTCCAAAAGGCCAATTTAATCAATCTGGTGTTGGTGACACCCGAAATAGTAGGCCACACGTTGTTACTCCTTTGAAAAGGAAATAGTTCTCCCACTGTGGGAATTCATTTAACATAAGTAGCATTTAAAAAATTCTGGTGTCCAATTTGCAGCAGTCCTCTTGTAATTAATACCAGAAAAAGGCATTATAGTGTCCAGTGTTGTCATTTTGGTTCCAAAAGGCCAATTTAATCAATCTGGTGTTGGTGACACCCGAAATAGTAGGCCGCACGTTGTTACTCCTTTGAAAAGGAAATAGTTCTCCCACTGTGGGAATTCATTTAACATAAGTAGCATTTAAAAAATTCTGGTGTCCAATTTGCAGCAGTCCTCTTGTAATTAATACCAGAAAAAGGCATTATAGTGTCCAGTGTTGTCATTTTGGTTCCAAAAAGGCCAATTTAATCAATCTGGTGTTGGTGACACCCGAAATAGTAGGCCGCACGTTGTTACTCCTTTGAAAAGGAAATAGTTCTCCCACTGTGGGAATTCATTTAACATAAGTAGCATTTAAAAAATTCTGTTGTCCAATTTGCAGCAGTCTTCTTGTAATTTATAGCGTAAAAAGGAATTATATCTTCCAGTGTGGGAATTTTTGTGCTTAAAATTAATATATTTTATTGTGGTGCGAGTTGAATCGCAACAATGAGGAAACATTCTATTAAGGGACGGGGACGCGGTCGTGGTGGTGTCCTTGGAGCCTCTATTGCTGGTAGTGGACGTGGACGTTCGCCCTCAGGTGAACAAAGTAGTGAACCAACTCCCTCAAGTAGCCGGCAGAATTTACAGCGATATTTGTTGGGGCCCAATGCCGTTATGAGGATGGTAAGGGCTGAGCATGTACAGGCAGTAGTCGATTGGGTGGCCGACAGTGCTTCCAGCACGTTCACCACATTGTCTTCCACCCAGTCTTCTGCGGAAAGCGCACAGGTGGCACCGGAAAACCAAGCCCATCAGTCTGTCACATCACCCCCATGCATATCAGGGAAACTGTCCGAGCCTCAAGTTATGCAGCAGTCTCTTCTTCTGTTTGAAGACTCTGCTGGCAGGGGTTCCCAGGGGCGTCCACCTAGCCCTTCCCTAGCGGTGGAAGACATACCATGCACTGACGCACAACCACTTATGTATCCAGATGATGACGACATGGGAATACCACCACAGCAGAGTCACCCAGTCTCTGATGATGACGAAACACAGGTGCCCACTGCCGCGTCTTATTGCATTGTGCAGACTGAACAGGAGGAGGTCAGGGAAGAAGACTGGGTGGAAGACGATGCAGAGGACGATGAGGTCTTAGACCCCACATGGACTGAAGGTCGTGCCGCTGACTTAAATAGTTCAGAGGAAGAGGCAGTGGTGAGACCGAGACAACAGCGAAGCCAAAGAGGGAGCAGGGGCAAAAGCAGAACACCCGCCGTCCCGAGAGTTTGCCTGCTATTGGCCAGCGCCAACAGGGACCCAGCACCCCAAAGGCATCTTCAAGGAGTTCCCTGGCATGGCACTTCTTCAAACAATGTGCTGAGGACAAGACCAGAGTGGTTTGCACGCTGTGCCATCAGACCCTGAGGCGAGGCATTAACGTTCTTAACCTGAGCACCACCTGCATGATCAGGCATCTACATGCAAGGCATGAACTGCAGTGGAGTGCACACCTCAAAAACAAGGAACCCGCTCAGGCTCCCCTGCTACCTCTACTGCTGCTGCCTCGGCTTCCGCCTCGAGAGGAATGTTGCCACCTGCCGAGCAGCAAACAGAGGATGTGCCACCGACACCACCACCACCACCGCCACCGTCACCTAGCGTCTCCACTATTTCACACAGCAGCGTTCAGCTCTCCATCTCTCAAACCTTTGAGAGGAAGCGCAAATTCCCACCTAGTCACCCTCGAGGCCCTTGGCCTGAATGCCAGCATTTCTAAACTACTGGCCTTTGAAATGCTGTCATTCCGGCTGGTGGACACAGACAGCTTCAAACAGCTGATGGCCATGGCTGTCCCCCAGTATGTGGTTCCCAGCCGCCACTACTTCTCCAAGACAGCCGTGCCTTCCCTGCACATGCAAGTGTCTGATAAAATCAAGTGTGCACTGCGCAACGCCATTTGTGCCAAGGTCCACCTAACCACAGATACGTGGACCAGTAAGCACGGCCAAGGACGCTATATCTCACTAACTGCACACTGGGTGAATGTAGTGGCGGCTGGGCCCCAGGCGGAGAGTTCCTTGGCGCACGTCCTTCCGCCACCTAGGATCGCAGGGCATCATTCTCTGCCTCCTGTAGCCTCCTCCTCCTACTCGGCTTCCTCCTCCACTGCTTCCACCAGCTCCTCCTGTCAGCCACACACCTTCACCACCAACTTCAGCACAGCCCGGGGTAAACGTCAGCAGGCCATTCTGAAACTCTTATGTTTGGGGGACAGGCCCCACACCGCGCAGGAGTTGTGGCGGGGTATTGAACAACAGACGGACGAGTGGTTGCTGCCGGTGGGCCTCAAGCCAGGCCTGGTGGTATGCGATAATGGGCGAAATCTCGTGGCAGCTGTGGGACTAGCCGGTTTGACGCACATCCCTTGCCTGGCGCATGTGCTGAATTTGGTGGTGCAGAGGTTCATAAAGTGCGGGCCGTCTGTGCGCGCTTCCGGCGTTCACATCCTGCCGCTGCTCGCCTGTCTGCGCTACAGCGGAACTTCGGCCTTCCCGCTCACCGCCTCATATGCGACGTGCCCACCCGGTGGAACTCCACCTTGCACATGCTGGAGAGACTGTGCGAGCAGCAGCAGGCCATAGTGGAGTTTCAGCTGCAGCACGCTCGCGTCAGTCGTACTGCGGAACGGCACCACTTCACCACCAATGATTGGGACTCCATGCGAGACCTGTGTGCCCTGCTGCACTGCTTTGAGTACTCCACCAATATGGCCAGTGGCGATGACACTGTTATCAGCGTTACAATACCAATTCTATGTCTCCTAGAGAAAACGCTTAGGGCAATGATGGAAGAGGAGGTGGCCCAGGTGGAGGAGGAGGAGGAGGAGGAGGAGGGCTCGTTTCTAAGACTTTCAGGCCAGTCTGTTAGAAGTAGCTCAGAGGGAGGTTTTTTGAAGCAGCAGAGGGCAGGTTCACAAGTCGCCAGCCAAGGCACTCTAATGGAGGATGAGGAGGATGAGGAGGAGGTGGAGGAGGACGAGGATGAAGCAGGTTCACAGCAGGGTGGCAGCCCACACAGCTCAGGCCCATCACTAGTGCGTGGCTGGGGGGATACGGTGGATGATGACGATATGCCTCCCACAGAGGACAGCTTGTCCTTACCTCTGGGGAGCCTGGCACACATGAGCGATTACATGCTGCAGTGCCTGAGCAACGACAGCAGAGTTGCCCACATTTTAACGTGTGCTGACTACTGGTTGGCCACCCTGCTGGATCCCTGGTACAAAGACAATGTGCCCACTTTACTTCCTGCACTGGAGCGTGATAGGAAGATGCACGAGTACAAGCGCACGCTGGTAGACGCGCTCCTGAGAGCATTCCCAACTGTCACAGGGGATCAGGTGGAAGGCCAAGGCAGAGAAGGAGCTAGAGGTCGCCCACGCAGCAGTGTCACGGCCAGCTCCTCTGAGGGCAGGGTTAGCATGGCAGAAATGTGGACAAGTTTTGTCTCCACGCCACAGCTAACTGCCCCACCACCTGCTACGGAACGTGTTAGCAGGAGGCAGCATTTCACTAACATGGTTGAACAGTATGTCTGCACACTCCTCCACGTACTGACGGACGGTTCGGCCCCATTCAACTTCTGGGTTTCAAAATTGTCCACGTGGCCAGAGTTAGCATGTTATGCCTTGGAGGTGCTTTCCTGCCCGTCGGCCAGCGTTTTATCAGAACGCGTATTCAGCACGGCAGGGGGCGTCATTACTGACAAGCGCAGCCGCCTGTCCACAGCCAATGTGGACAAGCTGACGTTCATAAAGATGAACCAGGCATGGATCCCACAGGACCTGTCCCTCCCTTGTGCAGAGTAGTCCTTAATAACTGCCTAAAACATGTCTTGTTGTACTACGGGCCACTTCTTTATTTAATACAAATTTTATGTAACCCACAGTTGAATAAAACTCTCCTCTGTCTGGGCGCCGGGGCCTAACTAGATGAAAGTGGCCTGTTAAACTATCGGGTGACATGAAGCCACAACCTCTGCCATGCTACCTCTGTCCTCTGTCTGGGTGCTGAGGCCTAAGTCAAATAAAGCGGTCTTCTGCTGTGCTGGGGGATATGAAGCTAATCTCTGACATCTCTCCTCTGTCTGGGTCCAAAGGCCTAAGTCACTGAAAGAGGCCTTCTCCTGTGGTGTGTGATATGATGCCTGAATTTGTGCTGTGGGACCTCTCTCCTCTTCCTAGGTGCAGGGGTCAAAGTATCTAAAAGTGTCCTTCTCTTGCGGTGGTTGATATGATGCCTGAATATGTGCTGTGAGGCCTCTCTCCTCTGTCTGGGTGAAGGGGTCAAAGTAACTTTATGGTGGCTTCTCCTGTGGTGGTTGATATTATGCCTGATTCTCTGCTGTGGGACCTCTCTCCTCTTCCTGGGTGCAGGGGTCAAAGTATCTAAAAGTGTCCTTCTCTTGCTGTGGTTGATATGATGCCTGAATATGTGCTGTGGGGCCTCTCTCCTCTGTTTGGGTGAAGGGGTCAAAGTAACTTTATGGTGGCTTCTCCTGTGGTGGCTGATATTATGCCTGATTCTCTGCTGTGGAACCTCTCTCCTCTTCCTGGGTGCAGGGGTCAAAGTAACTAAATGGTGGCCTAGTCGTGTGGTTATTGATATGATGCCTGAATATGTGCTGTGTGGCCTCTCTCCTCTGTCTGGGTGAAGGGGTCAAAGTAACTAAATGGTGGCCTACTCCTGTGGTGGTTGATATGATGCCAGATTCTCTGCTGTGGGACCTCTCTCCTTTGTCTGGGGTCGAAATAATAGTAAGTGACCTTCTCCATTGGTGGGTGACTTGAAGCCTGATTCTGTGCTATGGGACCTCACTCCAATTGATATTGTTTAATTTTTATTTATTTTATGTTAACTCATCATTTCCCTATCTACATTTGTTTGCAGGGGATTTACCTACATTTTGCTGCCTTTTGCAGCCCTCTAGCCCTTTCCGGGTGTGTTTTACAGCCTTACCAGAAACCTTACCAGATCTAGCACATAAACCAGTTGAACTTGAAACCCTTGAAAGATTACAGTAATGAAAAATAATTATTAATATGGGCAACACTATCTGTACCCTTTGTTTCCAATCAAACAAAACGCAATAAATTTGATTTAACATTATAGTTTTATAAAATAATCTTTAACAAAATAGAATTATTTTTAACATAAATATATAAATAACCAAAAAAATTAAGGTAATTTTTAATTTTTCTCTGCTCCTCCAGCAGATCATCGATGTCCTTAAGATGAGCCTCCTCCATGGCTCGCATTTGGTGGGAGAACTGCATCTTGAGCTGCCTCATCTTCCTGGTTTGCTGCTCCCTGAACTGCTGCATTCGCAGCTGGTGCTTCCTTCGCATTGTTTTTATTTTTTTAACATGATGTTGTCAGCTGTAAAATAAATGAAATAAAATTTGGAAATGTACATTAAAATACAATCATTAATTGTTATATAAAGCAGATGATATTTTTTCTTGAAATCTGTTATATATTGGTTTAGGTAGGATTAATAATAGTTCCTTTTAGTTTTGGGTTATTGACTTAGTAGTTACGTTAATGGTTTTGATGTTGATCAATTACTTTTTAGTGTTTATTTTTATATTACTGTTATGTGTTGTACTTTATTTGTTGCCTGTTTTATTATATTTTCTTCATTTAAAAAAATAATATAGTTTGTTAAAATATATTCTTACAAAAATTTATATATTGCATGCTTGTTATATCGTACTTCCAAAAATGTATGTGTCAGTTAGATACGTTATGGAAATCAGTACTCCCACCCGTAACATTAGCTTTCTGGGACACTGAATAAATAAAAATATCCACATCATCCATTTACCTTCTTGTCGGGGGTAGTGACCATCTCCTCTTCTGCCTCCTCAGAGTCATCACCCTCCTCCACTGCAGCAGGTGGGCTATGGGCCCGATAGCCTGATGGCCCTGCCTCTTCCTGCTCCTCCTCGTCCGAGTGGTCTGTCTCCTCCTCCACCTCCACCGCCTTCTTCTTTTTAGAGAGCTTGGCTCTCACTTTGGGAAGCTGAGCATCTGTAATGATGATGACCAAATTTTTTAAAAATGCCAAGATAAACAAGTAACGCCAAATTACAGTTAAAGGTACACAAATTAATCTATGGTAGTGTCTGGATGGCATAATAATTAACTACACCTATCTTTCTTCTACTTTTGGCTTAGATCAAGTGTAGTATCATCAGTGTCTGCCTTGACCTGCCGGCCCAGGAACCTGTGGGTACCCCCTGCACTCTGCCTTTGAGCATTTTTGATTAAGTTCAGCTTCAACTCACTGCTGCTATTGGGTGTTGGGCCACTCCCCAGGGAACAAGAGTCTATGACTTCATTTGGGCATGTGGCCTAATTGTCCTGATCGATGCTTGTTGTCTACACTCGTCCAGACGTGCAAGGAGTTTGGACAAGCTTCAGGGGCCAAAGTCAACTGTGTAAAGTCAAAAAACATATGTGGCCCAGAAAGAGGTCTCATATTTATTGCCACCTTTAGCACCCTTTCCCATCAGTTCAACACCACTGTACTAAGTGATTTATTGTAAAGGGTTAAAATACTTATTTCTCTCACCAACATATTGTTATGTATCTGCTCAGTTATGCAAATAAGTATTGTACCTGGAAAAGATTTATCTCTGATCTTAGTGATCAGATCCATCCTGTGGCGCTTCAGATCTGACCACTTTTTTAGAATCGCATCCTTCCGATGAGTGCACCCATGCTTCTGCCACAGCTGGAAAGCAATTCTCCGCACTATGGCCTGCTTTTCGCCCCTTGACCTTCTGCGGTCCTACCCCTTCTCCAACATTTCCTGCAAGATAACAATTAAATCATGTAATCCCACAGTTCTAAAATACAATTATTAGTTATCATAGTCATAAGAACCATCAAAAATAACATTTAATATAAAAACAGTCAAAGAGTAGAACATCGCCATCCCTTTAAAAGTTACTTGAACATTGCCGCCCCTTTAAAAGTGACTTGAACATCGCCATCCCTTTAAAACTGACTTGAACATCGCCATCCCTTTAAAAGTGACTTGAATATTGCCGCCCCTTTAAAAGTGACTTGAACATCGCCATCCCTTTAAAAGTGACTTGAACATTGCGATCCCTTTAAAAGTGACTTGAATATTGCCGCCCCTTTAAAAGTGACTTGAACATCGCCATCCCTTTAAAAGTGACTTGAACATCGTCATCCCTTTAAAAGTGACTTGAACATTGCCACCCCTTTAACAGTGTCTTTCACTAATCACTCATGTAGTTGTGCAGTCTGCTAAAGCCTGTGATGAGTTTATGTCACCAAGCAGTAGGACATGTGACAGTGTAAGGCAGTTATGAGATCAGTGAAGGCCTGCAGGCTTCTTGGCTAATAAAAATCATTAATAAGTTTAAATCACATTACTGCATTACACACTAACTAAGTTCAATTACTTACAGTTATTAAGAAATCCAGCTCTTCTTTAGAGAAATTACTTTTCGCCATAATCGCTGGGACAGTCACCAATCTCCACTCTCGTCTCTCTCGATCCGATCCGAGGTAATGCACACACGTACAGACGCACGTACACGATTCTTGAATAGTTGTATTATCGCGATAATAAAACTAACAGTGTAAAGTTGACTGTATTGCTCTAAGTTATATTCGCGTACGAATGTAACTTCTATTACAGCACACCAATACTAAAACTGACTAAGAGACAGCTTTAAGTTCTATTCGAACGCAATTGCAACTTTGGAACTTAAAGTGGTGTACGATTTTAAAAGTTGAGTACTAAAAAGTTGAAATCGCAATGCGATTCTTATGTATTTGCTTAATTACAACTTTGAGCTACCGATCACCATGGGAACGCCTCCTCCAGTAGAATGTACTGTCGGATGTGAGAATTAAGTTGAAATCGCAATGCGATTCTTATATATCTGCTTAATCGCATTGCCGTTTCAACTTAGCATTGCTAAATAATTCCATCCATATTCGTTAACTTACTGACTCAGTAAGTTAACGATATGGATGGAATTATTTAGCAATGCTAAGTTGAAATCGCAATGCGATTAAGCAAATATATAAGAATCGCATTGCGATTTCAACTTAATTCTCAGATCCGACAGTACATTCTACTGGAGGAGGCGTTCCCATGGTGATCGTTAGCTCAAAGTTGTAATCGCAATGCGTTTATTGCGGTATATTATCCCTCTGGGTGTCTTTTACAGCTTTTTTAGTGCCCAAAAGTTCGGGTCCCCATTGACTTCTATGGGGTTCGGGTTCGGGATGAAGTTCGGGTCGAGTTCGGATCCCGAACCCGAACTTTTCCCGTAAGTTCGGCCGAACTCGCCGAACCCGAACTTCCAGGTGTTCGCTCAACTCCACCCCTCCCCAGCAGCCATGCCAGTGGAACATGAGCCTAGAAGCCTCCCCCCCAGTCAGACCTGCAAGAGGATGGATGATGGAGCCGATAGGCAGAGGCCCACTGACTACATAGGATGTATCTGTAGCAGTTTAGTTTGTCCTCGCTTTCGGTGGGTGTAAAAAAGGGCCCCATTCTGGAACGGTAGCATGGGTCCAACAAGGTGGTGAGCCAGAAGTAATCCCTCTGCCAAATGGTGACAATTCGGCTGTCACTATGCAAGCAAGTAAGCATGCTGCGGGCCATTTGTGCAAGTCACTCGGAGAGACTCCCTGTCTCCATCTCCACTGCATACTACCAAGGTGTGTCTGTCTCATCTGTCTTGTCATCCTCATCATCCTGTAGCTCCTCTGGCTGCTTCTGCTCCTCCTGTCCTGTCAGCTGAGTGGAAAAAACACCCATTTGGCTACACATTGCTTGTGCTCCAATGTCATCCTCCTCCAGTTCAGCCCCCACAGGGCTCATGTGGCCGTGAGATTGAGGCACCATGTCTCCTGTCCCCGGACCAGCCATTGTTACCACCATCTGTTCCAGGACATGAAGCAGTAGAATGATGACATTCATCTTGTAGTCCTATTGACTGACAAATAACGTGGCGTCTTCAAAGGGCCTGAGCAAATGTCAGGTGTAACGCATGAGCTGCCAGTGGCTGACATCGAAGTTACAAAGTGGAGTACTCCTATCCGCTTGCATTATCAAGAAATCGTTGATGTCCTTTCTCTGTTCGTATAGTCAGTCCAACATATGGAGGGTTGAATTCCAACGGGTGGAAACGTCGCAGATCAGCCTATATTGGGGTATGCCGTTCTGCCACTGCAACTCAAGGAGGGTGCGCTTTGTGGTATACAAGTGGCTGAAGTGCATGCAAAGTTTCCTGGCCATTTTTAGTATGTCTTGCAGATGGGTGGAAGACTTCCATGGCTCATCCTCCCTTGACGCAGCGCTGGCACAATGTTCTTCACGTTGTCGGTCACCATAGTTCCGATTTTGAGTTGTCGGGGAGAAAGCCAGGATTCGATTTATTGATGCATCACACGGAGCAATTCCTCCCCTGTGTGACTCCGTTTTCTAAGGCAAACTAGGTACAGAACAGCAGGACACCTCCGAGCCCTGCACATGTGGTATGCTGGAGGGGTACTGTGACTTGTCCCTGAAGTTGAGGCTGAGGACATGGTGGAGGATGAGGCGGACATTGTCGCAGGACCAACGGCGTGACAACGTGGAGGTGGAAGCGGTATGACCTGTCCAAGTTGCTAGTGTGGCTGTGCAGGAACCACATTCACCCAGTGGGCCGTAAAGGACATGTATTGTCCCTGACCATAGTTACAGCTCCACACCTCAGTGCTGCCGTGCACATTGGCAGACACTGACAGGCTCAAGGACTGGCCCATCTTCTGTTCCACATGTGTGTGCAGGGCTGGTACTGCCTTTTTCACAAAGAAATGATGGCTTGAGACTCTCCACCTGGGCTCGGCACAAGCCATCAGTTCTCTGAAAGGCACAGAGTCCACCATTTGGAAAGAGAGGGACTGAAGCACCAGCAACTTGGACTGGAGCATGTTCAGCTTCTGCGCCGTTGGATGCGTGCATGCATACTGTTGACTCTTGGTAATCGCTTTGGTGATCGATTGCTGATGGGATGACTGACGAGAAGCAGGAGCAGGAGCATCTGGACAAGCAGAAGATGGGATTAACAGACAGCTCCTTTCGGCTGAGGTTGTGGAGCCTTGACTGGCTGAGACTGGCTGCGTGCCACTGGGTGGTGTAGAGATTGCTGCGGCAGGCTGGACCACCACATCAGAGCCATGTTCTCCCAGGCCACTGTATGGTAATGCTGTATATGTTAACGTAGAGCTGTAGTGGCACCCTGGCCACTCTTCACCTCCTCTGGCGCTTTGGAAAAAAAAATGCCACACCGGCGTGTAGGTGATTTTCTCCCCAGTCCACACTGACTGATTGCTGCCTCAGTGAACCCCTGCACCATTACTTCCCGGGCAGGTAGGCTGCTGCGAAGCAGGTTGTCTACACGGGCACGTTTGGCACCCGACCTCCCACTGCTACCACCCTGCTGACTCCCAACCATGCTACCACCTTGCTGGCTCCGCCGCTTCCTCACAGGCAAGCTGCCACCCTCTACTTCTGATGATGAAATCCCTTCAGCATCTGGCCCCCGAAGTGCGATCGGCTTCATCAGCATCGATTAGTGTCTGCACATCGATTATTTGTCCATAGTCTTCCAAATTTTAAACCCCAAAAATTCTCTCTCCAAAATCCCAATGGCGCTCCTTCTATTCTTAGCCGTGTAGTTCGCCCACAGAGCACTTTAAGTCCACATATGGGTATATCCTTACTCGGGGGAAATGGTGCTAAAAATTTTGGGGCGCTATTTCTCTTATTACCCCTTTTTAAAAATTAAAATTTTGGGTAACACCAGCATTTTAGTTTAAAAAATCACATTTTTCATTTTGACATCCAACTTTAACAACATTGCCCAAACACCTGTGGGGAGTTAAAGGACACCGTACCCTTTGTTATGTACCTTAAGGGGTCTAGTTTCCTAAATGGTGTGCTATGTAGGGGTTTCTTGCTGTTCTGGCACCATGGGGGCTTCCTAAATGTGACATGCCCCCCAAAAAACATTTCAGCAAAATTCTCTGTCCAAAATCCCAATGGCGCTCCTTCTCTTCTGAGCAGTGTAGTAAACTCTACACCCACATATGAGGTATTTTCTGACTCGGGAGAAGTTAGGCTACGAATTTAGTGGCACTTTTTCTCCTTTTAACACTTTTAAAAATTAAATAACAAGGGCTACAAAACATGTTAGTGTAAAAAATTGAGATTTTGAATTTTCTCCTCGACTTTGCAG
Organism: Bufotes viridis; assembly: GCA_033119425.1. Taxonomy (NCBI): domain Eukaryota; kingdom Metazoa; phylum Chordata; class Amphibia; order Anura; family Bufonidae; genus Bufotes; species Bufotes viridis. Next base: position 212,955,969 of record CM065593.1, on the reverse strand, counting down.
CTATTCCTGTGAAACACTTATATATAAAAAGACCCTCAAATTCACTTCAAAACTGAACTGGTACCTGAAAAAAATCTGATTTCGAAATTTTAATGGAAAATTGGAAAATTGCTGCTCAACTTTGAAGCCCTTTTACGAGCGCCTAAAAAGTAAAAACATGTCAACTTTATGATGCCAACAGAAAGTAGACATAGAAACGCTTTTAGCGCAAATAACACCAAATGTGAACAGCATCTTTTTTTATCGAATTGTACTGAACTGACAATAAATGTTTTTACCGCAAATAAAACCAAATGTTAACGGCATCTATTTTTCTCGTACTGTACTGAAATATGACAATAAATGTTTTTAGTGCAAACAACACCAAATATGAACATATACTGTGATACATATGATTCTGTGACCAGCATAGGATCATCTTATGCTGGTCAAAGTATCAAATTTGTCACAGTATATTGTCCCTGTGTGAATAGTGACCCCATTACATAAGATGCTATATGTGTGTCATCCACACATCCCCAATAGCAGTGTATCATTCACACATCCCCCATAAAAGTGTGTTATCCACAGATCCCCCCATAACAGTGTCCTCCACAGATCTCCCCATAACTGTGTATCATCTACAGATCCCCCATAACAGTGTCATCCACAGATCCCCCATAACAATGCATCATCCACAGATCCCCCCATAACAGTGTCACCCACAGATTCCCCCATAACAGTGTCATCCACACAGATTCCCCCATAACAGTGCATCATCTACAGATCCCCCCATAACCCTGTCATCCTTAGACCACCATTAGTTCAAAACCCACTAAAAGCACACCTTTTGGTTCAAAATATTTTTTTTTCTTATTTTCCTCCTCAAAAATCTAGGTGCGTCTTATCATTAGGTGAGTCTTATAAAGAGAGAAATACGGTACGTATATTTCCTTTATCTACACCACATAAATGGCTGTAGTACAATGTAACTTCACCGCTGAATGCCAATTATGATATATTTTGTTTCCTTTTTTTTTAACCTATTTCTGCACCCCAAAAAAAGAAATATAACAATCACAATTCAACGCAGACCGCCTAATGGGACGTACGTATATTTCCTGTATCTACACCACATAATGGCTGTAGTACAATGTAACTTCACCTCTGAATGCCAATTATGACATACATTTTTTCTTTTTGTTTCTATTACTACACCGAAAAAAATAAATATAACAATCACAATTCACCGCAGACCGGCTAATGGTACGTATGTATATTTAGTTTATCTACACTACATAAATGGCTTTAATACAATGCAACTTCATCGCTGGATGGCAATTATGACATATATTTTTTCCTTTTTTTTTTTCTATTTCTACACCCCAAAAAAAGAAATATAACAGTCACAATTCACTGCAGACCGGCTAATGGAACGTACATATATTTCCTGTATCTACACCACACGTAAATGACAATAATACTATGTAACTTCTCAGCATAATGCCAATTAGACATATATTTTTTCCTTTTTTTTCCTATTTCTACACCCCAAAAAAAGAAATATAACAATCACAATTCATCGAAGAACGGCTGATAAGACGTACGTATATTTCCTTATTCTACACCACACATATGAATGTAGTACAATGTAACTTAACCTCTGAATGCTAAATATGACATATATTTTTTACCTTTTTTTCCTATTTCTAATCCCCCAAAAAATAAATATAACGATCACAATTGGCCGTAGAACAGCTAATGGGATGTACGTATATTTCAATTTTCTACACCACATTTATGGCTGAAGTACAATGTAACTTAACCGCTATACAGTTGTGTTCAAAATTATTGAACCCCCACTGAAATTGAGTGTTTTGGCCAGTTTGACATTGATTTTCAGTCATCTTGTTTACAATTAAATCAAAGAGGCACTTGTAAGTCAGACAAATATAACATAACATTTATAATGAAATAACCACAAATTTATTTTCTGTGCTCACATCATTATCAGTTTTATTCAACCCCCAAGTGACATTCAATCTTAGTACTTAGTACAACATCCTTTTCCAGTTATAACAGCTTTTAAACGTGAAGCATAGCTTGACACAAGTGTCTTGCAGCGATCTACGGGTATCTTCGCCCATTCTTCATGGGCAAAAGCCTCCAGTTCAGTCACATTCTTAGGCTTGCGCGCTGCAACTGCTTTCTTTAAGTCCCACCAGAGGTTCTCAATCGGATTTAAGTCTGGTGACTGCGATGGCCACTTCAAAATGTTCCAGCCTTTAATCTGCAACCATGCTCTAGTGGACTTGGAGGTACTGTATGCTTGGGATCATTGTCCTGTTGAAAGGTCCAACGTCTCCCAAGCCTCAGGTTTGTGACGGACTGCATCACATTTTCATCCAATATCTCCTGGTACTGAAGAGAATTTATGGTACCTTGCACACGCTGAAGCTTCCCTGTACCTGTAGAAGCAAAACAGCCCCAAAGCATGATTGACCCCCTGCCATGCTTCACAGTAGGCAAGGTGTTCTTTTCTTCATAGGCCTCCTCCAAACATAGCGTTGATCCATGGGCCCAAACAGTTCTAATTTTGTTTCATCAGTCCACAGAACACTCTCCCAAAACTTTTGTGGTTTGTCCACATGACTTTTGGCATACTGCAGTCGACTCTACTTATTCTTTGTAGACAGCAAGGGGGTGCGCCTGGGAGTTCTGGCATGGAGGCCTTCATTATGCAGTGTGCGCCTTATTGTCTGAGCTGAAACTTCAGTACCCGCATCTGACAAATCTTTTTTGAGTTCCTCAGCAGTCACACGGGGACTTTTCTAGACTTTGCGCTTCAGGTAGCGCACAGCAGTCGAAGTCAGCATCTTCTTTCTGCCACGACCAGGTAGCGTTTCAACAGTGCCCTTTGCCTTGAATTTGCAAATGATGCTTCCTATGGTGTCTCTTGGTATGATTAACATTTTTGCAATCTTCTTATAGCCATTGCCCTTCCTGTGAAGAGAAATCACCTCTTCTTTTGTCTTCCTGGACCATTCTCTTGACTTCACCATGTTTGTAAACACACCAGTAAATATCTAGAAGGAGCTGAGTATCACAGTCATTTTAAATCTGCCTAATTGGTGCTTATTATGCTTGATTGCTGCTCCTTGAATGAACCTCTGTTCTTAAGAGTGGTAGTCTTTAAGGGGTTGAATAATTGTGTCAATGAAGAAATCCCCAAAAAATCATTTAATACTGTATGACAAAAACAATTGATGTCATTTTAGTTGCATTTGGTTCATTCTGAACACAATTACAAATGTACACTAAATTCTCTAAAACCCTTTACATCATTGGGGGTTGAATAATTTTGAACACAACTGTAGTTGAGCAGACACCTGTATGTTCGGGATCGACGAGTTCGGCCGGACTTCACAAAATTATTGGGGTTCGGGATCTGAACGTAACTCAAACTTGACCCTGAACCTGAACCCCATTGAAGTCAATAGGGACCCAAAATTTTGGGCACTAAAATGGCTGTAAAATAGCCCTTGCAGCAAAATGTAGGTAAATGTCCTGCAAACAAATGGGGATAGTGAAATGACTTAAAATAAAATAAAAATTAAACATTATTAATTGGCAACTCAGAGGAGGAGGTGGATGTGGGGTAGGAGGTTGAGGAGGTGTCAGGTGGGAATGCCATCAGCAGCGCATCTACCAGCCTGCATTTGTAGTAACGCATCTTCTGATCAGTAACAGACATTTTTACTAAATTTGGTTTCCTTTGAGCAATGCACAGCAGTAAGTTAATGTCACCAATGGAACAGGCGATTTTCAGAAATGTAGGCCCCTGGCACCCAGACAGAGGAGAAGTTTATTAAAAGCAATAAAAGGTTAATGTCACACACCAATGGAACAGGCGATTTTCAGTAAGGCCTCTTTCACACTTGCGTTGTCCGGATCCGTCGTTTACTCCATTTGCCGGAAGTGCCCGCCGGATCCGTAACAACGCAAGTGACCTGAAAGCATTTGAACACAGAGCTGTCTTCAGTATACTTTCAGCGTTACTATGGCAGCCAGGAGGCTATTAAAGTCCTGGTTGCCATAGTAGTAGTGGGGAGCGGGGGAGCAGTACACTAACTGTCCGTGCGGCTCCCGGGGCGCTCCAGAATGACGTCAGAGCGCCTCATGAGCATGGATCACGTGATCCATGCGATCACGTGATCCATGCGTGTAGGGCGCGATGACGTCACTCTGGAGCGCCCCAGGAGCCGCACAGATGGTAAGTATACTGCTCCCCCGCTCCCCACTACACTTTACCATGGCAACCAGGACTTTAGCGTCCTGGCTGCCATGGTAACTCATTGAGAAAGCTAAACGTCGGATCCGGCGATGCGCCGAAACGACGTTTAGCTTAAGGCCGGATCCGGATTAATGCCTTTCAATGGGCATTAATTCCGGATCCGGCCTTGCGGCAAGTGTTCAGGATTTTTGGCCGGAGCAAAAAGCGCAGCATGCTGCGGTATTTTCTCCGGCCAAACACCGTTCCGGTCCTGAACTGAAGACATCCTGATGCATCCTGAACGCATTTTTCTCTTTATTCAGAATGCATTGGGATAATCCTGATCAGGATTTTTCCGGCATAGAGACCCGACGATGGATCTCTATGCCGGAAAACAAAAACGCTAGTGTGAAAGAGCCCTAAGTTAGGCCCCTGGCAACCAGAAAGAGGAGAGGTTCATTCATGGAAAAAAGAGGTTGATGTCACCCACAAATGGAACAGGCGATTTTCAGTAAGTTAGGCCCCTGGCACCCAGACAGAGGAGAGGTTCATTTATGGCAAAAATAGGTTCATGTTAGAGTTGAGCGAACTCTTGGATGTTCGGGTTTGAGAAGTTCGGCCGAACTTCCCAAAAATGATCGGGTTCAGGATCCGAACTCGAACCCAAACCTTATTGAAGTTAATGGGGACCCGAACTTTTGGGCACTAAAAAGGCTGTAAAATAGTCCAGGAAAAGGATAGAGGGTTGCAAAAGGCAGCAAAATGTAGGTAAATCCCCTGCAAACAAATGTGGATTGGAAAATTAATTAAAATAAAATAAATAAAAATTAAGCAATATCAATTAGAGAGAGGTCCCATAGCAGAGAATCAGGCTGGAAGTTACCCACCAATGGAGAAGGCCACTTTCATTTATTTAGGCCCCAGCACCCAGACAGAGAACAGAGGTCACATAGCAGAGAACAAGGCGTCATGTCACCCACCAATTGAGAAGGCCACTTTCATTTATTTAGGCGCCAGCACCCAGACAGAGTACAGAGGTCGCATAGCAGAGAATCAGGCGTCATGTCACCCACCACTGGAACAGGCCACTTTCAGATAATTAGGCCCCTGGCACCTAGGCGGAGGATAGGTTCATTCAACTTTTGGTTGCACCGCAATATAATGGTAAAATTTAAAAAAGAGGATTCAATGAAGAAGTGCCCCGGAGTACAAGAATATATGGTTGAGGGGGAGGCAGTTATAAATGTATATTCTGCATAAAGGATGGACAGGTCCTGTGGGATCCATGCCTGGTTTATTTTTATGAACGTCAGCTTGTCCACCTTGGCTGTGGACAGACGGCTGCGTTTGTCAGTAATGACGCCACCTGCCGTGCTGAATACACATTCAGACAAAACACTGGCCGCCGGGCAGGCCAGCACCTCCAAGGCATAAAAGGCTAGATCTGGCCACGTGGACAATTTGGAGACCCAGAAGTTGAATGGGGCCGAACCATAAGTCAGTACGTGGAAAGGTGTGCACACTTACTGTTCAATCATGTTAGTGAAATGCTGCCTCCTGCTAACACGTTCCGTATCAGGTGGTGGTGCAGTTAGCTGTGGCGTGGTGACAAAACTTTTCCACATTTCTGCCATGCTAACCCTGCGCCAAAGAACTCTCCGCCTGGGGCCCGGCCACCACTACATTTACCCAGTGTGCAATTAGGGAGATAGCACGTCCCTGGCCGTGCTCACTGGTCCACGTATCTGTGGTTAGGGGGACCTTGCCACAGATGGCGTTGCACAGTGTACACTTGATTTTATCGGATACTTGGTTGTGCAGGGAAGGCACGGCTGTCTTGGAGAAGTAGTGGCGGCTGGGAACAACATACTGTGGGACAGCCATCGCCATCAGCTGTTTGAAGCTGTCTGTGTCCACCAGCCTGAATGACAGCATTTCAAAGGCCAGTAGTTTAGAAATGCTGGCATTCAGGCTCAGGGCTCGAGGGTGTCTAGGTGGGAATTTACGCTTTCTCTCCAAGGTTTGTGAGATGGAGAGCTGAACGCTGCCGTGTGACATGGTGGAGATACTTGGTGACGCAGGTAGTGGTGTCGGTGGCACATCCTCTGTTTGGTGGGCGGCAGGTGCCAACATTCCTCCCGAGGCGGAGGAAGAGGCCGAGGCAGCAGCAGAAGAGGGAGCGGGGGAGACTGAGTGAGTTCCTTGTTTTTAAGGTGTTTACTCCACTGCAGTTCATGCTTTGCATGTAGATGCCTGGTCATGCAGGTTGTGCTAAGGTTCAGAACTTTAATGCCTAGCTTCAGGCTCTGATGGCACAGCATGCAAGCCACTCGGGTCTTTTCGTCAGCACATTGTTTAAAGAAGTGCCATGCCAGGGAACTCCTTGAAGCTACCTTTGGAGTGCTCGGTCCCTGGTGGCGGTGGCCAGTAGCAGGCGAACTCTCTTGGCGGCGGCTGTTCTGCTTTTGCCCCCTGCTCCCTCTTTTACTACGCTGTTGGCTCGGTCTCACCACTGCCTCTTCCTCTGAACTATAAAAGTCAGTGGCATGACCTTCATTCCATGTGCGGTCTAGGACCTTATCGTCCCCTGCATCGTCTTCCACACAGTCTTCCTCCCTGACCTCCTGTTCGGTCTGCACACTGCAAAAAGACGCAGCAGTTGGCACCTGTGTTTTGTCATCATCAGAGACGTGCGGACTCCGATGAGGTGGTATTCCCATGTCCTCATCATCAGGAAACATAAGTGGTTGTGCATCAGTGCATTCTATGTCTTCCACCACTGGGGAAAGGCTAGGTGGATTCCCTTGGGAAACCCTGCCAGCAGAGTCTTTAAACAGCATAAGAGACTGCTGCATAACTTGAGGCTCTGACAGTTTCCCTGATATGCATGAGGGTGATGTGACAGACTGATGGGCTTGGTTTTCAGGTGCCATCTGTGCTCTTTCTGCAGAAGACTGGGTGGGAGATAATGTTGTGAACATGCTGGATTCACTGTCGGCCACCCAATTGACTAGCGCCTGTACTTGCTCAGGCCTTACCATCCTTAGAACGACATTGGGCCCCACCAAATATCGCTGAAAATTCTGGTGGGTACTGGAACCTGAGGAAGTTGGTTCACGACAGCGACCGCGTCCCTTACTAGATGTTTTCCTTATTGTTACCGTTCACCAAGCACCACAATAAGATTTTTATTTTTTTTGGCCCAATGTATTGATTTCAAATTCAGGCCTATTTGTACAGGCACCTAACACTATCTGTCTATTTATTTATGTACCGTATTACACTAATCCAGGCCCAGCAGTAACCACTGGGTTTATCAATTGTAGGCCTAGTATTTAGACCCTGGATGAAAGGTATCCTTTTATGGACAGATTTACACTTGGAGATGCACAGTAGCGTGTGAAAAATATGTAGGATTATGCCTTCAGCAATTGTATTTTAACACTTTGTGTAATATACCCTTTAATGGACAGAAATACACTTGGAGATGCACGGTAGCGTGTGACGTTATTGAGGATGACCCTTTCAGCACTTGTATATACTCCTTGAGTGTAATATACCCTTTTACGGACAAAAATACACTATGAGATGCACAATAGTGCATGCAGATTTACAGGATTATGCTTTCAGCAAATGTAATGTAACACTTTTTGTAATATACCCTTTTACAAAAAGAAATATACTTGGAGGTGCACACTAAGTGTAATATACCCTTTTAGGGACAGATTAACACTTGGCCTGCAACAGCTGGAACACCAGATTCAGGGTATTGCTATATTGGCAAGTGAATTTCACCCCAGAACAAAATCTATCCTTTAACTGATACTATTAAACTTGTCCTGTCACAGCTGGAACACCAAATTTACTGTATTTCTATTTTTGAAACTGTAATTTCACCCCAGAAAATAATATATCCTTTGAGGGACATTAGAGAAATTGTCCAATCACAGCTGGAACACCAGATTCAGGGTATTGCTATTTTGGCAATTAAATTTCACCCCAGAAAAAAAAAATACCCTTTTACGGACAGATTAAAACTAGGCCTGCAACAGCTGGAACACCAGATTTACTGTATTTCTATTTTTTTCTACTGGCTTTCACCCCAGAAAATAATATATCCTTTGACGGACACTAAGAACATTTTCCAGTCACAGCTGAAACACCAGATTCAGGGTATTGCTATTTTGGCAATTAAATTTCACCCAAGAAAAAAAATATACCCTTTTACGGACAGACTTAAACTAGGCCTGCAACAGCTGGAACACCAGATTCAGGGTATTGCTATTTTGGCAATTAAATTTCACCCCAGAAAAAAATATTCCCTTTTACGGACAGATTTAAACTAGGCCTTTAATAGCTGGAATACCAGATTTACTGTATTTCTATTTTTGCTACTGACTTTCACCCCAGGAAAATAATATATCCTTTGACGGACACTAGGGAAATTGTCCAGTCACAGCTGGAACACCAGATTCAGGGTATTGCTATTTTGGCAATTAAATTTCACCCAAAAAAAAAATATACCCTTTTACGGACAGATTTAAATTAGGCCTGCAACAGCTGGAACACCAGATTAAGGTTATTGCTATTTTGTCAATTAAAGTTCACCCCAGAAAAAATTATACCCTTTTACGGACAGATTTAAACTAGACCTGCAACAGCTGGAACACCAGATTTACTGTATTTCTATTTTGCTACTGACTTTCACCCCAGAAAATAATATATCCTTTGACGGACACTAGGGAAATTGTCCAGTTACAGCTGGAACACCAGATTCAGGGTATTGCTATTTTGGCATTTAAATTTCACCCCAGAACAAAATCTATCCTGTTATGGACACTATTAAACTTGGCCAGTGTAAGAGATGTCAAAAATAGGCACCCCATAAAAATAAACTATTATCTATACAATTTCTAGCTTCAACAATCCACAAGTATGACAGTATTACATTCATGACATTGCTATTAATCACCAGTAGATGGCAGCAGAGAGGAAGCTTGAATAGCAGAGCTACAAACAGCAGGGGGGAACAGAATAACTCAGATCTTGGTTTATGGGAGGACAGGATTTACTGCTACATTTCCTGTATCCCCATACTGAAGGTCATGTGTTTGTTCCTTCCAGGTAAGGGAACACAAATTCAGAGCCATAAATAGGCTAAAATGATGTAAAACACATTCCTATAATCAGCTAAGGCTGCTGGTGATGCAGTGTGAGTAGTGTTGAGCGAACAGTTCGAAAATCGTTCGGGTCCGTGCCGAATTTTGGGGTGTCCGTGACACGGACCCGAACCCGGACATTTTCAAAAAAGTTTGGGTTCGGGTCCGGTGTTCGTCGATTACTTCCCGCTTTCTGAAGGGCTGCACAGCAGCCAATCAGCTAGCGTTTTACTTCTTGCCCTAAGAGCCCATCACAGCCATGCCTACTAATGGCATGGCTGTGATTAGCCAAGTGCAGCATGTGACCCAGCCTCTATTTTAGCTGGAGTCACGTAGCGCCGCACGTCACACTGCTCTGACTAGTGTAGGGAGAGGATGCAGCTTCTGTGAGGGCGAGATAGGCAGGGATAAAGAAGTGATTGAATGATCTACCTTTCTACACCTGTGCATCAGAACAACTCAGCTGAGCTGTTCACTGAAAGTCACTATTTTGTTGAGACTGGCCAGAGCGATTTTTACTGGCACATGTAACTGGGCTGACCGGGCGGTGGCCATTTTGGGACTTGTGGTGCGCCAGCACAAGCTGCCACAGAGTCTAAAACCAAAGCTCCAAAGAAGTAAAAATCTACACCTGTGAATCAGAACAACAGCGATTCAGCTGCTCAGTCAAAGTCTATTTTTTTCTGGCTGGGCAGACCGTTTTCTGGCACATGTTACTGGGCTGATAGGCGGCGGCCATTTTGGGACTTGTGGTGCTACAGCAAAAGCTGCCACAACGTCCATTAATCTCATGTAATAGTCGATTTTTTCATAGATATACTACATCGGGGTTTGGCTGTGCTTGTGTCACCCATACTAACTGCAAAGATATTTAATATATCAGTGGTGAAACTGAAAGTAACCCACTTGGATAGCAAATCCCATGAATGTGCTGTTCCAGCTAGGCTAGCCAGTGCCACTACAGCCAAGTCCAATACTGTCAGCCAGAAATATTTTTTTTTTTTATGTGCCAGAAATATAAATTAGAAAAAGCTTTCACCGTAATAATAAAATTATTCTGGTGTTAGACCAGAAGAAGCACTCCTGTTGTAATTAATACTGTAAAAAGGCTTAGGCAATATTTCTCCCAGTGTGGGAAATTTATCTAGCAAAACTAGCATTTTAAAAATTCCGGTGTTCTGAAATACCAGCAGTCCTCTTGTAATTAATACCGCAAAAAGGCATTATATCGTCCAGTGTTGTAATTTTGGTGAAAAAAGGCCAATTTAATCAATCTGGTGTTATTTACACCAGAAACAGTAGGCCTCACGTTTTTACTCCTGTAAAAAGAATTAATACCGAAAAAGGCATTACATTGTCCAGTGTTGTAATTTTGGTGAAAAAAAGGCCAATTTAATCAATCTGGTGTTAGTTACACCAGAAACAGTAGGCCTCACGTTTTTACTCCTGTAAAAAGGAATTATATCTCCCCGTGTGGGAATCTATGTACACAAACTAGCATTTTAAAAATTCTGGTGTCCAATTAGCAGCAGTCTTCTTGTAATTAATACCGCAAAAAGGCATTACATTGTCCAGTGTTGTAATTTTGGTGAAAAAAAGGCCAATTTAATCAATCTGGTGTTAGTTAGACCAGAAACAGTAGGCCTCACGTTTTTACTCCTGTAAAAAGGAATTATATCTCCCCGTGTGGGATTCTATGTACCAAAACTAGCATTTTAAAAATTCTGGTGTCCAATTCGCAGCAGTTTTCTTGTAATTACCGGAAAATGGAATTATATCTTCCAGTGTGGGAATTTTGGGGCTAAAAAATAATATATTTTATTGTGGTGCGAGTTGAATCGCAACAATGAGGAAACATTCTATTAAGGGACGAGGACGCCGTTGTGGTGGTGTCCGTGGAGCCTCTGTTGCTGGCAGAGGACGTGGCCGTTCGGCTTCAGGCGCACAAAGTAGTGAACCAACTCCCTCAAGTAGCCGGCAGAATTTACAGCGATATTTGGTGGGGCCCAATGCCGTTATGAGGATGGTAAGGCCTGAGCAGGTACAGGCATTAGTCGATTGGGTGGCCGACAGTGCTTCCAGCACGTTCACCACATTGTCTTCCGCCCAGTCTTCTGCGGAAAGCGCACAGGTGGCACCTGAAAACCAAGCCCATCAGTCTGTCACATCACCCCCATGCATATCAGGGCAACTGGCTGAGCCTCAAGTTATGCAGCAGTCTCATCTTCTGTTTGAAGACTCTGCTCCCACGGTTTTCCAGGGGCGTCCACCTAGCCCTTCCCCAGCGGTGGAAGACATTCCATGCACTGACGCACAACTACTTATGTATCCAGATGATGAGGACATGGGAATACCACCACAGCAGAGTGACCGAGTCTCTGATGATGACGAAACACTGGTGCCCACTGCCGCGTCTTATTGCAGTGTGCAGACTGAACAGGAGGAGGTCAGGGAGGAAGACTGGGTGGAAGACGATGCAGAGGACGATTAGGTCTTAGACCCCACATGGACTGAAGGTCGTGCCGCTGACTTAAATAGTTCAGAGGAAGAGGCAGTGGTGAGAAAGAGGGAGCAGCGGGCAAAAGCAGAACAGCCGCCGTCCAGAGAGTTCGCCTGCTATTGGCCAACAGGGACCCAGCACCCCAAAGGCATCTTCAAGGAGTTCCCTGGCATGGCACTTCTTCAAACAATGTGCTGAGGACAAGACCAGAGTGGTTTGCACGCTGTGCCATCAGACCCTGAGGCGAGGCATTAACGTTCTTAACCTGAGCACCACCTGCATGATCAGGCATCTACATGCAAAGCATGAACTGCAGTGGAGTACACACCTTAAAAACAAGGAACCCGCTCAGGCTCCCCCTGCTCCCTCTACCGCTGCTGCCTCGGCTTCCGCCTCGAGAGGAATGTTGCCACCTGCCGAGCAGCAAACAGAGGATGTGCCACGACACCACCACCACCACCGCCACCGTCACCTAGCGTCTCCACTATTTCACACAGCAGCGTTCAGCTCTCCATCTCTCAAACCTTTGAGAGGAAGCGCAAATTCCCACCTAGTCATCCTCGAGCCCTTGGCCTGAATGCCAGCATTTCTAAACTACTGGCCTTTGAAATGCTGTCATTCCAGCTGGTGGACACAGACAGCTTCAAACAGCTGATGGCCATGGCTGTCCCCCAGTATGTGGTTCCCAGCCGCCACTACTTCTCCAAGACAGCCGTGCCTTCCCTGCACATGCTAGTGTCCGATAAAATCAAGTGTGCACTGCGCAACGCCATTTGTGGCAAGGTCCACCTAACCACAGATACGTGGACCAGTAAACACGGCCAGGGACGCTATATCTCCCTAACTGCACACTGGGTAAATGTAGTGGCGGCTGGGCCCCAGGCGGAGAGTTCCTTGGCGCACGTCCTTCCGCCGCCAAGGATCACAGGGCATCATTCTTTGCCTCCTGTAGCCTCCTCCTCCTACTCGGCTTCCTCCTCCTCCTCCTTTGCTTCCACCAGCTCCTCCTGTCAGCCACACACCTTCACCACCAACTTCAGCACAGCCCGGGGTAAACGTCAGCAGGCCATTCTGAAACTCATATGTTTGGGGGACAGGCCCCACACCGCGCAGGAGTTGTGGCGGGGTATTGAACAACAGACCGACCAGTGGTTGCTGCCGGTGGGCCTCAAGCCCGGCCTGGTGGTGTGCGATAATGGGCGAAATCTCGTGGCAGCTCTGGGACTAGCCGGTTTGACACACATCCCTTGCCTGGCGCATGTTCTGAATTTGGTGGTGCAAAAGTTCATTCACAACTACCCAGACATGTCAGAGCTGCTGCATAAAGTGCGGGCCGTCTGTGCGCGCTACCGGCGTTCACATCCTGCCGCTGCTCGCCTGTCAGCGCTACAGCGGAACTTCGGCCTTCCCGCTCACCGCCTAATATGCGACGTGCCCACCCGGTGGAACTCCACCTTGCACATGCTGGAGAGACTGTGCGAGCAGCAGCAGGCCATAGTGGAGTTTCAGCTGCAGCACGCACGGGTCAGTCGCACTGCGGAACAGCACCACTTCACCACCAATGATTGGGCCTCCATGCGAGACCTGTGTGCCCTGTTGCGCTGTTTACAGTACGCCACCAACATGGCCAGTGGCGATGCCACTGTTATCAGCGTGACGGTACCAATTCTATGTCTCCTAGAGAAAACGCTTAGGGCGATGATGGAAGAGGAGGTGGGCCAGGGCCAAGAGGAGGAGGAGGAGGATGACGGGTCGTTTTTAGCACTTTCTGGCCAGTCTGTTAGAAGTGGCTCAGAGGGAGGTTTTTTGCAACAGCAGAGGGCAAGTACAAATGTGGCCAGCCAGGGACCACTACTGGAGGACGAGGAGGATGAGGAGTAGGTGGAGGAGGATGAGGATGAAGCAGGTTCACAGCGGGGTGGCACCCAGCACAGCACAGGCACATTCGTGGTGCGTGGCTGGGGGGATACAGAGGATGATGACGATACGCCTCCCACAGAGGACAGCTTGTCCTTACCTCTGGGGAGCCTGGCACACATGAGCGATTACATGCTGCAGTGCCTGCGCAACGACAGCAGAGTTGCCCACATTTTAACGTGTGCTGACTACTGGGTGGCCACCCTGCTGGATCCACGGTACAAAGACAATGTGCCCACTTTACTTCCTGCACTGGAGCGTGATAGGAAGATGCGCGAGTACAAGCGCACACTGGTAGACGCGCTCCTGAGAGCATTCCCAACTATCACAGGGGAACAGGTGGAAGGCCAAGGCCAAGGCAGAGGAGGAGCTAGAGGTCGCCCATGAATCAGTGTCACGGCCAGCTTCTCTGAGGGCAGGGTTTGCATGGTAGAAATGTGGAAAAGTTTTGTTTCCACGCCACAGCTAACTGCCCCACCACCTGATACGGAACGTGTTAGCAGGAGGCAACATTTCACTAACATGGTTGAACAGTACGTCTGCACACAACTCCACGTACTGACGGATGGTTCGGCCCCATTCAACTTCTGGGTTTCCAAATTGTCCACATGGCCAGAATTAGCATGTTATGCCTTGGAGGTGCTGGCCTGCCCAGCGGCCAGCGTTTTATCTGAACGTGTATTCAGCACGGCAGGGGGCTTCATTACTGACAAACGCAGCCGCCTGTCCGCAGCCAACGTGGACAAGCTGACGTTTATAAAAATGAACCAGGCATGGATCCCACAAGACCTGACCCTCCCTTGTGCAGAGTAGTCCTTAATAACTGCCTTAAACCATGTTGTCTTGTACTCCTGGCCACTTCTTCATTGAAAAATCAATTTTTGAAATTAAGTAGGATCTTGGGGTGCAACCCAGAGTTGAATGAACCTTCCCTCTGTCTGTGTGCCGGGGCCAAAGTACATGAAAGTGTCCTTCTCCTGTGCTGGATGATATGAATGTTATACTTGTGCTGTCTGACATGTCTCCTTTGTGTGGGTGCAGGGGGCCAAAGTCACTGAAAGCGGCCTTCTCCTGTGGTGGGTGATCAAAATGCCTGATTCTCTGCTGTGGGACCTCTCTCCTCTTTCTGGGTGCAGGGGTCAAAGAAACAAAAGGTGGCCTACTCCTGTGGTGGTTGACATGATGCCTGATTCTCTGCTGTGGGACCTCTCTCCTCCGTGTAGCTGCAGGGGTCAAAGTCCCTAAAAGTGCCCTTCTCCTGTGGTGGTTGATGTAAAACTGATGCTTGTGCTATCTGACCTATCTCCTCTGTGTCGGTGCTAAGGCCTAAGTCACTGAAAGCGGCCTACTCCTGTGGTGGTTGACATGATGCCTGATTCTCTGCTGTGGGACCTCTCTCCTCCGTGTGGCTGCAGGGGTCAAAGTCTCTAAAAGTGCCCTTCTCCTGTGGTGGTTGATGTAAAACTGATGCTTGTGCTATCTGAACTGTCTCTTCTGTGTCGGTGCTAAGGCCTAAGTCACTGAAAGCGGCCTTCTCCTGTGCTGGCTGATATAAATGCCTGAATCTCTGCTGTGGGACCTCTCTCCTCTTTCTGGGTGCTGGGGTCAAAGAAACAAAAGGTGGCCTACTCCTGTGGTGGTTGACATGATGCCTGATTCTCTGCTGTGGGACCTCTCTCTTCCGTGTGGCTGCAGGGGTCAAAGTCTCTAAAAGTGCCCTTCTCCTGTGGTGGTTGATGTAAAACTGATGCTTGTGCTATCTGACCTGTCTCCTCTGTGTCGGTGCTAAGGCCTAAGTCACTGAAAGCGGCCTTCTCCTGTGCTGGCTGATATAAATGCCTGAATCTCTGCTGTGGGACCTCTCTCCTCTTTCTGGGTGCAGGGGTCAAAGAAACAAAAGGTGGCCTTCTCCTGTGGTGGTTGACATGATGCCTGATTCTCTGCTGTGGGAACTCTCTCCTCCGTGTGGATGCAGGGGTCAAAGTCTCTAAAAGTGCCCTTCTCCTGTGGTGGTTGATGTAAAACTGATGCTTGTGCTATCTGACTTGTCTCCTCTGTGTCGGTGCTAAGGCCTAAGTCACTGAAAGCGGCCTTCTCCTGTGCTGGCTGATATAAGTGCCTGAATCTCTGCTGTGGGACCTCTCTCCTCCGTGTGGCTGCAGGGGTCAAAGTCTCTAAAAGTGCCCTTCTCCTGTGGTGGTTGATGTAAAACTGATGCTTGTGCTATCTGACCTGTCTCCTCTGTGTCGGTACTAAGGCCTAAGTCACTGAAAGCGGCCTTCTCCTGTGCTGGGTGATATAAATGTTATAATTGTGCCATCTGACATGGTTGCCGGGGTCCCATTAAATGGTGGCCTACTCCTGTGGTGGGTGATCTAAATGCCTGATTCTCTGCTGTGAAAACCTCTCTCCTCCGTCTGGGTGCAGGGGTCAAAGTCTCTCAAAGTGGCCTTCTCTTGTGCTGGGTGATGTAAAACTGATGCTTGTACCATCTGACATGGTTGCCGGGGTCCCATTAAATGATGGCCTACTCCTGTGGTGGGTGATCTAAATGCCTGATTCTCTGCTGTGAAACCTCTCTCCTCCGTCTGGGTGCAGGGGTCAAAGTCTCTCAAAGTCGCCTTCTCCTGTGCTGGGTGATATAAATGTTATACTTGTGCCATCTGACATGGTTGCCGGGGTCCCATTAAATGGTGGCCTACTCCTGTGGTGGGTGATCTAAATGCCTGATTCTCTGCTGTGAAACCTCTCTCCTCTGTCTGGGTGCAAGGATCAAAGTCTCTCAAAGTCGCCTTCTCCTGTGCTGGGTGATATAAATGTTATACTTGTGCCATCTGACATGGTTGCCGGGGTCCCATTAAATGGTGGCCTACTCCTGTGGTGAGTGATCTGTAAAACTGATGCTTGTGCTATCTGACCTGTCTCCTCTGTCTCGTTGCTAAGGCCTAACTCACTGAAAGTGGCCTTGTCATGTGCTGGGTGATATAAGTGTTATACTTGTGCCATCTGACATGGTTGTCGGGGTCCCATTAAATGGTGGCCTACTCCTGTGGTGTGTGATCTAAATGCCTGATTCTCTGCTGTGAAAACCTCTCTCCTCTGTCTGGGTGCAGGGGTCAAAGTCTCTCATAGTGGCCTTCTCTTGTGCTGGGTGATGTAAAACTGATGTTTGTACCATCTGACATGGTTGCCGGGGTCCCATTAAATGATGGCCTACTCCTGTGGTGGGTGATCTAAATGCCTGATTCTCTGCTGTGAAAACCTCTCTCCTCCCTCTGGGTGCAGGGGTCAAAGTCTCTCAAAGTCGCCTTCTCCTGTGCTGGGTGATATAAATGTTATACTTGTGCCATCTGACATGGTTGCCGGGGTCCCATTAAATGATGGCCTACTCCTGTGGTGGGTGATCTAAATGCCTGATTCTCTGCTGTGAAACCTCTCTCCTCCGTCTGGGTGCAGGGGTCAAAGTCTTTAAAAGTGGCCTTCTCTTGTGCTGGCACTGCTGGGTGATGTAAAACTGATGCTTGTACCAGCTGACATGGGTGCAGGGGTCAAATTAACTAAATGGTGGCCTACTCCTGTGGTGGGTGATATGATGCCTGAATATGTGCTGTGAGGCCTCTCTCCTCTTTCTGGGTGCAGGGGTCAAAGTAACTAAAAGTGGCCTTCTCCTGTGCTGGATGGTATAAATGTAATGCTTGTGCTATCTGACATGTCTCCTCTGTCTGGGTGCTAAGGCCTAAGTCACTGAAAGTGGCCTTCTCCTGTGGTGGTTGATATGATGCCAGATTCTCTGCTATGGGACCTCTCTCCTTTGTCTGGATGCTGGGGTCGAAATAATAGTAGCTGACCTTCTCCATTGGTGGGTGATTTGAAGCCTGATTCTGTGCTATGGGACCTAACTCCAATTAATATTGGTTAATTTTTATTTATTTTATGTTAAGTCATCATCTCCCTATCTACATTTGTTTGCAGGGGATTTACCTACATTTTGCTGCCTTTTGCAGCCCTCTAACCCTTACCGGGAGTCTTTTACAGCCTTTTTAGTGCCCAAAAGTTCGGGTCCCCATTGACTTCTATGGGGTTCGGGTTCGGGATGAAGTTCGGGTTGAGTTCGGATCACGAACCCGGACATTTTCCGGAAGTTCGGCCGAACCTCTCGAACCCGAACATCCAGGTGTTCGCTCATCTCTAAGTGTGAGTATATAAAGCCATGCACAAGTGTTAGTGAAGCACAATGAGGTGTCACATGGTACTAATATGTAGTGACTATGATTACTATAGAAGCTGATGTCACTCTATGATATTATACTGCACTATTGGTTGACTGTGATGCAGATTAAATAATCAGAGAGCAGCTCTCATGTTAATGGTTTAATATCTCTTATAGAAAAGTTATACCTGTTATTGAGAATGTATTATTGAATATAGAGATGTGTATTATGTAAGGACAGGATTTACTGCTACATTTCCTGTATCCCCATACTGAAGGTCATGTGTTTGTTCCTTCCAGAACATGTTCAATAAAATCACTTCTGTCTTCACCCAGCCCGCTCCCTTCGCACATTGGAATTATTGACCATACTTGCAACAAAATTGGTGGCCCGTACGGGGAGCGCGTGAAATAGACGCGGTCCCGGAAGTGAAAAAAAAAAAATGGTTACACGAAGCATAGAGTAGAAATTAACCCTTTCAGCATCGCCAGCGAACACAAATAGATCTAGAGAGCCTGCAGGATAAAATCAGTGGTCACCTAATCCACTTGCCAGTGGGTGATCGCATCGAATTTTTGCCAATTCATCAAAGCCCCTGAAGCCAGCATGGCGAAAGGAAAAACCCGGCGCCATTTTATGCAGATCATTGATGAGGTAATAGATGAACTGGTCGAAGCTGAAAGTGAGGAGGCGGTGACACAATTTCTGCAAGCCACAAAGGGATTCATTAGCGAACTAGAGAAAAGGAGGTACAATGCGGAAGTCCCAAGCTTCAGTGAGAAAGACCTTCAATCAGAACAACAATTGGCCGACTACACCATGGTAGCTTGCCTGAGGTGACAATCAGAAAAGACTTCAAGAATACAGGCCAGATTGGAGAAAAAGAGCAGAAGAATAAGCTGTCCTACACCAATTTAATGCACCAAATTGACCTGGGACTACAGAAAGGATATCCTGAGACTGAAATTATTAAAGCAGTGGTCAAAGCTATTAGCCCTGGCCTAAGCCTCAGAGGTATGCTGGAGATGAAAAATGGACTGACTCTAGTGCAACTTAGACAAATCTTGAAAAGTCACTACAAGGAGGAGAATGCCTCAGAACTGTACCAGCAACTCCTTAATATTTCCCAGAAAAGCGACGAGACTCCACAGAATTTCCTGTTCAGAGCTATTAAATTGAAAGATTGTCTGCTATTCATCTCCCAAGGTGAAGGCTCGGAAGAACATTTTGGGACTGAGCTGATCCAGAAGAAATGACCACATCAAATTCCAATTAAAGCTGTATTTAGATGACCCTTCCATTCCAGATGAGGTGCTCATAGAGGCAACAAATGAAGCTGCTAATATGGAGATTAAAAGGGAACAGAAGCAAAAGAAAGCTCAACATAGCAGTTCAACCAAAGGCAAAGAATGTCAGTCTTACACCTTACAGTGTCCTCAGGAACCAAGTGTCCTGACAACAATTGCCAACACCACACCTTGGTTACCATGAGACCGAACAGAAAGTTACTAAGTCTTGTTGGAAAAAGGTGCCTGGTGAACTGTGAAAGAGACAATATTCCTGCCCAAGCCCTATGGGACATGGAAGAACTCTCCAAGGAGACAGCTGCCAAAGGAAGAAGAACCATTACAGGGTTCGTGGACCTACTAGGAGCTGCCTTGGAGTTGCCGACCCCCAAAGCAGAAGTCCTGGTGAGTCAAATACAAGCCAGCCTGAGAGAAACTGGTGGTACCATGCTAAAGACTGGTACAAAGAACCAAAGGATTCCGGCAAACACTGTGACGTGTCTCAGATGTAGGGCTCACGCCAAACCAGCCTTGCAAGAGCAAACGGTCTTGTTTATACCTGATGAGATTCAGGATGTGCCAGAAGGACTGTATATCGGGAAAACATTAGTGTCACTTAATAGGGGACAGTTTTCCAAACTATCCATCCCGGTTTGGAACACCACCCAGCGAGACATTATCCTGCCAAGTCACACCAGGATTGGGTGCCTCGAACCCATCAAGACAATATACCCAGCTCAGGTGAAACCAAAAGAATCAGTGCATGTTGCCACTCACCCAGTGATTCATAGTCCACAGTCATCCAGATAAGGGCTAAAAGGTCGAATGCACAATTTAAACACAAGTCAGTCACTGGTAAGTTATGTCAAGAACACTGGGATCCACCAGTACCTATAGGACACCTTTCCGAGGAAGATCAACAGATAGTCAAGGCAGTGCTAAGGGAAGAATGCCACGCCTTTGCTAAAGATGATTCTGACGTTGGATCCCTTCCCTACAATTACAACTGCGCCTTAAAGACAATACACCAGTTAGATGAACTTACATGTCAGTGCCAAGGCCACTACACCAGAAGGTGAAAGAATATCTGCAGGATCTTCTGAACCGTGGATGGATTCTAGAGTCAAAATCATCATACTCTTCACCCATTGTGTGCGTGAGAAAGAAGGATGGTAGTTTAAGGTAGTTTAATTGTGTTGCAATTACAGGGAATTGAACCAGAAGTCCATCCCTGACCGCCATCTAATCCCTAGGATCCAAGACATGCTGGACAGCCTAGGAGGAAGTTCATGGTTTTCTGATCCAAGGAAAGGATCAAGGAAAAGTTTCTAGATCAAGGAAAAGCCTACCATCAAGGATTTGTGGAAGAATCCAGTCGACCACTGACTGCCTTCATCACACCTTGGGGTCTGTATGAGTGGATCAGAATACCCTTTGGCCTTAGTTCTGCACCAGCTGAATTCCAACGCAGCATGGAAACTTGTCTAAAGGGACTGAGAGATGAGGTCTGTCTGCCATACCTAGATGACAACCTAGTTCACACTCACAGCAGATCATTCAAAGAAAATCTGGAACATGTCCGGTTGGTACTGCAACGGTATCAGAAACATGGAGCAAAGTTAACAGCGAGGAAATGTGAACTTTTCAGAAACAAAGTCAGGTTCTTAGGCAAAATCGTGTCCAAAGAGGGCCATTCCATGGATCCAGCAGACATTGCACCTGTGCTGGCCTTGAGGAACAACCAGCCAAAGACTGTTGGAGAACTCAGGAAGTTACAGCTGTGTTCAAAATTATTCAACCCCCAATGAAATTGAGTGTTTTGGCCAGTTTGGCCAGATTTTGATCATTTCAGTCATCTTGTTTACAATTAAATCAAAGAGGCACTTGTAAGTCAGACAAATATAACATAACATTTATAATGAAATAACCACAAATGTATTTTCCCTGCTCACATCATTATCAGTTTTATTCAACCCCCAAGTGACATTCAATCTTAGTACTTAGTACAACATCCTTTTCCAGTTATAACCGCTTTTAAACGTGAAGCATAGCTTGACACAAGTGTCTTGCAACGATCTACGGGTATCTTCGCCCATTCTTCATGGGCAAAAGCCTCCAGTTCAGTCACATTCTTAGGCTTGCGCGCTGCAACTGCTTTCTTTAAGTGCCACAAGAGGTTCTCAATCGGATTTAAGTCTGGTGACTGCGATGGCCACTTCAAAATGTTCCAGCCTTTAATCTGCAACCATGCTCTAGTGGACTTGGAGGTATGCTTGGGATCATTGTCCTGTTGAAAGGTCCAATGTCTCCCAAGCCTCAACTTTGTGACGGACTGCATCACATTTTCATCCAATATCTCCTGGTACTGAAGAGAATTCATGGTACCTTGCACACGCTGAAGCTTCCCTGTACCTGTGGAAGCAAAACAGCCCCAAAGCATGATTGGCCCCCCCGCCATGCTTCACAGTAGGCAAGGTGTTCTTTTCTTCATAGGCCTTGTTCTTCCCCCTTTCAAACATAGCATTGATCCATGGGCCCAAACAGTTCTAATTTTGTTTCATCAGTCCACAGAACACTCTACCAAAACTTTTGTGGTTTGTCCACATGACTTTTGGCATACTGCAGTCGACTCTTCTTATTCTTTGGAGACAGCAAGGGGGTGCGCCTGTGAGTTCTGGCATGGAGGCCTTCATTATGCAGTGTGCGCCTTATTGTCTGAGCTGAAACTTCAGTACCCGCATTTGACAAATCTTTTTTGAGTTCCTCAGCAGTCACACGGGGACTTTTCAACACTTTGCGCATCAGGTATCGCACAGCAGTCGAAGTCAGCATCTTCTTTCTGCCACGACCAGGTAGCGTTTCAACAGTGCCCTTTGCTTTGAATTTGTGAATGATGCTTCCTATGGTGTCTCTTGGTATGTTTAACATCTTTGCAATTTTCGTATAGCCATTGCCCTTCCTGTGAAGAGAAATCACCTCTTTCTATGTCTTCCTGGACCATTCTCTTGACTTCACCATGTTTGTAAATACACCAGTAAATGTCTAGAAGGAGCTGAGTATCACAGTAATTTTAAATCTGCCTAATTGGTGCTTATTATGCTTGATTGCTGCTCCTTGACATCCATAGGTGTTTTCAATACCTGATCGAAAAATACTTGAATGAACCTCTGTTCTTAAGAGTGGTAGTCTTTAAGGGGTTGAATAATTGTGTCAATGAAGAAATCACAAAAAAAAAACCATTTAATACTGTATTACAAAAACAATTGATGTAATTTTTGTTGCATTTGGTACTTTAAAAAGTCCTTGTAAGATTTAATTCTGAACACAATTACAAATGTACACTAAATTCCCTAAAACCCTTTACAGCATTGGGGGTTGAATAATTTTGAACACAACTGTATTAGGATTCATTTCCTACTATCGTCCTTATATCCAAAATTTTTCCAGGATTGCAAAGCCCCTGTATGACTTACTATCAGCGGATAAAACACCCACCATAATGTCAGTGCCAGCTCAACAATCTAAGAAGAGGAAGAAGCCATCACCAAAACTAAAAGGTCAACTACCTTCTCATCAGTCTATAGTCTGGACTGACCACTACCAGGCAGTGCTGAACCAGCTCATTAATGTCTTAACTAGTGTTACGCGAACAGTTCAAGCATAGTTCGGGTTCATACCGAATTTTGGGGTGTCCGGGACACTGACCCGAACCCGGACATTTTCAAAAAAGTTCGGGTTCGGGTTCGTTGTTCGGCGATTACTTCCCGCTTTCTGAAGGGCTGCACAGCAGCCAATCATCTAGCGTTTTACTTCTTGCCCTAAGAGCCCATCACAGCCATGCCTACTAATGGCATGGCTGTGATTGGCCAAGTGCAGCATGTGACCCAGCCTCTATTTAAGCTGGAGTCACGTAGCGCCACACGTCATACTGCTCTGATTAGTGTAGGGAGAGGACGCAGCTTCTGTGAGGGCGAGATTAGACAGGGAAAAGTCAGCAACAGCACCTAATGAAGTGATTGATCTACAGCTGTGAATGATTGAACTTCTGCTAGTTACTTGCTCACTGGTTTTTAGGCTGCACAGAGCGTTTTTCTGTCACTTATTTTCTGGGATGATCGGCGGCCATTTTGTGACTTGTGGTGCACCAGAACAAGCTGCCACCAAGTCCATCAATCCATCAATACTAGTTTTTTTTTTGCTATATCCTACATCAGGGGCTTGGCTGTGCTAATTGTCACCCCTAGAAACTCAGGATAGCAATTTCTATATTTTATTAAGGGGTTAAATACAATTGCCAAAATACCAATCCCCTAAATGTGGTGTTCCAGCTTTGGCTAGCCAAGTATAATACTGTCTGCTGTCTGGCAAAGGATAGATTATTTTATGTGGTGAAATTCAATTGCCAAAATAGCAATACCGTAATTCAGTGGTTTCAGATGTGGCTGGCAAAGTATAATAGTGTCCGCCAAAACATATATTTTGTTCTATGGCGAAACTCAATTGCCAAAATAGCAATACCCTGAATCTGGTGTCCCAGCTGTTGCAGGCCAAGATTCATAGTGTCCGCCAAAACATATATTTTGTTCTGGGGTGAAATTCAATTGCCAAAATAGCAATACCATAAATCAGTGGTTTCAGCTGTGGCTGGCAAAGTATAATAGTGTCCGCCAAAACATATATTTTGTTCTGGGGTAAAATTCAATTGCCAAAATAGCAATACCCTAAATCTGGTGTCCCAGCTGTTGCAGGCCAAGATTTATAGTGTCCGCCAAAACATATATTTTGTTCTGGGGTGAAATTCAATTGCCAAAATAGCAATACCCTGAATCTGGTGTCCCAGCTGTTGCAGGCCAAGATTCATAGTGTCCGCCAAAACATAAATTTTGTTCTGGGGTGAAATTCAATTGCCAAAATAGCAATACCCTGAATCTGGTGTCCCAGCTGTTGCAGGCCAAGATTCATAGTGTCCGCCAAAACATAAATTTTGTTCTGGGGTGAAATTCAATTGCCAAAATAGCAATACCCTGATTCTGGTGTCCCAGCTGTTGCAGGCCAAGATTCATAGTGTCCGCAAAAACATAAATTTTGTTCTGGGATGAAATTCAATTGCCAAAATAGCAATACCCTGAATCTGGTGTCCCAGCTGTTGCAGGCCAAGATTCAAATTGTCTGCAAAAACATATATTTTGTTCTGGGGTGAAATTCAATTGCCAAAATAGCAATTCCCTGAATCTGGTGTCCCAGCTGTTGCAGGCCAAGATTCATAGTGTCCGCCAAAACATATATTTTGTTCTGGGGTGAAATTCAATTGCCAAAATAGCAATACCCTGAATCTGGTGTCCCAGCTGTTGCAGGCCAAAATTCATAGTGTCCGCAAAACATATATTTTGTTGTGGGGTGAAATTCAATTGCCAAAATAGCAATACCCTAAATCTGGTGTTCGAGCTGTTGCAGGCTAATTGTAAATCTGTCCATAAAAGGATACCTTTCATACAGGGCCTAAATAGTAGCCCTAAAAGAGATATTCCCCTAAATCATTGGTTACTGCTGTGCCTGCATTAGTGTAATACGCTACATAAATAAATAGGCAGATATTGTTAGGTGCCTGTAAAAAAAGGCCTTAATTTGAAATCAATACATTGGGCCAAATATTTTTTTTCTTATTGTGGTGCTTGGTGAATGGTAACAATGAGGAAATCATCTAGTAAGGCACGCGGACGCGGTCGTGGTGGTGTTAGTGTACCCTCTTGTGCTGGGAGAGGACGTGGCCATTCTGCCACAGCCACACGTCCTAGTGAACCAACTACCTCAGGTTCCAGTACGCGCCAGAATTTACAGCGATACTTCGTGGGGCCCAATGCCATTCTAAGGATGGTAAGGCCTGAGCAGGTACAGGCGCTAGTCAATTGGGTGGCCGACAGTGGATCCAGCATGTTCACAACATTATCTCCCACCCAGTCTTCTGCAGAAAGTGCACAGGTGGCATCTGAAAACCAAGCCCATCAGTCTGTCACATCACCCCCATGCATATCAGGGAAACTGTCTGAGCCTCAAGTTATGCAGTAGTCTCTTATGCTGTTTGAAGACTCTGCTGGCAGGGTTTCCCAAGGGAATCCACCTAGCCCTTCCCCAGTGGTGGAAGACTTAGAATGCACTGATGCACAACCACTGATGTTTCCTGATGATGAGGACATGGGAATACCACCTCATCGGAGTCCTGCACGTCTCTGATGATGACGAAACACAGGTGCCAACTGCTGCGTCTTTCTGCAGTGTGCAGACCGAACAGGAAGTCAGGGAGGAAGACTGTGTGGAAGACGATGCAGGGGACGATGAGGTCCTAGACCCTACATGGAATGAAGGTCGTGCCACTGACTTTCATAGTTCAGAGGAAGAGGCAGTGGTGAGACCGAGCCAACAGCGTAGCAAAAGAGAGAGCAGGGGGCAAAAGCAGAACAGCCGCCTCCAATAGAGTTCGCCTGCTACTGGCCACCGCCACCAGGGACCGAACACCCCAAAGGCAGCTTCAAGGACTTCCCTGGCATGGAACTTCTTTAAACAATGTGCTGACGACAAGACCCGAGTGGTTTGCACGCTGTGCCATCAGAGCCTGAAGCGAGGCATTAAAGTTCTGAACCTTAGCACAACCTGCATGACCAGGCATCTACATGCAAAGTATGAACTGCAGTGGAGTAAACACCTTAAAAGCAAGGAACTCACTCTGGCTCCCCCTGCTCCCTCTTCTGCTGCTGCCTCGGCCTCTTCACCCACTTCGGGAGGAATGTTGGCACCTGCCGCCCACCAAACAGAGGATGTGCCACCGACACCACCACCTGCGTCACCAAGCATCTCCACCATGTCACACGGCAGCGTTCAGCTCTCCATCTCACAAACCTTGGAGAGAAAGTGTAAATTCCCACCTAGCCACCCTTGAGCCCTGGGCCTGAATGCCAGCATTTCTAAACTACTGGCCTTTGAAATGCTGTCATTCAGGCTGGTGGACACAGACAGCTTCAAACAGCTGATGTCCATGGCTGTCCCACAGTATGTTGTTCCCAGCCGCCACTACTTCTCCAAGACAGCCGTGCCTTCAATGCACAACCAAGTATCCGATAAAATCAAGTGTGCACTGCGCAACGCCATCTGTGGCAATGTCCACCTAACCACAGATACGTGGACCAGTAAGCACGGCCAGGGACGCTATATCTCCCTAACTGCACACTAGGTAAATGTAGTGGCGGCTGGGCCGCAGGCGGAGAGTTCCTTGGCGCACGTCCTTCCGCCGCCAAGGATCACAGGGCATCATTCCTTGCCTCCTGTAGCCTCCTCCTCCTACTCGGCTTCCTCCTCCTCTGCTTCCAGCAGCTCATCCAGTCAGCCACACACCTTCACCACCAACTTCAGCACAGCCCGGGGTAAACGTCAGCAGGCCATTCTGAAACTCATATGTTTGGGGGACAGGCCCCACACACCATGCAGGAGTTGTGGCGGGGTATTGAACAACAGACCGACGAGTGGTTTCTGCCGGTGGGCCTCAAGCCCGTCCTGGTGGTGTGCGATAATGGGCGAAATCTCGTCGCAGCTCTAGGACTAGCCGGTTTGACACACATCCCTTGCCTGGCGCATGTGCTGAATTTGGTGGTGCAGAAGTTCATTCACAACTACCCCGACATGTCAGAGCTGCTGCATAAAGTGAGGGCCGTCTGTGCGCGCTTCCGGCGTTCACATCCTGCCGCTGCTCGCCTGCCTGCGCTACAGCGGAACTTTGGCCTTCCCGCTCGCCGCCTCATATGCGACGTGCCCACTAGGTGGAACTCCACCTTGCACATGCTGGAGAGACTGTGCAAGCAGCAGCAGGCCATAGTGGAGTTTCATCTGCAGCATGCACGCGTCATTCTTACTGCGGAACATCACCACTTCACCACCAATGATTGGGCCTCCATGCGAGACCTGTGTGCCCTGTTGCGCTTTTTCGAGTACTCCACCAACATGGCCAGTGGCGATGACACCGTTATCAGCGTTACAATACCACTTCTATGTCTCCTTGAGAAAACGCTTAGGGCAATGATGGAAGAGGTGGTGGCCCAGGAGGAGGAGGAGGAGGATGAGGGGTCATTTTTAGCACTTTCAGGCCAGTCTGTTAGAAGTGGCTCAGAGGGAGGTTTTTTGCAACAGCAGAGGCCAGGTAAAAATGTGGCCAGCCAGGGACCACTACTGGAGGATGAGGAGGATGAGGAGGAGGTGGTGGAGGATGAGGATGAAGCAGGTTCACAGCGGGGACACAGCTCAGGCCCATCACTGGTGCGTGGCTGGGGGGCTACGGAGGACGATGACGATATGCCTCCCACAGAGGACAGCTTGTCCTTACCTCTGGGGAGCCTGGCACACATGAGCGACTACATGCTGCAGTGCCTGCGCAACGACAGCAGAGTTGCCCACATTTTCACGTGTGCGGACTACTGGGTTGCCATCCTGCTGGATCCCCGGTACAAAGACAATGTGCCCACATTACTTCCTGCACTGAAGCGTGATAGGAAGATGCGCGAGTACAAGCGCACGCTGGTAGACGCGCTCCTGAGAGCATTCCCAAATGTCACAGGGGAACAGGTGGAAGCCCATGGCGAAGGCCGAGGAGGATCAAGAGGTCGCCAACGCAGCTGTGTCACGGCCAGCTCCTCTGAGGGCAGGGTTAGCATGGCAGAAATGTGGAAAAGTTTTGTCTCCACGCCACAGCTAACTGCACCACCACCTGATACGGAACGTGTTGGCAGGAGGCAGCATTTCACTAACATGGTTGAACAGTACGTCTGCACAACCCTCCACGTACTGACTGATGGTTCGGCCCCATTCAACTTCTGGGTCTCCAAATTGTCCACGTGGCCAGAGTTAGCATTTTATGCCTTGGAGGTGCTGGCCTGCCCGGCGGCCAGCTTTTTGTCTGAACGTGTATTCAGCACGGCAGGGGGCGTCATTACTGACAAACGCAGCCGCCTGTCCACAGCCAACGTGGATAAGCTGACGTTTATAAAAATGAACCAGGCATGGATCCCACAGGACCTGTCCCTCCCTTGTGCAGAATAGACATTTATAACTGCCTCCCCCTCAACCATGTATTCTTGTACTCCGGGGCACTTCTTTATTGAATCCTCATTTTTTTAACTTTACCATGATCTTGCGGTGAAACCCAAAGTTGAATGAACCTCTCCTCTGTCTGGGTGGTGGGGCCGAAATAACTGAAAGTGGCCTTCTCCGGTGGTGGGTGATATGGCGCATGATTCCTTGCTGTGGGACCTCTTTCCTCTGTCTGGGTGCTGGGGCCGAAATAACTGAAAGTGGCCTTCTCCGGTAGTGGTTGATATGACGCATGATTCCTTGCTGTGGGACCTCTCTCCTCTGTCTGGGTGCTGGGGCCGAAATAACTGAAAGTGGCCTTCTCCGGTGGTGGGTGATATGACGCATGATTCCTTGCTGTGGTACCTCTCTCCTCTGTCTGGGTGCTGGGGCCTAAATAACTGAATGTGGCCTTCTCCGGTGGTGGGTTATATGACGCATGATTCCTTGCTGTGGGACCGCTCTCCTCTGTCTGGGTGGTGGGGCATAAATAACTGAAAGTGGCCTTCTCCTGTGATGGGTGAAATGACGCATGATTCCTTGCTGTGGGACCTCTCTCCTCTGTCTGGATGCTGGGGCCGAAATAACTGAAAGTGGCCTTCTCCGGTGGTGGGTGAAATGACGCATGATTACTTGCTGTGGGACAGCTCTCCTCTGTCTGGGTGCTGGGTCCAAAATAACTGAAAGTGGCCTTTTCCAGTGGTGGGTGATATGACGCATGATTCCTTGCTGTGGGACCTGCATCCTCGGTCTGGGTGCTGGGCCGAAATAACTGAAAGTGTCCTTCTCCAGTGGTGGGTGAAATGACGCATAATTCCTTGCTGTGGGACCGCTCTCCTCTGTCTGGGTGCTGGGTCCGAAATTACTGAAAGTGGCCTTCTCCAGTGGTTGGTGATAGGACGCATGATTCCTTGCAGTGTGACCTCTCTTCAATTGATATTGGTTAAATTTTATTTATTTTATTTTATTTTCTTTAATTTCCCTATCCACATTTGTTTGCAGGGGATTTACCTACATTTTGCTGCCTTTGGCAGCCCTCTAGTCCGTTCCTGGACTATTTTACAGCCTTTTTAGTGCCTAAAAGTTCGGGTCCCCATTGACTTCAATGGGGTTCGGGTTCGGGATAAAGTTCGGGTCGAGTTCGGATCCCGAATCTGAACATTTTCGGGAGGTTCGGCCGTACTTCCCGAACCCGAACTTCCAGGTGTTCGCTCATCTCTAGTCTTAACTCATCCTCCAGTTATGGGTTACCCTGACTACAGCAAACCCTTTGTTCTGCACTGTAATGCCTCTCAAGAAGGACTAGGAGCTGTGTTGTACCAAGAGCAGGAGGAAAAATTGAAAGTAATTGCTTATGGGTCTAGGACTCTAACACCTGCTGAGAAAAACTATCACATGCATTCAGGAAAGCTAGAATTCCTAGAAAGCTAGAAAGCTAGAATGAAATGGGCCATATGTGAAAGGTTCCGAGGATACCTATACTACTGTCCATCCTTTGTGGTGTATATTGACAACAATCCCCTAACCTATGTCCTAACTACTGCCAAACTTAATGCAACAGGCCATCGATGGGTTGCAGAACTCGCTGACTTTAATTTCACTATCAAGTATCGTCCATGAAAGAGAAATGCAGATGCAGATGTACTCTCTCGTATGCCACTAAGTCCTGAACAATACATGGAGTAGTGTTCACAAGAAGTCGACCCCAAAGTCATCAACTGCATAACCCAAGCACTTCAAGTGCAACAGAAAGAAGAAACGCCTTGGCTGTGTCCAATAACCATTGCGAGTACAACGTCAACAATAGATGGTACCCAGAAGAAGGTAGCTCAAATACCTATAGAGACCATAAGGACAGCAAAAAAGGACCACCCAGTGATTGGTCCAGTGTGGAAGTACAAAAACCAAAACAGGTTCCCATCAAAGGAGGAACGACAAGGTGGACCGCTTGATCTCTTCATACTAATGAAGCAATTGACCAAATTATACCTCGACGAGGATGGTATTTTGAGACGGAAAACAACCTCAGGTTCTCAACTAGTGTTACCCAAGATGTATAATTCACTGGTGTTGAGAGAATTGCATGAATAAATGGGTCATTTAGGAGTGGAAAGAACTGTAAACTTGATCAGAGAAAGGTTCTTTTGGCCGCATATGCAGAGAGACGCTGAGCAATACATTAACCATCAGTGCACCTGCCTGAAAGATAGATGCCCTACTAAGCCTACCAGAGCTCCATTGAACAATATTGTCACCACTTATCCCTTTGAGATGGTTTCCATTGATTTTCTCCATCTGGAAACATGCAAAGGAGGTTATGAGTAAATACTAGTATTAATAGACCACTTCACCAGGTTATCTCAGGCCTATGCAACCAAAAACAAGTCAGCAAAGACTGTTGCCAATAAGATATTCAATGATTTTGTCTTGAAATTCGGATTCACTACCAGAATTCACCATGACATGGGAAAAGAATTATCAGTTATTCTTGGCATTAGAAAAACATTGCCACATTCAGAACTCTCATACAACTCTGTATCATCCGGAAGGAAACGGCCAATGCGAAAGATTCAAATGAACTCTTTTGTCTATGCTTCGGACCCTGTCACCAGATTCAAAAAAGATTAGAAGAACTCACTTGCCCAGGTAATACATGCATACAACAGCACCAAAAGTGAAGCGACGGGGTACTCTCCATTTTTCCTACTGTTCGGGAGATCTCCAAGACTACCAATAGACAGTATATTTGACACCCCAGTAACAGAAAAATATAAGAATCACTCTGAGTATGTAAAAAAATGGACAGAGAGGATGACTGAAGCCTATCAGGTTGCTTCAAAGGTAGCTACCCAAGCTGCACAAAGAGGGAAAGAGCACTATGACAGAAAAATTCATGGAGTAGAACTTTCACCTGGCAGTCGAGTCCTTGTAAGAAACCTTTCAGAAAGAGGAGGACCAGGAAAACTGAGATCATTCTGGGAAGACACTGTACATGTTTTCCTGGGGAAAAAGTGTGAAGATAGCCCAGTGTATTAAGTCAAGCCAGAAACTGGAAAAGGCCGAACAAGAATCCTGCACCGTAATTTGTTATTGCCTTGTGATTACTTACCCGTTGACCAAGGTAAGCAGATACCTAACAGACCAAGCACTAGAAGACGAGACCAAGTTTCAAAGACTTATCAACCAGCGACACAGAAATCTGAAGAAATATCAGAAGAGGAATCAGATCTTGAACAAGAGCAATGGAGATCATTCATTCCTGTAACTCAGAGAAATAACACAAGGGAAGATATAGAACTGAATCCTGAAGCAGCAGAGTTCCATCCTTGCCAGTTGGAAACAAATGAGGGAAGTACAGAGGAAGCTTCAATAGAAACTGCAGAGAACGAGCCTGTGATTCAGCCTGAACACATTACATGTCCAGTAGGAGACACAGAAGAAGAAAACGCTTCACCAGAAAACCCAACAGAGACAGTTGACAGCGATGAAGGTGAGTTTGAGGATGCTTCAGATGCCTTACCTTGCCTCAACCCAGTAGTGTTGCCAGGAATGCAGCAGTAAAGATTATAGACTGTGTTTATACCCCACAAGTTTACCCTAACTGGTATCTAAGCCTAGACCTTTTTGCTGAGGACTCTAAAAATTGGTAACCGTATCCATGTCTTCAATGCTATGGTTTATTATTATCTTCTTATGTTGAAAATGTTAAACGTTAACCTTTAAACAATGAAAACTAGGTAAAGAAAAAAGTAAAAAAAAAAAAAAAAAAATGAGGACAAAAGTAATAAGGTGTCCCCTAGTTTTATTTAAATTCTTATCTTCACAATAACATGCACAAATCTGTGTTAAAGGGGTTTTGTACTAGTTAGCTAAAGGCAACAATATTCCCCAGGCTTCATAGCGCTGTAGGCCGGGTGGGAAACTGTGAAATAACCGGGAGTAGATGTCGCAAGAAGGACAGTTCCTTAAGTAAATCTGTCACTATTTAATATTGGCTCCCCCATGATTGTGAAATATGAGCAAGATAATTATGATTCTCAGGAATCATAGGACAACATAAAATTTTGTGGGGGAGAGTGTAAGAGATGTCAAAAATAGGCACCCCGTAAAAATAAACTAATATCTATATAATTTCTAGCTTCAACAATCCACAAGTATGACAGTATTAAATTCATGACATTGCTATTAATCACCAACATTGCTATTAATCACCAGTAGATGGCAGCAGAGAGGAAGCTTGAATAGCAGAGCTACAAACAGCAGGGGGGAACAGAATAACTCAGATCTTGGTTTATGGGAGGACAGGATTTACTGCTACATTTCCTGTATCCCCATACTGAAGGTCATGTGTTTGTTCCTTCCAGGCAAGGGAACACAAATTCAAAGCCATAAATAGGCTAAAATGATGCAAAACACATTCCTATAATCAGCTAAGGCTGCTGGTGATGCAGTGTGAGTATATAAAGCCATGCACAAGTGTTAGTGAAGCACAATGAGGTGTCACTTGGTACTAATATGTAGTGACTATGATTACTATAGAAGCTGATGTCACTCTATGATATTATACTGCACTATTGGTTGACTGTGATGCAGATTAAATAATCAGAGAGCAGCTCTTATGTTAATGGTTTAATATCTCTTATAGTAAAGTTTTACCTGTTATTGAGAATGTATTATTGAATATAGAGATGTGTATTATATAAGGACAGGATTTACCGCTATATTTCCTGTATCCCCATACTGAAGGTCATGTGTTTGTTCTTTCCAGAACATGTTCAATAAAATCACTTCTGTCTTCACCCAGCCCGCTCCCTTCGCACATTGGAATTATTGATAATACTTTCAGCATATGTGCAACACCAGCCACAGCTGAAACCACTGATTTATGGTATTGCTATTTTGGCAACTGAATTTCAACCCAGAAAAAAATATATCCTTTGCTGGACACTATTAAACTTGTCCATCCACAGCTGGAACACCAGATTTACGGAATTTCTATTTTTGCAACTGAATTTCACCCCAGAAAATTATCTATTCTTTGCCGGACACTATTAAACTTGGCCAGCCACTGCTGGGACACCAGATTTACGGTATTGCTATTTTGTCTATTGAATTTCACCCCAGAACAAAATATATCCTTTGCCAGACACTATTACACTTTGCCAGCCACTGCTGGGACACCAGATTTAGGTGATTGCTATTTTGGCAATTGAATTTCACCACAGAAAAAAATATATCCTTTGCCAGACAGCAGACAGTATTACACTTGGCTAGCCACAGCTGGCACACCAGATTTAGGGGATTGCTATTTTGGCAATTGAATTTAACCCCTTAATAAAATATTGAAATTTCTATCCTGAGTTTCTAGGGGTGACAATAAGCACAGCCAAGCCCCTGATGTAGCATATAGCAGAAAAAAAATAAATAGTATTGATGGACTTGGTGGCAGCTTGTGCTGTTGCACCACAAGACACAAAAAAAGCGCTCTGTGCAGCCTAAAAACCAGTGAGCAATTAACTAGCAGAAGTTGAATGATTCACAGCTGTAGATCGATCACTTCATTAGGTGTTTTTGCTGACTTTTCCCTGCCTAATCTCGCCCTCACAGAAGCTGTGTCCTCTCCCTACACTAATCAGAGCAGTGTGACATGCGGCGTTACGTGACTGCAGCTTAAATAGAGGCTGGGTCACATGCTGCACTTGGCCAATCACAGCCATGCCATTAGTAGGCATGGCTGTGATGGCTTCTTAGGGCAAGAAGTAAAACGCTAGCTGGCTGGCTGCTGTGCAGCCCTTCAGAAAGCGGGAAGAAATTGCTGAACGGACCAGAGCCCAAACTTTTTTGAAAATGTTCGGGTCCGGGTCCATGTCCCAAACACCCCAAAATTCGGTACGAACCCGATCTATACAGTTCGGGTTCGCTCATCCCTAATAAAGACCAATTGTATAATTATTTTTAGCCCAAATTTAGTAGAATGCAATCATAAAAAAATGTCTGGTAATTAGATAGTATATGGTATATGTGAGCAAAAGTCCCTTGTGCTTTAGGAAACATTCCCATTATAATGGGTTTTGCAATAAAAAAAAGTTCACAGAGAAATCAAATGCTTCTTTGTCCTTTAATGTATAATTAATTGTACATGGCATATAACAAAGACAAAAACTATTACATTTGTACAATGTCAGCATTCCTGTGTTGAGTAAAAAATCAGAATTAAGACTTCATCTTCTCTTCTTTGTTCTTATAAGCTAATGAATGATAAGGTGGGTATTTTAAGATCTGCAAGTAAAAACTGCTGTGAAGACTGTATTATGCAGTTATACTGTATCGGATTGTTCCGTAACGCTTACATTACTGTATAAATAACTATTCATTTTAATCACTTGCCCTTTATTTCCCGGTCATAAGGTGCACACCCAGCAATCTCACACTAGTTAATTCAATCATCAACACATTTCTTTAGGTTAAAATAACCTTTGTAAAATAAGGTATCACAGACTTTGACTAATATACTTATTTTACAGTGACAATTACATTTACTGCACAAAGGAAGGCATGCTTTACTACCTCCTATTCTCAAATATATTTCTCTCTTATGTGTAGCTAACTGTTTGCTTCTTTCTGTCTATGCAGCCAAGAACACTTTTACATTAGGGTCTGTTTTTTTCTACTTATGAATATGATAAGTTACCATTAGAGATAAGTAGAGATGAGCGAACACCTGGAAGTTCGGCTGAACTTCCCGAAAATGTTCGGGTTCGGGATCCGAACTCGACCCGAACTTTAGCCCGCACCCGAACCCCATTGAAGTCAATAGGGACCCGAACTTTTAGGCACTAAAAAGGCTGTAAAATAGTCCAGGAAAGGGCTAGAGGCTGCAAAAGGCAGCAAAATGTAAGTAAATCCCCTGCAAACAAATGTGGATATGGAAATGAATTAAAATAAAATAAAATAAATAAAAATTAACCAATATCAATTGGAGAGAGGTCCCACAGCAAGAAATCATGCGTCATATCACCCACCACTGGAGAAGGCCACTTTCAGTTATTTAGGCCAGGCACCCAGACCGAGGAGAGAGGTCCCACAGCAAGGAAACATGCATCATATCACCCACCACTAGAGAAGGCCACTTTCAGTTATTTCGGACCCAGCACCCAGACAGAGGAGAGAGGTCCCACAGCAAGGAATCATGCGTCATATCACCCACCACTGGAGAAGGCCACTTTCAGTTATTTTGGCCCAGCACCCAGACAGAGGAGAGAGGTCAAACAGCAAGGAATAAGGCGTAATATCACCCACCACTGGAGAAGGCCACTTTCAGTTATTTAGGCCAGGCACCCAGACCAAGGAGAGAGGTCCCATAGCAAGGAATCATGCGTCATATCACCCACCACTAGAAAAGGCCACTTTCACTTATTTCGGATCCAGCACCCAGACAGAGCAGAGAGGTCCCACAGCAAGGAATCATGCGTCATATCACCCACCACTGGAGAAGGCCACTTTCAGTAATTTCGGAACCAGCACCCAGACAGAGGAGAGAGGTCCCACAGCAAGGAATCATGCGTCATATCACCCACCACTGGAGAAGGCCACTTTCAGTTATTTCGGCCCAGCACCCAGACAGGGGAGAGAGGTCCCACAGCAAGGAATCATGCGTCATATCACCCACCACTGGAGAAGGCTACTTTCAATTATTTCGGAACCAGCACCCAGACAGAGGAGAGCTGTCCCACAGCAAGGAATCATGCGTCATATCACCCACCACTGGAGAAGGCCACTTTCAGTTATTTCTGCACAGCACCCAGACAGAGGAGAGAGGTCCCACAGCAAGGAATCATGCGTCATATCACTAGTGATGTCGCGAACATAAAATTTTCAGTTCGCGAACAGCGAACGCGAACTTCCGCAAATGTTCGCGAACGGGCGAACCGGGCGAACCCACAGGGACTCTTTCTGGCCACAATAGTGATGGGAAAGTTGTTTCAAGGGGTCTAACACCTGGACTGTGGCATGCCGGAGGGGGATCTATGGCAAAACTCCCATGGAAAATTACGTAGTGGACGCAGAGTCGGGTTTTAATCCATAAAGGGCATAAATCAACAAACATTCCTAAATTGTTTGGAATAACGTGCTTTAAAACATCCAGTGTGTGTATACGATCAGGTATGATGTTGTATCGATCAGGTAGTGTAAGGGTTACGCCCGCTTCACTGACATTGACAGACCAAACTCCCCTTTTAATGCACCGCAAACAGTTCATTTGCACAACCGCAAACTCCCCATTTGCACAAGGTTGGATACCAAGCTAGCCACGTCCCGGTGATGTCATTGAAGGTTTCTTCCTCCACCCAGCCACGTACAACACCAAGGGTCCCCAAAAGGTGAATTGAATTGATTTTTCGAACGGGAGATGGTTAAAAAACGCTGGCTCCCTCCCTTTGTTTTTATCCACGGTGACTGCGTCTGCGCCGTGCAATTTACTGTCACACCCGATATGAGTATAATTTTCTGTAGTACTATTCTCATCAGTTTAATCCCTCTAACGTCCCCAATCTGGGTGCCATTTATTGAATAGATTTTTCGAACGGGGAGATGGTTAAAAAACGCTGGCTCCCTCCACTCTGTTTTAATCCACGGTCACTGCGTCTGCGCCGTGCAATTTACTGTCACACCCGATATGAGTGGTATTTTCTGTAGTACTATTCTCATCAGTTTAATCCCTCTAATGTCCCCAATCTGAGGGCCATTTATTGAATAGATTTTTCGAACGGGGAGATGGTTAAAAAAATGCTGGCTCCCTCCACTCTGTTTTAAACCACGGTCACTGCGTCTGCGCCGTGCAATTTACTGTCACACCCGATATGAGTGGTATTTTCTGTAGTACTATTCTCATCAGTTTAATCCCTCTAACGTCCCCAATCTAGGGGCCATTTATTGAATAGATTTTTCGAACTGGGAGATGGTTAAAAAAACGCTGGCTCCCTCCACTCTGTTTTAATCCACGGTCACTACGTCTGCGCCGTGCAATTTACTGTCACACCCGATATGAGTGGTATTTTCTGTAGTACTATTCTCAGTTTAATCCCTCTAACGTCCCCAATCTGGGGGCCATTTATTGAATAGATTTTTCGAACGGGGAGATGGTTAAAAAAACGCTGGCTCCCTCCACTCTGTTTTAAACCACGGTCACTGCGTCTGCGCCGTGCAATTTACTGTCACACCCGATATGAGTGGTATTTTCTGTAGTACTATTCTCATCAGTTTAATCCTCTAACGTCCCAAATCTGGGGCCATTTATTGAATAGATTTTTCGAACGGGGAGATGGTTAAAAAATGCTGGCTCCCTCCACTCTGTTTTAAACCACGGTGACTGCGTCTGCGCCGTGCAATTTACTGTCACACCCGATATGAGTGGTATTTTCTGTAGTACTATTCTCATCAGTTTAATCCCTGTTACGTCCCATATCAGGGATTGCCTTTTGTGAAAAAAATTTAGACCGGGTACCTTCGACTGCCTTCACAGTGACAGACCAAACTCTCATACACTAAACTGAATTGATTTCAGGAACCGGGAGATGGAAAAAGCAGCTTGGTCGGTCCTCTTACTCCCAAATTGGGGCACTGCGCGTGCACAGAGCAATGTGCTGTGACACCCTATATGAGTGGTGTCTTAACTAGTACTATTCCTATCAGTTTAATCCCTGTTACGGACCCTATCCGGTCGAATTGATTAACCATTGTCGAATTAGCGAACCATTACGACATCATGAAATAATTTAGTTCTGAGCTCTGTACTTGCTTTGTATTGGAATTGATGGGGATTTTTAATTGCCTGCATCATTTCTAATAAACTGTTAAGAGACTTTATTATGATTTTTTATTTTATGTATTAAAAACCCATACAACATATAAAAAAAAGAAAAAAGGTAAATTAATGTTTTTTCTATGAAATATTATCCAGCCGTCCGATCGCTTTTGGTCTGACCATAATGAAGCAACGGCCTTATCATCTGGGGTGTGGCAATATTGCCAACACACTTATAGAGGTGATGATGATTGCTTCATTGGGATACGCAAGCCCCTTCACCACAACAAGGTAACGATCAAGAAGGGGAATTGACACTTGTATGTGCCTTTTTTTTTTTGGTTTGTTTTTGCAGCCACAGTGCTGCACCATAGGACAGAAAAATTAGGCATGTACACATGCCTGAAAAATAATGGCACTGTTGCAGCCGCTATTGTAGCAGCGGCCGGAAAAATTTATGTTTTCCAGGCAGAAAAGTGACTAAAACATTGCGGCTTGAACCCTAGTTGGTGGTGGAGAATTCACGAAAGTCATCCGGTATGCAGACATTAAATACAGCAGCGTGGGGACCATTTTGAGGCCAAGGCATGTAATCAGGCATTTTGTTAGTCAAACGTATCCCCCACTGTCAGTCCCTTCGGGATCCATGCCTCATTCATCTTTATGAAGGTGAGGTAATCAACACTTTTTTGACCGAGGCGACTTCTCTTGTCAGTGACAATGCCTCCTGCTGCACTGAAGGTCCTTTCTGACAGGACACTTGAAGCAAGGCAGGCCAGAAGTTCTATCGCAAACTGGGATAGCTCAGGCCACAGGTCAAGCCTGCACACCCAGTAGTGAAGGGGTTCATTGCTCCTCAGAGTGTCGATATTTGCTGTCAAGGCGAGGTAGTCTGCTACCTGTCGGTCGAGTCGTTCTCTAAGGCTGGATCCCGAAGGGCTGTGGCGATGAGTAGGACTGAAAAAGCTCCGCATGTCCTCCATCAACAACACATCTGTAAATCGTCCAGTCCTTGCCGCTGTGGTAGGAGGAGCATTACACTCACCTCTTGCCCTGTTAGATTCCCGTTGTGCTGTGACATCCCCCTTATAAGCTGTGTAAAGCATATTTTTTAGTTTGGTTTTGAACTGCTGCATCCTTTCAGACTTTCGGTAATTTGGTAACATTTCTGCCACTTTCTGCTTATACCGGGGGTCTAGTAGCGTGGCCACCCAGTACAGATCGTTCTCCTTTATCCTTTTTATACGTGGGTCCCTCAACAGACATGACAGCATGAAAGACCCCATTTCAACAAGGTTGGATGCAGAGCTACTCATTTCCCGTTCCTCGTCCTCACTGATGTCATTGACGGTCTGTTCTTCCCCCCAGCCACGTACAACACCATGGGTCCCAGATAGGTGACAACAACGAGCACCCTGGGGTGCCTGCTGTGGTTGGTCTTCCTCCTCCTCAAAGCCGCCACATTCCTCCTCTGACTCCTCTTCCTCATATTCTTCTTCCAGCGTTGCTGCAGGTCCGGCAAGCGATGATGACAAGGATGTTTCTGGTGGTGATGGTGACCACAACTCTTCCTCTTCCTCTTCACGCTCATCTACAGCCTGATCCAGAACTCTTCGCAGGGCACGCTCCAGGAAGAAAACAAATGGGATGAGGTCGCTGATGGTGCCTTCGGTGCGACTGACTAGGTTTGTCACCTCCTCAAAAGGACGCATGAGCCTACAGGCATTGCGCATGAGTGTCTAGTAACGTGGCAAAAAAATTCCCAGCTCCGCAGAGGCTGTACTAGCACCCCGGTCATACAAATACTCGTTGACGGCTTTTTCTTGTTGGAGCAGGCGGTCGAACATTAGGAGTGTTGAATTCCAACGTGTCGGGCTGTCGCATATCAAGTGCCTCACTGGCATGTTGTTTCGCCGCTGAATATCGGAAAAGTGCGCCATGGCCTGAAAAC
Source organism: Bufotes viridis (assembly GCA_033119425.1). Classification (NCBI taxonomy): domain Eukaryota; kingdom Metazoa; phylum Chordata; class Amphibia; order Anura; family Bufonidae; genus Bufotes; species Bufotes viridis. The sequence continues at coordinate 212,915,777 of CM065593.1, read as the reverse complement.
GTTGTACGATGAGATTGAACACATGTGCCATGCACGGCACATGTGACAACTTGCCCAAATTTAATGCCGCCAACAGATTGCTTCCATTGTCACACACCACTTTGCCGATCTCCAGTTGGTGCGGGGTCAGCCACTGATCCACCTGTGCGTTCAGGGCGGACAGGAGTGCTGGTCCTGTGTGGCTCTCTGCTTTCAGGCAAGTCAACCCCAAGATAGCGTGACACTGTCGTATCCGGGATGTGGAATAGCCCCTGGGGAGCTGGGGGGAATCAGTTGATGTGCAGCCAGACGCCGCAGCAGAAGAGGACTCAGCCGAGGAGGATATCAAAGAGGATGGAGTAGGAGTAGAGGAGGTGGCAGTAGGTCTGCCTGCAAGTCGTGGTGGTGTCACCAACTCCGCTGCGGAGCCACGCATTCCATGCTTGTCAGCCGTCAGCAGGTTGACCCAATGCGCAGTGTACGTGATATACCTGCCCTGACTGTGCTTTGCAGACCAGGTATCAGTGGTCAGATGGACCCTTGCCCCAACACTGTATGCCAGAGATGCCATGACTTCCTTTTCAATGACATGGTAGAGGTTTGGGATTGCCTTTTTTGAAAAAAAATTTTGTCCGGGTACCTTCCACTGTGGTGTCCCAATAGCGACAAATTTTTTGAAGGCCTCAGACTCTACCAGCTGGTATGGTAAAAGCTGGCGGGCTAAGAGTTCCGTCAAGCCAGCTGTCAGTCGCCGGGCAAGGGGGTGACTTTGTGACATTGGCTTCTTATGCTCAAACATGTTCTTGACAGACACCTGACAGTGGGCAGATGAGCAGGAACTGCTGAAGTTGAGAGATGGAGTGGCGGGTGGTTGAGAGGGGGCAGGGAGGACAGCAGTGGTTGACGTGGCTGAAGATGCTGGACCAGGAGGAGCATGGTGGCTTTGAGTTTTTGTGCTGCTTGTACTCTTGTGTTGATCCCATAGGCGTTTGTGATGTGAGATCATGTGCCTTCGCAAAGCAGTTGTACCAAGGTGGGTGTTGGACTTCCCACGACTCAGTTTCTTTTGGCACAGGTTGCAAATGGCATTGCTTTTATCAGAGGCAGACACACAAAAAAAATACCACACTGCTGAGCTTTGCAATGACGGCATTCTAGTGGTGGCAACAGCATGCGTTGACTGGTGTGCTGTCTGGCTGACCCCAGGTGCCGATACATGCTGTCTGACTGTGCCACTAACTCCTTGCGACGACCTCCCCCTGCTTCCAACTCGTCTCCTCATTCTCTCTGTCTCCCCTTCAGAACTTTCCCCCTCTTCTTCTCTTCGAGCAGGCACCCACGTGGCATCCGTGGACACATCGTCATCATCAACCGCTTCACTTGTATCTGACACCTCAGCAAAGGAAGCAGCAGCGGGTACAACATCATCATCATCATCATCACACTGTACGTCCATGTGTGCAATCCTGCCTGACTGAGACATATCCCCGTAATCTACATCATCTGGCAATAATGGTTGTGCATCACTAATTGCATCCAACTGATGTGTAAATAACTCCTCTGACGGATCAAGTGAAGCGGCTGTGGTGGCTGTGGTGGTAGTGGTGGTGGTGGCGACGGGCGGGTGCGTGGTAACTTGAGAGCAGGTGACCGAAGCTGAGCTGGAGGAGGATGGTGCGTCAAGGTTCTTAGCGGAAGCTGTTGAAGATTGGGTGTCCTGTCTAAGCCAGTCAACTATGTCCTCTGAATTTTTCGGTTTCAGGCTACGTGGCCTCTGAAAACTGGGCATTATTCCAGGGACAGTGGAAATCACAGCACCACGACCACGATGGCCCCTGCGGGGTGGCCTGCCTCTGCCTGTCATTTTTTTTTTAGATAAGTGGTACTATACGTGCTAGGTACTGTGCCACCCGGTATGAGTGGTTGGCACTGGCAGTGGGCACACTACAGTCAGTGGAAGAGGGCCTGACACACACTGGCAGCAGGCAAGCAACTGAATTTAGACTACTGTCTAAAAATTAAATGCCTTATTTATCGGCAAGCTACTGTGCCACCCGGTATCAGTGGTTGGCACTGGCAGTGGGCACACTACAGTCAGTGAAAGCGGGCCTGACACACACTGGCAGCAGGCAAGCAACTGAATTTAGACTACTGTCTAAAAATTAAATGCCTTATTTATCGGCAAGCTACTGTGCCACCCGGTATCAGTGGTTGGCACTGGCAGTGGGCACACTACAGTCAGTGGAAGAGGGCCTGACACACACTGGCAGCAGGCAAGCAACTGAATTTGGACTACTGTCTAATAATTAAATGCCTTATTTATCGGCAAGCTACTGTGCCACCCGGTATCAGTGGTTGGCACTGGCAGTGGGCACACTACAGTCAGTGGAAGAGGGCCTGACACACACTGGCAGCAGGCAAGCAACTGAATTTAGACTACTGTCTAAAAATTAAATGCCTTATTTATCGGCAAGCTACTGTGCCACCCGGTATCAGTGGTTGGCACTGGCAGTGGGCACACTACAGTCAGTGGAAGAGGGCCTGACACACACTGGCAGCAGGCAAGCAACTGAATTTAGACTACTGTCTAAAAATTAAATGCCTTATTTATCGGCGAAGCTACTGTGCCACCCAGTATCAGTGGTTGGCACTGGCAGTGGGCACACTACAGTCAGTGGAAGAGGGCCTGACACACACTGGCAGCAGGCAAGCAACTGAATTTAGACTACTGTCTAAAAATTAAATGCCTTATTTATCGGCAAGCTACTGTGCCACCCGGTATCAGTGGTTGGCACTGGCAGTGGGCACACTACAGTCAGTGGAAGAGGGCCTGACACACACTGGCAGCAGGCAAGCAACTGAATTTAGACTACTGTCTAAAAATTAAATGCCTTATTTATCGGCGAAGCTACTGTGCCACCCGGTATCAGTGGTTGGCACTGGCAGTGGGCACACTACAGTCAGTGGAAGTGGGCCTGACACACACTGGCAGCAGGCAAGCAACTGAATTTAGACTACTGTAAAAATTAAATGCCTTATTTATCGGCAAGCTACTGTGCCACCCGTTATCAGTGGTTGGCACTGGCAGTGGGCACACTACAGTCAGTGGAAGCGGGCCTGACACACACTGGCAGCAGGCAAGCAACTGAATTTAGACTACTGTCTAAAAATTAAATGCCTTATTTATAGGCAAGCTACTGTGCCACCCGGTATCAGTGGTTGGCACTGGCAGTGGGCACACTACAGTCAGTGGAAGAGGGCCTGACACACACTGGCAGCAGGCAAGCAACTGAATTTAGACTACTGTCTAAAATTTAAATGCCTTATTTATCGGCAAGCTACTGTGCCACCCGGTATCAGTGGTTGGCACTGGCAGTGGGCACACTACAGTCAGTGGAAGAGGGCCTGACACACACTGGCAGCAGGCAAGCAACTGAATTTAGACTACTGTCTAAAAATTAAATGCCTTATTTATCGGCAAGCTACTGTGCCACCCGGTATCAGTGGTTGGCACTGGCAGTGGGCACACTACAGTCAGTGGAAGAGGGCCTGACACACACTGGCAGCAGGCAAGCAACTGAATTTAGACTACTGTCTAAAAATTAAATGCCTTATTTATCGGCAAGCTACTGTGCCACCCGGTATCAGTGGTTGGCACTGGCAGTGGGCACACTACAGTCAGTGGAAGCGGGCCTGACACACACTGGCAGCAGGCAAGCAACTGAATTTAGACTACTGTCTAAAAATTAAATGCCTTATTTATCGGCAAGCTACTGTGCCACCCGGTATCAGTGGTTGGCACTGGCAGTGGGCACACTACAGTCAGTGGAAGAGGGCCTGACACACACTGGCAGCAGGCAAGCAACTGAATTTTGACTACTGTCTAAAAATTAAATGCCATATTTATCGGCGAAGCTACTGTGCCACCCGGTATCAGTGGTTGGCACTGGCAGTGGGCACACTACAGTCAGTGGAAGAGGGCCTGACACACCTGGCAGCAGGCAAGCAACTGAATTTAGACTACTGTCTAAAAATTAAATGCCTTATTTATCGGCAAGCTACTGTGCCACCCGGTATCAGTGGTTGGCACTGGCAGTGGGCACACTACAGTCAGTGAAAGCGGGCCTGACACACACTGGCAGCAGGCAAGCAACTGAATTTAGACTACTGTCTAAAAATTAAATGCCTTATTTATCGGCAAGCTACTGTGCCACCCGGTATCAGTGGTTGGCACTGGCAGTGGGCACACTACAGTCAGTGGAAGAGGGCCTGACACACACTGGCAGCAGGCAAGCAACTGAATTTAGACTACTGTCTAAAAATTAAATGCCTTATTTATCGGCAAGCTACTGTGCCACCCGGTATCAGTGGTTGGCACTGGCAGTGGGCACACTACAGTCAGTGGAAGAGGGCCTGACACACACTGGCAGCAGGCAAGCAACTGAATTTAGACTACTGTCTAAAAATTAAATGCCTTATTTATCGGCAAGCTACTGTGCCACCCGTTATCAGTGGTTGGCACTGGCAGTGGGCACACTACAGTCAGTGGAAGAGGGCCTGACACACACTGGCAGCAGGCAAGCAACTGAATTTAGACTACTGTCTAAAAATTAAATGCCTTATTTATCGGCAAGCTACTGTGCCACCCGGTATCAGTGGTTGGCACTGGCAGTGGGCACACTACAGTCAGTGGAAGAGGGCCTGACACACACTGGCAGCAGGCAAGCAACTGAATTTAGACTACTGTCTAAAAATTAAATGCCTTATTTATCGGCAAGCTACTGTGCCACCCGTTATCAGTGGTTGGCACTGGCAGTGGGCACACTACAGCCAGTGGAAGAGGGCCTGACACACACTGGCAGCAGGCAAGCAACTGAATTTAGACTACTGTCTAAAAATTAAATGCCTTATTTATCGGCAAGCTACTGTGCCACCCAGTATCAGTGGTTGGCACTGGCAGTGGGCACACTACAGTCAGTGGAAGAGGGCCTGACAAACACTGGCAGCAGGCAAGCAACTGAATTTAGACTACTGTCTAAAAATTAAATGCCTTATTTATCGGCAAGCTACTGTGCCACCCGGTATCAGTGGTTGGCACTGGCAGTGGGCACACTACAGTCAGTGGAAGAGGGCCTGACACACACTGGCAGCAGGCAAGCAACTGAATTTAGACTACTGTCTAAAAATTAAATGCCTTATTTATCGGCAAGCTACTGTGCCACCCGGTATCAGTGGTTGGCACTGGCAGTGGGCACACTACAGTCAGTGGAAGTGGGCCTGACACACACTGGCAGCAGGCAAGCAACTGAATTTATACTACTGTAAAAATTAAATGCCTTATTTATCGGCAAGCTACTGTGCCACCCGGTATCAGTGGTTGGCACTGGCAGTGGGCACACTACAGTCAGTGGAAGCGGGCCTGACACACACTGGCAGCAGGCAAGCAAATGAATTTAGACTACTGTCTAAAAATTAAATGCCTTATTTATCGGCAAGCTACTGTGCCACCCGGTATCAGTGGCTGGCACTGGCAGTGGGCACACTACAGTCAGTGGAAGTGGGCCTGACACACACTGGCAGCAGGCAAGCAACTGAATTTAGACTACTGTCTAAAAATTAAATGCCTTATTTATCGGCAAGCTACTGTGCCACCCGGTATCAGTGGTTGGCACTGGCAGTGGGCACACTACAGTCAGTGGAAGCGGGCCTGGCACACACTGGCAGCAGGCAAACAACTGAATTTAGACTACTGTCTAAAAATTAAATGCCTTATTTATCGGCAAGCTACTGTGCCACCCGGTATCAGTGGTTGGCACTGGCAGTGGGCACACTACAGTCAGTGGAAGAGGGCCTGACACACACTGGCAGCAGGCAAGCAACTGAATTTTGACTACTGTCTAAAAATTAAATGCCCTATTTATCGGCAAGCTACTGTGCCACCCGGTATCAGTGGTTGGCACTGGCAGTGGGCACACTACAGTCAGTGGAAGAGGGCCTGACAAACTGGCAGCAGGCAAGCAACTGAATTTAGACTACTGTCTAAAAATTAAATGCCTTATTTATCGGCAAGCTACTGTGCCACCCGGTATCAGTGGTTGGCACTGGCAGTGGGCACACTACAGTCGGTGGAAGTCAGCCTGACACACACTGGCAGGCAACTAACCTTAGATTAAAGTGTAAAAATTAAGTGCTTTTTTTTATGCAAAGTCCTGTGCCACACGGGATGAGTGGTGGGCACTGGCAGTGGGCACACTACAGTCAGTGGAAGTCAGCCTGACACACACTGGCAGGCAACTAACCTTAGAAAAAAGTGTAAAAATGAAGTGCCTTTTTTTATGCAAAGTCCTGTGCCACACGGGATCACAGGGGTGGGCACTGGCAGTGGGCACACTACAGTCAGTTGAAGTCGGCCTGACACACACTAGCAGCAGGCAAGCAGCTGAAATTACACTAAAGTGTAAAAATTAAATGCCTTTTTTATGCAAAGTCTTGTGCCAGCCGGTATGAGTGGTGTGCACTGGCAGTGGGCACACTACAGTCAGTGGAAGTCAGCCTGACACCCACTGGCAGGCAACTAACCTTAGATTAAAGTGTAAAAATTAAGTGCCTTTTTTTTATGCAAAGTCCTGTGCCACACGGGATGACAGGGGTGGGCACTGGCAGGGGGCACACTACAGTCTGTGGGCCTGCAGCTCCTCACACACAGGCAGGCCAGGCAACTGCAATATGTATATAAAGGAAATAAAAAAGCAGACTAATGTTGCAGCCCTAAAATGGGCTTTTTGGGGTGCTGTCAGGATGCTGTCCTTACAGCAGAGATCAGATGAGTCTTTCAGGACTGGAGTGGACACTGAATTCACTAGCCTAGCTATCGATTTCCCAATTAAATCAGCAGCAACTACACTCTCCCTCCTCTCACTAAGACTGCAGCTTCAGAATGAATCTAAAATGGATTCTGTGCAGGAGGTGGGAGGGTCTGGGAGGGAGGGTATGCTGCTGATTGTCTGGAATGTGTCTGCTGACTGTGAGGTACAGGGTCAAAGTTTGCTCAATGATGATGTATAGGGGGCGGACCGAACATCGCATGTGTTCGCCCGTTGAGGCGAACGTGAACAAGCTATGTTCGCCGGGATAGTTCGGGCCATCTCTACATATCACCCACCACTGGAGAAGGCCACTTTCAGTTATTTCGGCCCAGCACCCAGACAAAGGAGAGAGGTCCCACAGCAAGGAATACGTCGTCATATCACCCACCACTGGAGAAGGCCACTTTCAGTTATTTAGGCCCCAGCACCCAGACAGAGGAGAGGTTCATTCAACTTTGGGTTGCACCTCAAGATCATGGTAAAGTTAAAAAAATGAGGATTCAATAAAGAAGTGCCCCGGAGTACAAGAATACATGGTTGGGGGGAGGCAGTTATAAATGTCTATTCTGCACAAGGGAGGCACAGGTCCTGTGGGATCCATGTCTGGTTCATTTTTATGAACGTCAGCTTGTCCACGTTGGCTGTGGACAGGCGGCTGCGTTTGTCAGTAATAACGCCCACTGCCGTGCTAAATTCACGTTCAGACAAAACGCTGGCCGCCGGGCAGGCCAGCACCTCCAAGGCTTAAAATGCTAACTCTGGCCACGTGGACAATTTGGAGACCCAGAAGTTGAATGGGGCCGAACCATCAGTCAGTACGTGGAGGGTTGTGCAGACGTACTGTTCAACCATGTTAGTGAAAAGCTGCCTCCTGCTAACACGTTCCATATCAGGTGGTGGTCCTATCATGCTCCAGTGCAGGAAGTAAGGTGGGCACATTGTCGTTGTACCGGGGATCCAGCAGGGTGGCAACCCAGTAGTCCGCACACTTTAAAATGTGGGCAACTCTGCTGTCGTTGCTCAGACACTGCAGCATGTAGTCGCTCATGTGTGCCAGGCTCCCCAGAGGTAAGGACAAGCTGTCCTCTGTGGGAGGCGTATCGTCATCGTCCTCCGTATCCCCCCAGCCACGCACCAGTGATGGGCCTGAGCTGTGTCGGGTGCCACGCCGCTGTGAACCTGCTTCACCCTCATCCTCCTCTACCTCCTCCTCATCCTCCTCGTCCTCCAGTAGTGGGCCCTGGCTGGCCACATTTGTACCTGGCCTCTGCTGTGGCAAAAAACCTCCCTCTGAGCCACTTCTAACAGACTGGCCTGAAAGTGCTAAAAATGACCCCTCATCCTCCTCCTCCTCCTCCTGGGCCACCTCCTCTTCCATCATCGCCCTAAGGGTTTTCTCAAGGAGACATAGAAGTGGTATTGTAACGCTGATAACGGCGCAACAGGGCACACAGGTCTCGCATGGATGCCCAATCATTGGTGGTGAAGTGGTGCTGTTCCGCAGTGCGACTGACCCGTGCGTGCTGCAGCTGAATCTCCACTATCTCCACGTCGCATATGTGGCGGTGAGCGGGAAGGCCATAGTTACGCTGTAACGCAGACAGACGAGCAGCGGCAGGATGTGAATGCCGGAAGCGCGCACAGACGGCCCACACTTTATGTAGCAGCTCTGACATGTCGGGGTAGTTGTGAATGAACTTCTGCACCACCAAATTCAGCACATGCGCCAGGCAAGGGATGTGCGTCAAACCGGCTAGTCCCAGAGCTGCGATGAGATTTCGCCCATTATCGCACACCACCAGGCCGGGCTTGAGGCCCACCGGCAGAAACCACTCGTCGGTCTGTTGTTCAATACCCCGCCACAACTCTTGCGCGGTGTGGGGCCTGTCCCCCAAACATATGAGTTTTAGAATGGCCTGCTGACGTTTACCCCGGGCTGTGCTGAAGTTGGTGGTGAAGGTGTGTGGCTGCCTGGATGAGCTGGTGGAAGCAGAGGAGGAGGAAGCCGAGTAGGAGGAGGAGGATACAGGAGGCAAAGAATGATGCCCTGCGATCCTTAGTTGCGGAAGGACGTGCGCCAATGAACTCTCCACCTGGGGCCCAGCCGCCACTACATTTACCCAGTGTGCAGTTAGGGAGATATAGCGTCCCTGGCCTGCTTACTGGTCCACATATCTGTGATTAGGTGGACCTTGCCACAGATGGCGTTGCGCAGTGCACACTTGATTTTATCAGATACTTGGTTGTGCAGGGAAGGCACGGCTGTCTTGGAGAAGTAGTGGCGGCTGGGAACATCATACTGTGGGACAGCCATGGACATCAGCTGTTTGAAGCTGTCTTTGTCCACCAGCCTGAATGACCGCATTTCAAAGGCCAGTAGTTTAGAAATACTGGCATTCAGGCCCAAGGCTCGGGGGTGGCTAGGTGGGAATTTACGCTTTCTCTCCAAGGTTTGTGAGATGGAGAGCTGAACGCTGCCGTGTGACATGGTGGAGATGCTTGGTGACGCAGGTGTTGGTGTCGGTGGCACATCCTCTGTTTGGTGGGCGGCAGGTGCCAACATTCCTCCCGAGGCGGAGGAACAGGCCGAGACAGCAGCAGAAAAGGGAGCAGGGGGAGCCTGAGTGAGTTCCTTGCTTTTAAGGTGTTTACTCCACTGCAGTTCATGCTTTGCATGTAGATGCCTGGTCATGCAGGTTGTGCTAAGGTTCAGAGCGTTAATGCCTCGCTTCAGGATCTGATGGCACAGTGTGCAAACCACTCGGGTCTTGTCGTCAGCGCATTGTTTAAAGAAGTGCCATGCCAGGGAACCCCTTGAAGCTACCTTTGGGGTGCTCGGTCCCTGGTGGCGGTGGCCAGTAGCAGGCGAACTCTCTTGGCGGCGGCTGGTCTGCTTTTGCCCCCTGCTCCCTCTTTTGCTACGCTGTTGGCTCGGTCTCACCACTGCCTCTTCCTCTGAACTATGAAAGTCAGTGGCCCGACCTTCATTCCATGTGGGGTCTAGGACCTCATCGTCCCCTGCATCGTCTTCCACACAGTCTTCCTTCCTGACCTCCTGTTCGGTCTGCACACTGCAGAAAGACGCAGCAGTTGGCACCTGTGTTTCGTCATCATCAGAGACGTGCGGACTCCATTGAGGTGGTATTTCCATGTCCTCATCATCAGGAAACATCAGTGGTTGTGCATCAGTGCATTCTATGTCTTCCACCACTGGGGAAGGCTAGGTGGATTCCCTTGGGAAACCCTTCCAGCAGAGTCTTCAAACAGAATAAGAGACTGCTGCATAACTTGAGGCTCTGACAGTTTCCCTGATATGCATGGGGGTGATGTGACATACTGATGGGCTTGGTTTTCAGGAGCCACCTGTGCGCTTTCTGCAGAAGACGGGTGGGAGATAATGTTGTGAACGTTCTGGATCCACCGTCGGCCAACCAATTGACTAGCGCCTGTACCTGCTCAGGCCTTACCATCCTTAGAACGGCATTGAGCCCCACCAAGTATCGCTGTAAATTCGGGCGCGTACTGGAACCTGAGGTAGTTGGTTCACTAGGACGTGTGGCTGTGGCAGAATGGCCACGTCCTCTCCCAGCACAAGAGGGTACACTAACACCACCACGACCGCGTCCGCTTGCCTTACTAGATGTTTTCCTCATTTTTACCATTCACCAAGCACCACAATAAGAAAAAAAATATTTGGCCCAATGTATTGATTTCAAATTCAGGCCTTTTTTTACAGGCGGCCATCACAGTGCCGAATGACATATGTTTAGCACGCTGTCCCTCCAAACTAGGAGGTGATCGGCTTAGGCAGGTCTCCCCTAATGTTGTCTGGTGCTTCTTCTAAACTAGGAATTTAAGCACTAGACTGGTCAGCTGCCTCTGTGTGCATGGAATGTCCCGCCAAATTGTACGGGACACTAACAGACTGTGCCTTGCTGTAATACAATTCAGCAGCGCAGGGCATTTCATTTTTGTGGTGTTTGATGGTGCTCCGGCTCCTGATGAAATAGGGCACAATTCACTTGTGCCTTATGGAAACGCGTTGAGCCTCTCTTAATTTAATATACTGAGGAATAGGTTATGCAACAAATTGACATTCCTCAGTTTTGCAAACAGCACCATTTCAGTGGTATGGCTAGTTAGGCGCGCTCTAGCCATGCTTATAGGTCTGTAATCATACTGTCAGGCCTGCACCAAGGGCTATAGGGTATAGCGTAGACTCTTATTGAGCAGCCCTGTGATTACTTATACACAGTCATATCCAGGGTACAAACGTGTAGACGCAGCCCTATTCTTTACACTCAGGGTATTACCCCAAAGAATTTTTAACTAATTTGACGATATTAAAATTGTTTATTTTTTTTGTCTTTTAGCATTCTATGAATCATTATGTGTTACTTTTTTTACAGGCACCTAACACTATCTGCCTATTTATTTATGTAGCGTATTACACCAACCCTGGCACAGCAGTAACCACTGATTTAGGGGAATATCTCTTTTAGAGCTAGTATTTAGGCCCTGGATGAAAGGTATCATTTTATGGACAGATTCACACTTGGCCTGCAACAGCTGAAACACCAGATTCCAGGTATTGCTATTTTGTCAATTGAATTTCACCCCAGAACAAAATATATCCTTTGCAGGACACTATGAAACTTGGCCAGCCACAGCTGAAACCACTGATTTATGGTATTGCTATTTTGGCAATTGAATTTAACAGCAGAACAAAATATATAATTTGCAGGACACTATGAAACTTGGCCAGACACAGCTGAAACCACTGATTTATGGTATTGCTATTTTGGCAATTGAATTTCACCCCAGAACAAAAAATATACCCTGTTATGGACAGATTTAAACTAGGCCTGCAACAGCTGGAACACCAGATTCAGGGTATTGCTATTTTGGCAATTGAATTTCACCCCAGAACAAAATATACCCTTTGCAGGACACTATGAAACTTGGTCAGCCACAGCTGAAACCACTGATTTATGGTATTGCTATTTTGGCAATTGAATTTCACCCCAGAACAAAATATATGTTTTTGCGGACACTATCAAACTTGGCCAGCCACAGCTGAAACCACTGATTTATGGTATTGCTATTTTGGCAATTGAATTTCACCACAGAACAAAATATATGTTTTGGCAGAATATTATACTTTGCAATCCACAGCTGTGACACCAGATTTATGGTATTGCTATTTTGGCAATTGAATTTCACCCCAGAACAAAATATATGTTTTTGCGGACACTATTATACTTTGCCAGCCACAGCTGAAACCACTGATTTATGGTATTGCTATTTTGGCAATTGAATTTCACCCCAGAACAAAATATATAATTTGCAGGACACTATGAAACTTGGCCAGCCACAGCCGAAACCACTGATTTATGGTATTGCTATTTTGGCAATTTAATTTCACCCCAGAACAAAATATATGTTTTTGCGGACACTATTATAGTTTGCCAGCCACAGCTGTGACACCAGATTTATGGTATTGCTATTTTGGCAATTGAATTTCACCCCAGAACAAAATATATGTTTTTGCAGACACTATTATAGTTTGCCAGCCACAGCTGTGACACCAGATTTAGGGGATTGCTATTTTGACAATTGAATTTCACCACAGAAAATAATCTATCCTTTGCCAGACAGCAGACAGTATTATACTTGGCTAGCCAAAGCTGGAACACCAGATTTAGGGGATTGGTATTTGGGCAATTGTATTTAACCCCTTAATAAAATATAGAAATTGCTATCCTGAGTTTCTAGGGGTGACAATTAGCACAGCCAAGCCCCTGATGTAGGATATAGCAAAAAAAAAACTAGTATTGATGGATTGATGGACTTGATGGCAGCTTGTTCTGGTGCACCACAAGTCACAAAATGGCCGCCGATCACCCCAGAAAATAAGTGACAGAAAAACGCTCTGTGCAGCCTAAAAACCAGTGAGCAAGTAACTAGCAGAAGTTCAATCATTCACAGCTGTAGATCGATCACTTCATTAGGTGCTTTTGCTGACTTTTTCCTGCCTAATCTCGCCCTCACAGAAGCTGTGTCCTCTCCCTACACTAATCAGAGCAGTGTGACGTGCGGCGCTACGTGACTCCAGCTTAAATAGAGGCTGGGTCACATGCTGCACTTGGCCAATCACAGCCATGCCATTAGTAGGCATGGCTGTGATGGCTTCTTAGGGCAAGAAGTAAAACGCTAGCTGATTGGCTGCTGTGCAGACCTTCAGAAAGCGGGAAGTAATCGCCGAACAATGAACCCGAACCCGAACTTTTTTGAAAATGTTCTGGTTCGGGTCCGTGTACCGAACACCCCAAAATTCGGTACGAACCCGAACTATTCTCGAACTGTTCGCTCAACACTAGAGATAAGCAAAATTATGTAAAATTTGATCCGACTTCATCACCGAATTTCAAAATGAAATTTGCTTTTTGAATAATTACTTTGTCAAGAAGCACATTTCTTTGTATGTAGCGTGCGTAATGATGGGGAATGGAGATCATGCTGCCCCCCTGTTAGTAAATACTTCAGATGCCACGTTCATTGCTGATCGCCGCATCTGAGGCTACCATTTATGACCTTCATGGGTTAATCAGAGTAAAAATAAATACTCACTTTATCCATTTGATTGCGTAGAAGCCATTGCAGCCAGATTGATTGATGATGTCATCACGCTGGGTGGAGTGGTGATGTTGTACATTACTATGCGAGAGATTTTGCGCAGTATCTTCAATCAAGATTGTCACAACAGGCATTTGGACTTTATTGCATGGAATCCCAGGTTATAATCACTAAAGTAATTTTGGTTTGGAGACTGTGGTGCTGAAATAGTAGTGAGGGTATGAATAGACACAGTTTTGGGAAGGCAGGTAGGATGTGTCATACCTAGGAATACTCAGGATGCATAGTCATGGGCAAACCAGAGGGCAGGATCAGAGGAATATGAAAGCAAGGCATACAAGATAATTGACAGGAATGAGATCAGGGAAGAGACTGTGGTTAGAATCCACAATTACCCGGAGACTAAGCAGGTAGGCGAGGCAAAGACAAGGTCTGAAACATGTCTGAGGCCAGGAAACAATATCAGTTTACTATAATGCACGATAGAAAACAAACAGGAGGCAGGGAAGGTTTGCACCTTGATCTCCAGGCAATGATTCTGAGGTCCTGCTTTGTTTTATAGCAGGCCTCAATTACATCATAGAAACCTTCTCATAAAAGCAAATCAGATCAGTCTGATAACGTCAGACCTTGGTAAACCCATGCTGGCTATCACTTATGATATTATTTATGGCAACATATTCCTGTATATAGTCCCTTAAGGGTCCTTCTAAGATTTTTCCCACGTCGAAAGTTAAACCTACATATGTGCAAGCCATATGGTACTATACTAGTCACTAGAAAATCTCTAAACTATGAACAGCAATAACAGTATTGAGTTCTTTAAGAACTCTTGGGTGTAATCCATCAGGATGCAGAGCCTTGTTCACATTTGCATTGTTTAATTTAGCTTGCACCATATCTATATTTAGCCAATTTAGTATCTTACTGGATGTATTAATTGTCCTGGCACCCCCGACATCAGCTTGTTTTTCTTTTTTGTATAAAACAAAAGATTAAAAAAACATTTAGCAGCTCTGCCTTTTTTTGATCGAAAGTGACCATTAGAGATGTCCTGAACTATTTGCCGGCGAACAGTTCCCGGCGAACATCACTTATTCGCGTTCACAGCGGCAGGCGAACATATGAGATGTTCGGTCCGCCCTCTATACATCATCATTGAGCAAACTTTGACCCTGTACCTCACAGTCAGCAGACACATTCCAGCCAATCAGCATACCCTCCCTCCCAGACCCTCCCACCTCCTATCAAAAAGCAAGGACAGCATCCATCTTAGATTCATTCTGAAGCTGCAGTGTTAGTTAGAGCAGGGAGAGTGCTGCTGCTGAATTAATATAGGGAAAGTGTTAGCTATGCTAGTGTTCTGTGTCCACTCTAGTCCTCAAAGACTCATCTGCTGTAAGGCCAGCGTCCTGACAGCACCCCAAAGTGCCCTTCTTAGGGCTGGTACATCAGTCTGCTTTTATTTATTTTTTCTATATATATATATATATATATATATATATAATATAATTCATATCGGGTGGCACAGTACCTTGCAGATAAAAAAGTCATTTAATTTTTACCCTTTAATATAATTGCAGTTGCCTGCTAGTGTGTGTCAGTCCCACAGACTGTACTGTGCCCACCACTCATATAGGGTGGCACAGTACCTTGCAGATAAAAAAAGTCATTTAATTTTTCCTCTGTAATATAATTACAGTTACCTGACAGTGTGTGTCAGGCCCACTGACTGTACTGTGCCCACTGCCCACCACTCATATAAGGTTGCACAGTACCGTGCAGATAAAAAAAAGTAATTTAATTTTTACCCTTAAAAGGGAGTCTTTCACCCACCAAACCCCATTTTTCAGTACTCACATCTTCCTATTCTAAATTGCCCCCCCCCCATTAAAAAGCCTCTTACCCCATTGTTTCACAGCTTACCTATGCGCGGGATTTAGCCACTTCAGGAGGAGGCCAAGCAGTAGACACTTGGCGTCGTGGGAAGTCCAACACCCACCTAGGTACAACTGCTTTACGAAGGCACATGATCTCACATTACAAACGCCTATGGCATCAACACATGAGTACAAGCAGCACACAAACTCAAAGCCACCATCCTTCTCCTGGTCCAGCATCTTCAGCCACGTCAACCACTGCTGTCCTTCTTGCCCCCTCTCAACCACCCGACACTCCGCCTCTCACCTTCAGCAGTTCCTGCTCATCTGTCAAGGAATTCCTAGCCCGCCAGCTTTTACCATACAAGCTGGTGGAGTCTGAGTCCTTCAAAAAATTTGTAGCTATTGGGACACCGCACACAAAAAGGAATCACCAACGTGTACTCTATTGTGGAAAAGGAAGTCATGGCATGTCTGGCACACAGTGTTGGGGCAAGGGTCCATCTGACCACTGATACCTGGTCACGTACACTGCGCATTGGGTAAACCTGCTGATGGCTGCCAAGCATGGAATGCGTGGCTCTGCAGCGGAGTTGGTGACACCGCCATGAATTGCAGGCAGGCCTGCTGCCACCTCCTCTACTCGTCCTACTCCATCCTCTTCGCCAACCTCCTCGGCTGATTCCTCTTCTGCTGCTGCGTCTTGCTCCACATCAACTGCACCCCCCAGCTCCCCGGGGGCTATTCCACATCCCGGATACGACAGTGTCACGCCGCCTTGGAGTTGACTTGCCTGAAAGCAGAGAGTCACACCGGACCAGCACTCCTGTCCACCCTGAACGCACAGGTGGATCAGTGGCTGACCCCGCACCAACTGGAGATCGGAAAAGTGATGTGTGACAACGGAAGCAATCTTTTGGCGGCATTGAATTTGGGCAAGTTGACACATGTGCCGTGCATGGCTCATGTATTGAATCTGATCGTACAACGCTTTGTGTATAAGTACCCAGGCTTACAGGATGTCCTCAAGCAGACCAGTAAGGTGTGTGGCCATTTCAGGCATTCCTACACGGCCATGGCGCACTTTTCTGAAATTCAGCGGCGAAACAACATGCCAGTGAGGCGCTTGATATGTGGCAGACCAACACGTTGGAATTCAACACTCCTAATGTTCGACCGCCTGCTCCAACAAGAAAAAGCCGTCAACAAGTTTGTATGAGCAGGGTGCTAGGACAGCCTCTGCAGAGCTGGGTATTTTTTTGCCACGTTACTGGACGCTCATGCGCAATGCCTGTAGGCTCATGCGTCCTTTTGTGGAGGTGACAAACCTAGTCAGTCGCACCAAAGGCACCATCAGCGACCTCATCCCATTTGTTTTCTTCCTGGAGCGTGCCCTGCGAAGAGTGCTGGATCAGGCCGTAGATGAGCGTGAAGAGGAAGAGGAAGAGTTGTGGTCACCATCACCACCAGAAACAGCCTTACCATCATCACTTGCTGGACCTAGGGCAATGCTGGAAGAGGAATTTGAGGAAGAGGAGTCAAAGGAGGAATGTGGCTTTGAGGAGGAGGAAGAGCAACCACAGCAGGCATCCCAGGGTGCTTGTTGTCACCTATCTGGGACCCATGGTGTTGTACGTGGCTGGGGTGAAGAACAGACCTTCAATGAGATCAGTGAGGACGAGGAACGGGAGATGAGTAGCTCTGCATCCAACCTTGTGCAAATGGGGTCTTTCATGCTGTCATGCCTGTTGAGGGACCCTCGTATAAAAAGGCTGAAGGAGAACGCTACTAGACCCCCGGTATAAGCAGAAAGTCGCTGAAATGTTATCGAGTTACCGGAAGTCGAAAAGGATGCAGCAGTTCCAAAACAAGTTAAAAAGTATGCTTTACACAGCGTATAAGGGTGATGTCACAGCACAACGGGAATCTAACAGAGGAAAAGGTGAAAGTAATTCTCCTCCTTCCACGACCACGCCGGCAAGGACAGGGCGCTTTACAGACGTGTTGTTGATGGAGGACATGCGCGGCTTTTTTAGTCCTACGCATCGCCACAGCCCTTCGGGGTCCACCCTCAGAGAACGACTCGACCGACAGGTAGCAGATTAGCTCGCCTTAACTGCAGATATTGACACTCTGAGGAGCAATGAACCCCTTGACTACTGGGTGTGCAGGCTTGACCTGTGGCCTGAGCTATCCCAATTTTCGATAGTACTTCTGGCCTGCCTCGCTTCAAGTGTCCTATCAGAAAGGACCTTCAGTGCAGGAGGTATTGTCACTGACAAAAGAAGTCACCTAGGTCAAAAAAGTCTAGATTACCTCACCTTTATTAAGATGAATGAGGTGTGGATACCGAAGGGACTGACAGTGGGGGATAAATTTGACTAAAAAAGGCCTGATGAGATGCCTTGGGCTAAAAATGGTCTCCACGGTGCTGTATTTCATCTCTGCATGCCGGATGACTTGCGTGACTTCTCTGCCGGGTGCCACCCAGCTGTGAACCTGCTTCATCCTCATCCTCCTCCACCTCCTCCTCATCCTCCTCGTCCTCCAGTAGTGGGCCCTGGCTGGCCACATTTGTACCTGGCCTCTGCTGTTGCAAAAAACCTCCCTCTGAGCCACTTCTAACAGACTGGCCTGAAAGTGCTAAAAATGACCCCTCATTCTCCTCCTCCTCCTGGGCCACCTCCTCTTCCATCATCACCCTAAGCGTTTTCTCAAGGAGACATAGAAGTGGTATTGTAACGCTGATAATGGTGTCATTGCAACTGGCCATGTTGGTGGAGTACTTAAAACAGTGCAACAGGGCACACAGGTTTCGCCTGGAGGCCCAATAATTGGTGGTGAAGTGGTGCTGTTCCGCAGTGCGACTGACGCGTGCGTTCTGCAGCTGGAACTCCATTATGGCCTGCTGCTGCTCGCACAGTCTCATCAACATGTGCAAGGTTGATTTCCACCTGGTGGGCACATCGCATATGAGGCGGTGAGCGGGAAGGCCAAAGTTATGCTGTAGCGCAGACAGGCGAGCAGCGGCAGGATGTGAACTCCAGAAGCGCGCACAGATGGCCCACACTTTATGTCGGGGTAGTTGTGAATAAACTTTGGCACCACCAAATTCAGCACATATGCCAGGCAAGGAATGTGCGTCCCAGAGCTGCGACGAGATTTTGCCCATTATCGCACACCACCAGGCCGGGCTTGAGGCCCACCGGCAGCAACCACTCGTCGATCTGTTGTTCAATACCCCGCCACAACTCCTGCGCGTTGTGGGGCCTGTCCCCCAAACATATGAGTTTCAGAATGGCCTGCTGATGTTTACCCCGGGCTGTGGTGAAGTTGGTGGTGAAGGTGTGTGGATGACTGGATGAACTGATGGAAGCATAGGAGGAGGAAGCCGAGTAGGAGGAGGAGGCTACAGGAGGCAAAGAATGATGCCCTGCGATCCTTGGCGGCGGAAGGACGTGCACGAAGGAACTCTCTGCCTGGGGCCCAGCCGCCACTACATTTACCCAGTGTGCAGTTAGGGAGATAGCGCGTCCTTAACTAGGGTCTAGGGGTTAGGGCGATAGTGCTTACTGGTCCACGTATCTGTGGTTAGGGGGACCTTGCCACAGATGGCGTTGCGCAGTGCACACTTGATTTTATCGGATACTTGGTTGTGCAGGGAAGGCGCGGCTCTCTTGGAGAAGTAGTGGTGGCTGGGAACAACATACTATGGGACAGCCATGGCCATCAGCTGTTTGAAGCTGTCTGTGTCCACCAGCCTGAATGACAGCATTTCAAAGGCCAGTAGTTTAGAAATGCTGGCATTCAGGCCCAGGGCTCGAGGGTGCCTAGGTGGGAATTTACGCTTTCTCTCCAAGGTTTGTGAGATGGAGAGCTGAACGCTGCCGTGTGACATGGTGGAGATGCTTGGTGACGCAGCTGATGGTGTTGGTGGCACATCCTCTGTTTGGTGGGCGGCAGGTGCCAACATTCCTCCCGAGGTGGAGGAAGAGGCCGAGGCAGCAGCAGAAGAGGGAGCAGGGGGAGCCTGAGTGAGTTCCTTGTTTTTAAGGTGTTTACTTCACTGCAGTTCATGCTTTGCATGTAGATGCCTGGTCATGCAGGTTGTGCTAAGGTTCAGAACGTTAATGCCTCGCTTCAGGCTCTGATGGCACAGCGTGCAAACCACTCGGGTTTTGTCGTCAGCACATTATTTAAAGAAGTTACATGCCAGGGAACTCCTTGAAGCTGCCTTTGGGGTGCTCGGTCCCTGGTGGCGGTGGCCAGTAGCAGGCGAACTCTCTTGGCGGCGGCTGTTCTGCTTTTACCCCCTCCTCCCTCTTTTGCTAGGCTGTTGGCTCGATCTCACCACTGCCTCTTCTCTGAACTATGAAAGTCAGTGGCACGACCTTCATTCCATGTGGGGTCTAGGACCTCATCGTCCCCTGCATCGTCTTCCACACAGTCTTCCTCCCTGACCTCCTGTTCGGTCTGCACACTGCAAAAAGACGCAGCAGTTGGCACCTGTGTTTCGTCATCATCAGAGACGTACGGGCTCCGATGAGGTGGTATTCCCATGTCCTCATCATCAGGAAACATAAGTGGTTGTGCATCAGTGCATTCTATGTCTTCCACCACTGGGGAAGGGCTAGGTGGATTCCCTTGGGAAACCCTGCCAGCAGAGTCTTCAAACAGCATAAGAGACTTCTGCATAACTTGAGGCTCAGACAGTTTCCCTGATATGCATGGGGATAATGTGACAGACTGATGGGCTTGGTTTTCAGGCGCCACCTGTGCGCTTTCTGCAGAAGACTGGGTGGGAGATAATGTTGTGAACGTGCTGGATCCACTGTCGGCCACCCAATTGACTAGCGCCTGTACCTGCTCAGGTCTTACCATAATTAGAACGGCATTGGGCCCCACCAAATATCGCTGTAAATTCTGGCGGGTACTGGAACCTGAGGTAGTTGGTTCACAAGGACGTGTGCCTGTGGCAGAATGGCCACGTCCTCTCCCAGCACAAGAGGGTACACTAACACCACCACGACTGCGTCCGCGTCCCTTACTAGATGTTTTCCTCATTGTTACCGTTCACCCAGCACCACAATGAGAAATAAAATATTTGGCCCAATGTATTGATTTCAAATTCAGGCCTTTTTTTACAGGCACCTAACACTATCTGCCTATTTATTTATGTACCGTATTACACTAATCCAGGCACAGCAGTAACCAGTGATTTAGGGGAATATCAATTGTAGGCCTAGTATTTAGGCCCTGGATGAAAGGTATCATTTTATGGACAGATTTACACTTGGAGATGCACAGTAGGGTGTGAATTTTTTTTTGGAGGATTATGCCTTCAGCAATTGTATTTTAACACTTTGTGTAATATAAATTTTAACGGGCAGAAATACAATGGGAGATGCACGGTAGCGTGTGAAGTTATTGAGGATGACCCTCTCAGCACTTGTATATACACCTTGAGTGTAATATACCCTTTTACGGACAGAATAACACTTGGCCTGCAACAGCTTTAACACCAGATTCAAGGTATTGCTATATTGGCAAGTGAATTTCTCCCCAGAACAAAATCTATCCTTTGACGGATACTATTAAACTTGTCCAGTCACAGCTGGAACACCAGATTTACTGTATTTATATTTTGGGAACTGAATTTCACCCCAGAATAAAATATACCCTTTTACGGACAGATTTTAACCTAGGACTGCAACAGCTGGAACACCAGATTCAGGGTATTGTTATTTTGGCAATTCAATTTCACCCCAGAAAAAAATATACCATTTTACGGACAGATTTAACCTAGGACTGCAACAGCTGGAACACCAGATTCAGGGTATTGCTATTTTGACAATTAAATTTCATCCCAGAACAAAATATACCCTTTTACGGACAGATTTAAACTAGGCCTGCAACAGCTGGAACACCAGATTCAGGGTATTTTTATTTTGGCAATTAAATTTCACCCCAGAAAAAAATATACCCTTTTATGGACAGATCTAAACTAGGCCTGCAACAGCTGGAACACCAGATTCAGGGTATTGCTTTTTTGGTAATTAAATTTCACCCCAGAAAAAAATATACCCTTTTACGGACAGATTTAAACGAAGCCTGCAACAGCTGGATCAACAGTTTTACTGTAATTCTATTTTTGCAACTGAAATTCACTGCAGAAAATAATATATCCTTTGCCGGACACTATTAAACTTGGACAGCCACAGCTGAACCCACTGATTTATGGTATTGCTATTTTGGCAATTGAATTTCACCCCAGAAAAAAATATATCCTTTGCCGTACACTATTAAACTTGGCCAGCAACTGCTGGGACACCAGATTTAGGTGATTTCTATTTTGGCAATTGAATTTCATCCCAGAA
The DNA here is from genome assembly GCA_033119425.1 of Bufotes viridis. Taxonomy (NCBI): domain Eukaryota; kingdom Metazoa; phylum Chordata; class Amphibia; order Anura; family Bufonidae; genus Bufotes; species Bufotes viridis. The sequence continues at coordinate 212,894,039 of CM065593.1, read as the reverse complement.
AAAAATATATCCTTTGCCAGACAGTAGACAGTATTACACTTGGCTAGCCACAGCTGGAACACCCGATTTAGAGGATTGCTATTTTGGCGATTGAATTTAACCCCTCACTAAAATATAGAAATTTCAATCCTGAGTTTCTAGGGGTGACAATAAGCACAGCCAAGCCCCTGATGTAGGATATAGCAAAAAAAATAAAAATAAGAATTGATGGATTGATGGACTTGGTGGCAGTTTGTTCTGGTGCACCACAAGACACAAAATGGCCGCTGATCACCCCAGAAAAAAGTGACAGAAAAATGCTCTGTGCAGCCTAAATACCAGTGAGCAATGAACTAGCAGAAGTTGAATGATCTACAGCTGTGAATCAATCACTTCATTAGGTGTTTTTGCTGAGTTTTCCATGCCTAATCTCGCCCTCACAGCAGCTGCGTCCTATCCCTACACTAATCAGAGCAGAGTGACATGCGGCCCTATGTGACTCCAGCTTAAATAGAGGCTGGGTCATATACTGCACTTGGCCTATCATAGCCATGCCATTAGTAGGCATGGCTGTGATGGCTTATTAGGGCAAGAAGTAAAACGCTAGCTGATTGGCTGCTGTGCAGCCCTTCAGAAAGCGGGAAGGAATCGCCAAACAACGAACCCGACTCAGGGGAGATCTAATATCCAATGTATAAATATATCAGGGGTCAGTACAGATATCTCTCCCATCATCTATTTATCCCCTGGACTGTGACTGTGATGAGGGGACATCCTCTGCGTCTGAAGAAAAGAAGGTTTGTACTCAATCATATAATAGGATTCTTTACGGTAAGAGCAGTGAGACTATGGAACTCTCAGCCTGAGGAGGTGGTGACGGTGAGTTCACTAAAAGAGTTCAAGAGGGGCCTGGATGTATTTCTGGACTGTAATAATATTACAGGTTATAGCTACTAGACAGGGGTCGTTGATCCAGGGGGAGTTATTCTGATTGCCTGATTGAAATCGTGAAGGAATTTTTATCCCCTAAAGTGGGGAAAATTGGCTTCTACCTCACAGTTTTTTTTTTTTTTGCCATCCTCTGGATAGAGATGTCGCAAACAATAAATTTTCCGTTCGCAAACAGCGAAGGCGAACATCCACTAATGTTCGCGAACAGGCGGACCGGGCGAACCGCCATAGACTTCAATAGGCAGGTGAATTTTAAAACCCACAGGGACTCTTTCTGGCCACAATAGTGATGGAAAAGTTGTTTCAAGGGGATTAACAACTGAACTGTGGCATGCTGGAGGGGGATCCATGGCAAAACTCCCATGGAAAATTACGTAGTTAACTCAGAGTCGGGTTTTAATTCATAAAGGGCATAAATCACCTAACATTACTAAATTGTTTGGAATAGCGTGCTTTAAAACATCCAGTGTGTCTATACGATCAGGTATGATGTTGTATCGATCAGGTAGTTTAAGGGTTACGCACGCTTCACAGCGACAGACCAAACTCTGACAGACCAAACTCCCTGTTTAACGCACCGCAAACAACCGCAAACAGTCCATTTGCACAAGGTTGGATACCAAGCTAGCCATGTCCCGTTCCTTGTCCTCATTGAAGGTCTCTTCCTACACCCAGCCACGTACAACACCAAGAGTCCCCGAAAGGGGACAACAAGCCCCCTGGGACGCCTGCTGTGGTTGGTCTTCCACCTCCTCCTAGCCACCTTCCCCCTCGGACTCCTGTTCTTCAGACTCCTCTCTCTGCGTTGCCGCAGGTCCAGCAATCAACGACAACAAGGCTGCTTCTGGTGGTGATGGTGACCACAACTCTACCTCCTCATGTTAATCTACGACCTGATCCAGTGCTGGATCAGGTCGTAGATTAACATGAGGAGGTAGAGTCGCAGGGAACGCTCCAGAAAAGACGCATATGGGATGAGATCGATGATGTTGCCTTGGGTTTGATTGACCAGGTTTGTCACCTCCGCAAAAGGATGCATGAGCCTACAACCATTGTGCATGAGCGTTCAGTAATGCGGCCCAAAAATACCCAGCCCCGCAGAGGCTGTCCTCTTTTTTTAATTAAAAAAATCTGTTCTTACCAGTTTAATCTCTGTCTTGTCTCCCATCAGGGGCCGGTGTATGGAATAGAGTTTAGGAACCGGGAGATGGAAAAAGATGGTTGGTCGGTCCTCTCCCTTCCAATTTGGGGCACTGCGCGTGCGCTTTGCAATGTACTGTGATACCCTATATGAGTGGTGTGTTAAGTAGTACTATTCTTATCAGTTTAATCCGTATCTGGGGACGCGTATCGAATAGATTTTAGACAACCGCAAAGAGTTGTCAATAGTTGACACACTCAGGACATAAATTTTATTCCTCTATGCGTCAATCTTGGTGTAGTGATGATTGTGCTCGTGCGCACGTTTGGGAGATTTCAGGCGATGGCGGTTTTTCAAAGCCTATGGCCGTGCTGAGGTAGTTCAGTGACAGTTAAGTGACCCAGAAAACAATGATTTTGCAGTTTGGGCCCATTGTTAGTCTAGTAGGCTTTAATGATCACCTTGGATGATCACAAAGAAAATTAATGTTTTTTCTATGAAAAATTATCCAGCCGATCGCTTTTGGTCTGTTCACAATGAAGCAACGACCTTGCCATCTGGGGTGTGCCAACATTGCCAACACACTCATAGAGGTGATTGCTTCATTGTGATACGCTAGCCCCTTCACCACAACAAGGTAACGATCTCAAAGGGGAATTGACATGTATGTGCCTTTTTTTTTTTTTGCAGCCACAGTGCAGCACTAGAGACCAGGAAAATTAGTCATGTACACATATCTAAAAAATCAGGTATTGTTGCAGCCGCTGCTGTAACAGCGGCCAGAAAAATTGATATTTTCCAGGCAGCGAGTGTACTAAAACATTGCGGCTTGAACCCTAGTTTGTGGCGGAGTAGTCACGCAAGTCATCCAGCATGCAGAGATTAAATACAGCAGCAGAATTTTTAGCCCAAGGCATCTCATTAGACCTTTTTTAGTCAAATGTATCCCCCACTGTCAGTCCCTTCGGTATCCATGCCTCATTCATCTTAATAAAGGTGAGGTAATCTAGACTTTTTTGACCTAGGCGACTTCTCTTGTCAGTGACAATACCTCCTTCTGCTCTGAAGGTCCCTTCTGACAGGACACTTGAAGCGGGGCAGGCCAGAAGTTCTACCGCAAATTGGCATAGCTCAGGTCACAGGTCAAGCCTGCACACCCAGTAGTCAAGGGGTTCATTGCTCCTCAGAGTGTCGATATCTGCAGTTAAGGCGAGGTAGTCTGCTACCTGTCGGCCGAGTCGTTCTCTGAGGGTGGACCCCGAAGGGCTGTGGCGATGCGTAGGACTTAAAAAGCTCTGCATGTCCTCCATCAACAACACGTCTGTAAAGCGTCCTTGCCGGCGTGGTCGTGGTAGGAGGAGGATTACTTTCACTTCTTCCCCTGTTAGATTCCCATTGTGCTGTGACATCACCCATATACGCTGTGTAAAGCATACTTTTTAACTTGTTTTGGAACTGCTGCATCCTTTCCGACTTTCGGTAATTCGGTAACATTTCAGCCACTTTCTGCTTATACCGGGGGTTTAGTAGCATGGCCACCCAGTACAGGTCGTTCTCTTTCAGCATTTTTAAACGAGGGTCCCTCAAAAGGCATGACAGCATGAAAGACCCCATTTGCACAAGGTGGGATGCCGAGCTACTCATCTCCCATTCCTCGTCCTCACTGATCTCATTGAAGGTCTGTTCTTCCCCCCAGCCACGTACAACACCACGGGTCCCAGATAGGTGACAACAACGAGCACCCTGGGGTGCCTGCTGTGGTTGGTCTTCCTCCTCCTCAAAACCACATTCCTCCTCTGACTCCTCTTCCTCAGACTCCTCTTCCAGCATTGCCGCAGGTCCAGCAAGCAATGATGATAAGGCTGTTTCTGGTGGTGATGGTGACCACAACTCTTCCTCTTCACGCTCATCTAAGGCCTGATCCAGCACTCTTCGCAGGGCACGCTCCAGGAAGAAAACAAATGGGAGGAGGTTGTTGATGGTGCCTTCGGTGCGACTGAAAAGGTTTGTCACCTCCTCAAAAGGACACATGAGCCTACAGGCGTTGCGCATGGGCGTCCAGTAACGTGACAAAAAAATACCCAGCTCCTCAGAGGCTGTCCTAGCACCCTGGTCATACAAATACTCATTGACTGCTTTTTCTTGTTGGAGCAGGCGGTCGAACATTAGGAGTGTTGAATTCCAACGTGTCAGGCTGTCGCAAATCAAGTGCCTCACTGGCAAGTTTTTTCGCCGCTGAATATCGGAAAAGTGCGCCATGGCCGTGTAGGAATGCCTGAAATGGTCACACACCACCCTGTCCTGCTTGAGGATGTCCTGTAAGCCTGGGTTCTTACACACAAAGCGTTGTATGATCAGATTCAACACATGTGCCATGCACGGCACATGTGTCAACTTGCCCAAATTCAATGCCGCCAACAGATTGCTTCCGTTGTCACACACCACTTTGCCGATCTCCAGTTGGTGCGGGGTCAGCCACTGATCCACCTGTGCGTTCAGGGCGGACATGAGTGCTGTTCTGGTGTGACTCTCTGCTTTCAGGCAAGTCAACCTCAAAACGGCATGACACTGTCATATCTGGGATATGGAATAGCCCCTAGTGAGCTGGGGGTGCAGTTGATGTGGAGCAAGACGCAGCAGCAGAAGAAGACTGAGCCTAGTAGCTTAGCGAAGAGGATGGAGTAGGAGGAGTAGAGGAGGTGGCAGCAGGCCTGCCTGCAAGTCGTGGCGGTGTCACCAACTCCGCTGTAAAGCCACACATTCCATGCTTGGCAGCCATCAGCAGGTTTACCCAATGTGCAGTGTACGTGATATACCTGCCCTGACGTGCTTTGCAGACCAGGTATCAGTGGTCAGATGGACCCTTGGCCCAACACTGTGTGCCAGACATGCCATGACTTCCTTTTCTACAATAGGAGTACAGGTTGGGGATTGCCTTTTGTGAAAAAATAATTTCGTCCGGGTACCTTCCACTGCGGTGTCCCAATAGCTACATATTTTGGCCTCAGACTCCACCAGCTTGTATGGTAAAAGCTGGCGGGCTAAGAGTTCCGACAAGCCAGCTGTCAGACGCCGGGCAAGGGGGTGACTCTGACATTGGCTTTTTATGCTCACACATTTCCTTGACAGACACCTGACTGTGGGCAGATTAGCAGGAACTGCTGAAGGTGAGAGGCAGAGTGGCGGGTGGTTGAGAGGGGGCAAGGAGGATAGCAGTGGTTAAGGTGGCTGAAGGTGCTGGACCAGGAGGAGGACCGTGGCTTTGAGTTTGTGTGCTGCTTGTATTCATGTGTTGATCCCATAGGCGTTTGTGATGTGAGATCATGTGCCTTCGCAAAGCAGTTGTACCTAGGTGGTTGTTTGACTTCCCACGACTCAGTTTTTTTTGGCACAGGTTGCAAATGGGATCGCTGTTATCAGAAGCAGACACACAAAAAAAATAACACACTGCTGAGCTTTGCAACGACGGCATGGTGGCAACAGCATGCGTTGATTGGCGTGCTGTCTAGCTGAAACCAGGTGCCGATACATGCTGTCTGACTGTGCCACTAGCTCCTTGCAACAACCTCCCCCTGCTTCCAACTCGTCTTCTCCTCCCCTCTGTATCCCCATCTGAACTTTCCCCCTGTTCTTCTTCTCTTCGAGCGGGCACCCACGTGACATCCACGGACACATCGTCATCATCAACCACTTCACTTATATCTGACAACTCAGCAAAGGAAGCAGCAGCGGGTACATCATCATCATCACACTGTACGTCCATGTGTGCAATGCTGCCTGACTGAGACATATCCCTGTTATCTACATCCTCTGGCAATAATGGTTGCGCATCACTCATTTCTTCCAACTGTTGCCTAATAAACTCCTCTGACAGATCAAGTGAAGCGGCTGTGGTGCTAGTGTTAGTGCTGGCGGCGGGCGAGTGGTAACTTGAGAGGTGCCCGAAACTGAGCTGGAGGAGGATGGTGTATCAAGGTTCCGAGCGGAAGCTGTAGAATATTGGGTGCCCTTTATAAGCCAGTCAACTATGTCCTCAGAATTTTTCGAGTTCAGGGTACGTGGCCTCTGAACACTGGGCATTATTCTAGGGCCACAGAAAATCACAGCACCACAACTACGATGGCCTGCCTCTGCCTGTCATTTTTTCTTTGATTAGTGGTACTATGCGTGCAAGGTACTGTGCCACCCGATATAAGTGGTGGGCACTGGCAGTGGGCACAGTACAGTCAGTGGGCCTTACACACACTGGCAGGCAAATGCAATTATATTAAAGGGTAAAAATTAAATGACTTTTTTCTGCAAGGTACTGTGCCACCCTATATGAGTGGTGTGCACACAGTACAGTATGTGGGCCTGACACACACTGGCAGGCAAATGCAATTATATTAAAGGGTAAACATTAAATGACATTTTTATCTGCAAGGTACTGTGCCACTCTATATGAGTGGTGTGCACACAGTACAGTCTGTGGGACTGCGGCCTCTCACACACGGTCAGGCAACTGCAATATATATATACAAAAAAAAATAAAAGCAGACTGACGTACCAGCCCTAAAAAGGGCTTTTTGGGGTACTGTAAGGATGCTGTCCTTACAGCAGATGAGGCTTTGAGGACTGGAGTGGACACAGAACACTAGTAGCTAACGCTTTCCCTAGAATCCCCATATTAATTCAGCAGCAGCAGCACAACTCTGCTTGCTCTAACTAACACTGCAGCTTCAGAATAAATCTAAGATGGATGCTGTCCTTGCTTTTTGATAGGAGTTGGGAGGGTCTGGGAGGGAGGGTATGCTGATTGGCTGGAATGTGTCTGCTGACTGTGAGGTACAGGGTCAAAGTTTGCTCAATGATGATGTATAGGGGGTGGACCGAATATCGCATATGTTCGCCCGCCGCGGCGAACGCGAACAAGCGATGTTCGACGGGAACTGTTCGCCGGTGAATAGTTCAGGACATCTCTACCTCTGGATCAACTTGCTGGATATCAGGCTGAACTGGATGGACAGATGTATTTTTTCAACCTTATAAACTATGCTATTATGATGGATGGTGCCGATCAAAGGTGGAGAGTCCCAAGCAGTCATTTCTTTGCAAAAAAGGCAGTGTGGAGCTTTAACTATGGTGAAGGACAATATATGTCCCTTACGGCCGACTGGGTAAATGTGGTTCCTGCCCAGCCACACCAGCAACTTGGTCAGGTGACGCCACTGCCGCCTCCATGTTCTCAAGCTGTGGGTCCTGCGCCAGTGTCCACCTCTGCCTCCTGATCCTCCACAGTGTCCTCAGTCTCCACTGCAGAGACAATTCACAGTGCTCCTCCAGCATACCACATGTGCAGGGCATGTTGATGTCACACTGTTCTGCACCTAGTATACATGAGTCACACAGAGGAGGAACTGCTTTGCATCTTCCATCAAGAAATCAAATCCTGGCTTTCTCCTTGCCAACTCAAAATCGGAACCATGGTCGATGAAAACGGGAAGAACATAGTGTCGGCACTGCATCACGGAGGGCTGAGCCATGCGCCCTGCATGGCGCATATGTTTAATAGGATTGTAAGAGGTTCCTTAAGTCTTCCATCTTCCATCCTGAAAATGGCCAGGAAACTGTGCATGCACTTCAGCCACTCTTACACTGCACAGCACACCATCCTTGCGCTGCAAAGGCAGAATTGTGTTCCCAAACATCGGCTGATATGCAACGTTTCCACCCGTTGGAACTCCACCCTCCATATGTTGGACCGACTACATCAACAGTGAGGAGGACAGGACTCTGGGATGAACATCGTCATTCCACTGTTTCATGTCCTGGAACAGATGCTGGTAAATTTGGCTGGCCTGGGGACAGGAGACATGGCGCCTATATCTACCGGCCACAAGAGCCCTGTGGGGACTCAACTGGAGAAGGAGGACGACATTCGCACACAAGCAATGTGTAGTGAAATGGGTGGTTTTTCTGCACAGGTGACAGGAGAGGAGGAGCAGCAAGAGGAGCTACAGGACAATGAGGAAGATGAGGCAGATGACCCAGACACACCGTGGCAGTATACAATGGAGATGGAGTCCCTATGAGTCACTTTTGTAAATGGCACAATTCATGCTCAGCTGCTTGCGTAGTGACAGCCGAATTATCACCCTTCGGCAGAAGGATGATTAGTGTCTCTCCACCATGTTAGACCCTCGCTACGGAACCAAAATGGGGTCCGTTTTTCCACCCGGTGAGAGAGAGGACAAACTGAACTACTATCGAGACATCCTATGTAGTCAGTTGGCCTCTGCCCATGTACGCCATCGCCCATCCTCATGAAGGGCTGACCAGGGGGGCCGTCTGCGCTCATGTTCCATTGCCGTGGCTGCTGGGGGGGGGGGCAGTAGCAGTGCCAGCTTCATCAGCAGCAACTTAAGTCTAGAATCTCTGATGAGCACTTTTCTTCACCCGCCTAGTGAATAAAACTACTCACCAGCAGCAGCAACAGCTAGACATGGAGCAGAACCAGAACCACCAGGTGGTGGCACACTTGGACTGCGCCCTGCCACCCCACATCAAAGATCCCCTGGACTACTGGGCAGCCAAACTTGATTTGTGGCCGCAACTGGCCGAGTTTGCCATGGACAAGCTTTCCTGCTCGGCCAGTAGTGTGGCATCGGAGCAGGTGTTTAGTGCGCAGGGGCCATAGTTACCCCAAGAAGAACTTGCCTTTCCACCCAAAATGTGGAGAAACTGACCTTTGTGAAAATGAATCAGGTGTGGATCAACCAGGATTTCCTCACACCAGTGTCTGATGCAGATGTAGATAATCCATGGTGCCAAACACAAACTTTGTCAAAATAGACCTGTTACCTCAGGCTACCTGCTTCAGTTACTTTTCTGATGCTGCCACCTGCCTGATGTCACACACCTGCTGTCAGGTGATCCTACTGCCACCCAACATCTTGATCTGGTACTGGCTAGGTTTTTGCTCCCCACTCTTTCACTGGGCCACTCTGTGGTTTCCTCATGCTGCTGACATCTCATCACTCTGTCATTGTGCCACTCTGTGGACTTCTCATGCTGTTCCTACCCTCCCCACTCTATGACGGGGCCGCCATTTTCCCTTTTTTGCCTTGACATCACCATTTATTTTACCCTTGTTCTCATTGGATCCTGTCTTTGGAGCAGCAGTAAGGCCTGTATCACATGGTCCTTATTTAGCATCAGGATATGCTCATGATTTGGTAGCCAAAAGCAGGAGTGGGTACAAAACACAGAAAACATATAAATATGCCATTCACGTGTCATCTGTTTTGATCCACTCCTGTTTTTTTTTTTTGGCCTTAGCAATATTGATGAATTACTGACCAATTGATGACCGAGTAAATGCAGATGCTCAACAGACAGGATCCGTTTTTTGGGGGTTGTTCTTCTGATGGATCAAAAGGCGGGCAAAATAATCAATGACGTCAACTCAAACTTACTGCTGACACCCTCTCCACTCTGTCAGTGGGGATCATCACTTGTATCAGCGTTTAACAGAACAGGTTCTCTAGAAATCTATGTGGAATTAGCTGACGGTGTAAAAAGAGTGCACTCTTTCAGGCTATAGTAGGATCTTGGGCCGCTGCACTGTTCTTCATACCTGATGCTGACATTGACCTGTAGGGCTGAGTTCACACTTGAATTAGTTGGTCAGTTTTGGCCCTGTAACTGACCAAATAAGTGAAGTGTGAAGTGATTCTAAGAGTGATGCCTGTTATCTGCATGTCATACTGACTGATAAACGGTACAGAACCTCCCTCAGAGGGGAGATAGGCACCGCTAATTATTAAGGAGAGAAAACAGATGGATATTATGTACGGAAGCAATGGTTCCATTAGGTCTAACCAATAAAATTGACTGGCAAGTGTTTCTCTAAATATCTAATGTGTCACTAAGAGATTTGTTATTTTAAGAATTGTGTTATATTACACCGTGCTGCTCAGCCCCCAGGGTGACGTCAGGCGAGTGCGCCAAGTTCATGGTGCAGCAGATGACGTCACGTAAGACGCCGGAGCCAGGGTTTAAATAACTGGTGCGGACGCGCAGTTATACCTAGGGCCAGATGATGCGCTGACGTGCGGAACGGCCATCGCCGAAACTCATTCGCTGTACAACTGTATGTTAGTCCGTCCCATGCCGCACTATATATGTATCCAGCTTCTTAATCCAGCCTGTCCTGATGTATTCAGCTATGGATGTCTTCAGCTTCTGATGTACTCAGCCTTTGATGTATCCAGCCTCTGATGTATTCAGCCATAATTGTTCATGTATCCAAGCTTTTTGATGTACCGGGCGATCCATCTAAGGATTAAAAAGAAGCCTGTTTGCACCGATTGGTGAGTGCCGCCTGAATATTTTCTCTTTATTTGTCGATATTACTTTGCTGCAGGGCAGAGTACCGCTAGGTAGCACATTTTTTTTTACCCAGTGCATTAATAGTGGTGATTACCGGCATTGATTAGGGGATAGGATAGCAGTGCCACTCAAACTATTTTCTCAAGATTCATCATGCTGACTGACAGTTCTGTTTCACTACCAGAGCAGACTCTCTATGCATGTTTCTGCAAGGAACAATGTTCTACATCAGTATACAGGCTCTCTTCACAAAAATTCTGATCAAATCAAAAAAAAAATTTGAGAAATTTGCTCATCTATAGTTCCAACATCCATCAGACAGGCATTATAGGGGTCATATATTATACTGAAATACGCCTGAATTAGGCATATTTCAGGTGCAGATGGTGGCACAATGGTTAGTTGCGCCGCTATCTGCGACTTTGTCCTGCGCAAGGCAGGTCTAAAATTGTGGGTGTGGTGTGGAAAATCCATATTTTTCTATGCATGAAAATGGTCTAAATGTAAGACAGCTAGGAAGCTGCCTTACATTGATAACAGACACTGGATACGCCAAAGTTATAGAGAAGCCTCTTTATAACTTCGGGGATCCTCTGCCACCTCTGGGGCCCATAGTTTTTACTCTCCCCCACACAAAATGTATAGTTGTTTGGACTAAATCTTAATTCAGCATAGCACACTCCCGCACCTTCCACATTGATAACATCCTTTGGTACCCTTAGGGTACTTTCACACTTGCGTTGGTGTGGATCCGTCTGTTTTTTTGCACAGATGGAGCCGCACCTATAATGCAAACATTTGTATCCGTTCAGAACGGATCCGTTTGCATTAGGTTTAAAGAAAAATGACAAAGTCCAAAACGGATTCGTTTTGAATTTCATTGAAAGTCAATGGGGAACTGATCCGTTTTCAAATGCACCATATTGTGTCATTGAAAACGAATCCGTCCCCATTGACTTACATTGTAAAAAAAAAACGGATCTGTTAGGCTCCGCCTCTTCAGACGGACACCAAAATGCTGCATGCTGCGTTTTGGTGTCCGCCTCCAAAACGGAATAGAGGCGGAACGGAGCTAAACTGATGCATTCTGAACGGATCCTTATCAATTCAGAATGCATTGGGGCTTAACTGATCCGTTTTGGACCGTTTGTGAGAGCCCTGAAACGGATCTCACAAACGGAATCCAAAACGCTAGTGTGAAAGTACCCTTACTTATATTCCCAGCTGACAGGCATGCTTCATCGAAGTGCCAATCAGAGCCAGTACTCAAACATTAGGCATGCTAACATCACTGGTCAAACGGTGTTAGGTACATCATTGGTCCAGGAAGAGCAGCCTATTTAAACAGGCAACCTGCTGGCCACAGGTTGCCTGTGATTGGTTTTCTTTAGTTAGTTTGTCTCACTAGCCTTATACTATCTGACTGATTTCTGACCTCAGATTTGTACCCTGAGTCTGCCTCCAGACCCCTTGGACTTCCTGGTTTTGACCTCTGGCTGCCTTTAGTTTTGCCTCTCTGGTTCTGTCTAGATTCTATTTAGACTCTTCTGGTATTGGCCTTGGCTTGGTATGTTTCTGGATTTTGTATTGCAATTTCTGTGCTATCCTGTCACTAGTCTTTTATTATTTGTCTTCCGGGTTTCCAGTTCCTAATCTGGACCCTGCACTTATTTAGCAAGGGACTGTCATCCAGTTGTGAGCTGCCATTTAGGGTGGATTATGCAAATAGATAGGGGCAGTGCTAGGCAGGAGTGCAGGACTCACAGTTCCCTACCATGACAACGGGGACTCAAACATGGCACTTACAGTAAATTAATCATGGTTACTTGACCCATTATGTTTAGTGGAGGAGAAACAAACAATCCTACATTTCATCTTGGATCATGTAAATGACAACCCTAATTCAAGCCCTCAATTCAATGGGGTGTGCTTAATTGTGTTATTCATGGCACTATTATCAAACATGGGACTCACATTTAAAAGGAAAAAAAAACACATTTCCTATGTGCAGCCCTTCAAAAATATATGTATATAGTCTTTATCCCATACAGTGAAAACCGTAATGGAAAAAAATTCTAAATAGCTGATTTGCATTTTTCTTTGCTTCATCGCCCCCAAAAGTGTAAGAAAAAGTTATCAAAAAGTTGTACACACTCAAAAATGGTATAAGTAGCAACTACAGATTGCCCTGCAAAAAATGAGTGCTCGCATATCTCAGTAGATGCAAATATACAAAAGTTATGAATGTCAAAATATTGTGATGAAAAGAAATATGTATACATTTTAATCTTTTTTTCAGAATTAAAACACTAGAAAAACGATATAAACGTGGTATCACTGTAATCATATTGACCCGGGAAAAGATGGAAAACACGTCAGTTTTACTACATAGGGAATGTTGTAAAACGAAACCCATAACACAATTGCATTTTTTTTTATAACACACCATTTGGAATTTTATTCCAACTTCCCACTACATTGTATGTAACAAAATATGGTGCCTTTAGACAACTTGTCCCGCAAAGAATAAGCCTTCATATGGCTATGTAAATGGAAAAATAAAGTGATGGCTCTGGAAAGCCAGCGAGTAAAAAATTAGAATCCAATGAAAATTTTCTGAATTGTAGTCTGCTCATCACTCGCAGGATAAGCAGAGACGTTGGCCTCTTCATAGCTTTGGCAGATCCTCTGCCAGTTCTAAATGTAAGACTGTCCCCTTCCCTTCCCACGCCGACTTTTTTAGAACTGTCGTGAGCGTGGAGAAATGGCAGATGGCGATGAGACTAACCATTGTGCCACAATCTGTGCCTGAAATACACCTTATATAGGCATATTTTAGCATCATAAATTACCGTCTTTATGCTTATCCTGTGAGTGCTGAGCAGAGTACACTTCAGAAGACATGTTTATCCTGAGACCCAGCCCTGTGTCTTTGCACCACACCACTTATGGAGGAGACCTGATTCTATACTATGTTCTTTCTTCCAAAGTATTGGAGTGGTAAACTGGAAAGTAATTCTTAGGCCTTGTTCACATGATTATTTGATCAGTTATTTCAATCAGTTTTTGTAAGCCAAACATCTGGTTTTGGCTCACAATAACTTATGGTAATAACTGATCAAAAACCTGACGTGTGAGCAAGGCCTTAATTTGGTGGAATAAAAAAAAACTACACAGGATAAATACTTTTAAAATAGTTGCTTTTAAATATTTTCTTACTTGGCAATAACACTTGTGTATTTTTTGTTTATTTATTTTTTATATTTTTAAATAACTTTTTTTTCAGTCTTCTTTTTAGCCCACCTAGAGGACTTGAACATGCAATCACCAGATCACTTTTACTGTACACTGAAATGGTTTACAATTGCAGCCCATGTGAAAATTTCTGTGCTTGTAATAAATCCTGCCTGAGTCAGGGATCAATAGGAACTTAAATATAGCAGGTTTGGTAGTTTTTACAAGGCTTCTGGCTACCATAGCAATCAAACGGTTCCTCTGCTCACATCACAGGGTGCCAATTGTCATGAGTCCAATCAGCTCCTGGTAAATGACCCCTCAGTTGATCATGGACACTGTCAGCTCTTTAAAACAGCTGTGGCACCATCTATAAAGACTCGACTTCTGCTACACATGTATTGAATATAACTGATTATCTATACTTAGAAATGTGAATAGTAATTGTAACGGACCGTTTCCGCAGACAAGGGGTAAAAACCGTTTAGGCGATCGGCCCCCTTTACAGAGATATAGGCACAGCTACTGCAGAACACCAAACTCCCGAACTGGATACAAAATAGCACTCCAACTCCCGTACTGGAACCTCCCAAATAGCTGCTAGCAGACGAACAGGAAAAGCAGACAATCAGCTTACACTCCTGGCCATCAGTCTCTAACAGCATACAGTGAATCCCCCCAAGAACGAGACGAGGCTCCGTATAGAGGGTAAACAGGAATTCTCACATTTATTAACGGCTACCTGCCTGGTATTTATCCAGGTCTCCCACCTGGTGGACACTCCCCTAGGGGACCAGAAGGAAGACTGCGACACGGGATACAGCAGCCAATCACACACATTGGGACAATACAGACACCCCCAGCATATCCCTCCCTCTGCCTGTGATACCATCACCCTACATGGGTAATGCAATCATCACAGGCAGACGAATACACAATGTCTTCTGTCCTGGAGACAATTGAGGAGTCATTCAATTATCTCTCAGGACAAAGGGAAATCGCCAATACACATGTGGGGACAATAGGACAGACATCACTATTCAATATACAATGTCCCACCCTTTACAATACACACAGACATTTCAGAGACAAGACTCCATTATGCACATGGGGACACAGAACAAGCATTACTGTTAAAATACACCAGGTAAGACACATTACATTAAAACTATACATTTAACATATCCCCAGATAGCTCAGGTCTGAGCGCACATTATTAAGTGAATGGCGCTCAGACCACACGAATACAGTTTAATCGCCATGGAGCCAAAGTCTTTACAGTCAGTTTCATACGAATGGGCTCCATGGGATTCCTATCTGGGGTATAACACATTCAACCAAAACTACCGAACCCCAGGCAGAAAAGCACGAATTAAGCTTTTCTGCAGGTAAAAAGATGTCTTTTAACAGGGGGCCATAGTCCAAAGGCAGCAGGCGAGCAACCAGGTTTCTCCAATGCAATGTGGCGAGATTGGTCTCGTCACATCTCTCCCTTTTTCCAAACAGACTAACAGGGTATCTGACCTCCTGCCGGTCAGTGCCCTTGTTAGTCCAGCAGCCCACCCACAAAACACAATCAACAGCACAGCCCACCCACAATAAATAGTTACTGCAACTGGGTAGAGGAGAAGCTTGTCCATGTCCAGGTGCCTCACCACGGCTGTGCTGGGTACGGGTACGCTGACTTGGTGGGGTGCTGCATGGGCAGAGACCCGCGTCACTCTGCCCTGTTGCCAGCGCTACTGGGAGGGTAGCCTGGTTGAAGCCTGGTTGTTGGAGGGGAGACCGACTGTCTCCCCTTTAGATATACAGTCCTGCTGCTGGAGACCGACTGTCTCCCCTTTGGTTACACAGCTCTGCTGCTGGAGTCCGACTGTCTCCCCTTTGGTTACACAGCTCTGCTGCTGGGGAAAGGAGACTGAGCTCTCTATTCCCTGCCCATTAATGATCCGCCGCTGGGGAGAGGTGGTAGTAAGCTCTTCTCCCATACATACCTTCCTCCTCAGTGGAGGGAGACCGACTGTCTCTCCTCCCAATACAGAGTCCTGCTGCTGGAGAAAGGAGACTGGGCTCTCTATTCCCTGCTGGTTACTCTGCCGCTGGGGACTGGAGACCGGGCTCCCAATTCCCAACAAATAATACTGCCGCTGGGGAATGGAGACCGGGCTCCCAATTCCCGAAAAATCACGCTGCTGATGTGGGGCAGGAACAACTACCTCTGCCCCCTGTAGCTCAGCCTGCCGCTGGGGAATGGAGCTCAGGCTCCCAATTCCCTGTAATATCTCCCGCTGGGGAATGGAGCTCAGGCTCCCAATTCCCTGCAATATCTCCCGCTGGGGAATGGAGCTCAGGCTCCCAATTCCCTGCAATATCTCCCGCTGGGGAATGGAGCTCAGGCTCCCAATTCCCTGCAATATCGGTGGAGAGACCTCGGTCCCATCTCCACCTGCCGCCTGGGGTTCCTCCCAGTAAATTTCAATAATGTCTTCCCAGCGGAATGGGTCTGGAACTGGATCTGTCACCTTGCTGTCCTGCTGAGCCTTCCCAATGGAGTGGAAGAGATCTCGGTAGTCCTGCTCCAGTTCCCACTCCAGGGTTGCTAGGTGAGCCAGGTCTTGCTCTACCTCATGGGGGTCATCCCCGTCATGCCTAGCCTCCCTCTCGTAGAAAATGTCCTGAAGTCTGTTCTGCGCAGGACTCCCGAAGTCAGGCTCTGCAAAGGACTCCCATAACAAGCCAGAACCATCAAACTCCTCTCCCTCTGGCTTGTCATGCTCGGCTGTCCAGGGTATATACTGTGCCATATACCACCAGAGCGCCTGGTAGGCATCCTCCAGCCATAGCTCCTGCCATACCCGGTGCTCTAGTTCCTTCACCCATTCATCAAGGGGCTGCTCTCCCAGAAAGGGCATCCGCAGGGCCACTTGCTTCTGCCACCGCTGCTCTTCACTGGGGAGACTCTCACCCCGCTGGTATTGTACATTGTCCAGGGCCTGGTACCAGATGCCTTTCCTTAATGCATCCCGGCCATCCAGGTCCTCCTCCTCGTATGACACTGCTGGTTCCATTCTGGTGCTTTTAGGGTCGCTGTACTGGGACATGCGTTGCCCCCACTTGTAAATCCAAGGAAATGGTGTCTCCTGTAGCTGTCCTTCTGGCTGTAGGAACGATCCCGCTGCTCGCCACCAATTGTAACGGACGGTTGCTGCAGACAAGGGGTAAAAACCGTTTAGGCGATCGGCCCCCTTTACAGAGATATAGGCACAGCTACTGCAGAACACCAAACTCCCGAACTGGATACAAAATAGCACTCCAACTCCCGTACTGGAACCTCCCAAATAGCTGCTAGCAGACGAACAGGAAAAGCAGACAATCAGCTTACACTCCTGGCCATCAGTCTCTAACAGCATACAGTGAATCCCCCCAAGAACGAGACGAGGCTCCGTATAGAGGGTAAACAGGAATTCTCACATTTATTAACGGCTACCTGCCTGGTATTTATCCAGGTCTCCCACCTGGTGGACACTCCCTAGGGGACCAGAAGGAAGACTGCGACACGGGATACAGCAGCCAATCACACACATTGGGACAATACAGACACCCCCAGCATATCCCTCCCCTCTGCCTGTGATACCATCACCCTACATGGGTAATGCAATCATCACAGGCAGACGAATACACAATGTCTTCTGTCCTGGAGACAATTGAGGAGTCATTCAATTATCTCTCAGGACAAAGGGAAATCGCCAATACACATGTGGGGACAATAGGACAGACATCACTATTCAATATACAATGTCCCACCCTTTACAATACACACAGACATTTCAGAGACAAGACTCCATTATGCACATGGGGACACAGAACAAGCATTACTGTTAAAATACACCAGGTAAGACACATTACATTAAAACTATACATTTAACATATCCCCAGATAGCTCAGGTCTGAGCGCACATTATTAAGTGAATGGCGCTCAGACCACACGAATACAGTTTAATCGCCATGGAGCCAAAGTCTTTACAGTCAGTTTCATACGAATGGGCTCCATGGGATTCCTATCTGGGGTATAACACATTCAACCAAAACTACCGAACCCCAGGCAGAAAAGCACGAATTAAGCTTTTCTGCAGGTAAAAAAGATGTCTTTTAACAGGGGGCCATAGTCCAAAGGCAGCAGGCGAGCAACCAGGTTTCTCCAATGCAATGTGGCGAGATTGGTCTCGTCACAGTAATATTTATATATTTTAGAAAAAAAAGGAGACCCACATTGTTTTTTAAAAGCTCACAAATAATAATCTAATATATAAAGCTCAGTGTATATGTGTGTGTATATTTATGTCCGCTAAAGGAATCCACACCATTACATTTACAATCACAAAATTTTGGCAGACAGGTACATTAGGTGTCCGGGAATGCTTTAGATGGGGTTTCATCTCTCTAGCACGTACCGTTCCTGAGATATTCCCAAAAAATGCATTAGCCATTAGAATCCTGGTCACATGACCCTTATCAGCCTATAGAAGCTCGCAGGCCCTTAGTCTCCACGTACACACACAGTTTTACACCTGGTTTTCATAACAACCCAGCCATTTTTCTTCACTGCTGTAGGTCAGCTTTAAAGGGGCAGGGCGCTGTGCATGACACTGTTAAGGGAGCGGAGTGCTTTGGAGGTCACAGCTCAGGGGGCAGGTAGGGTGGCAATTAAGGCCAAAATCTTTACAGTGCGAGCGCTCGATCATCCTCATACTGAATATGGTCTGGTTACTTCCTGTAGGGTGGAACTCAGGTTGCGTTCCACACCTCACTTTAGTTTCCTCTTAACTTCCTGTATGGTGTATATGCGTTCCACTGTAGCGTTTTTATCGACTAAATATAGTTCTGGATCAAATAGACTTTGGGGAACGTTGGAAATCGCGCGATTTACATCGGGGATACAAGAGCAATCAAAATTTCTCATATAAAGTTTGCTTTTTTAGGATATATTCCCATTGATTAATAACCAAGGAGGAGGAAGTGGAGGGGAGGTAAACAAATTACTAGTGGACCTATTTAAGGCACCAGTTTCAAACCATTAGTGAGACCCCTTCATCTCAGAGCCCACATATAGGGATGACATACTCTAGATATTTACTATATCATCTATACTAGATATCTTGGTTCAGGGTCTATAGTTTGAAACCCTCAACCAAGAAATTCCTGTCCACTTGTATTCCATATCTAGAAATCCAGGTACACAGTCCCCTGAGGAACTAGTCTTTAGGCTGGGGAAACGCCGCGTCGGGACGCATGATTATTAATTTTGCGGACACCTTTGTTATATAGTTCTATGTAGACACTATAACTTTCTGTTTTTCCTGGTCTATTTATATTCATCTTGTTTAGGGTTTGACTAGGGCGATTAGCAGTCCTAGGAACGTGGACAGGGGACCTTCACCATAAGGGGGTTTCCCTGAGCAAAGGGATAGATAGGGAAGCTGGGGTATAATCTGGATAATCTATATCTTTCTTCACATTAGGTTATCAAACAAATGAAATTATGTATCCCAACAGCTCCTAAGTGTGTTTACTAACTGTAAGTAGAGAGTGCATAACCATTTTTTTTATTGGTGTTGCCTTATTTATTATCTATTGATATTGATCTTTTATCAGAGTGAAAAGGTTTTTGACGTTTATCCTTCAGGTTATTTATGTTACTTTTAGAATTATCTATTAAAAGCTATTTTTTAATGTTGGAAGGTGTCAATGAATTGTTTTTGGCCATTAAGGCCACCCTCAAAAGGCGGACTTAAAAACCCTGCCCCCAGGTCCCGGTAAGCCACGCCACCAACCACTCCGCAGCTGACAGGGATTGAAATAATTACGGTAAAAATCAACTGTCAGCTGTTAGACTTTCTCCCTGCAGCTCACGCTCAGACAGCACAGTGCTGCTGTCTAAGAGTGAGCTATTCAAAAGGACATGCCCGTGTCCGTCCAGGCCCTGCACCAGACGGAGGACAGGGAGCCTGAAAGCCGGACTGTCTGGCCTAAAACCGGACCTCTGGCCACCCTAGGGGAAGGCTGCTCTGGAGGTCACAGTTAAGGGGGAGGTTTGCTATGGAGGTCAGTGTTAAAGGGAAAATTGCTGCAGAGGCCTCTGTTAAGGGGATGGTGTGTTGTTGAAATCACTGTTAAGGAGATGGGGTATTGTAGAGTTCACTATTAAAGGGGCGGCTGCTGTGGAGGTCATTGTTAAGGGGACGGGATTCTGTGGAGGTCACTGTTAAGGGGGCAGGGAACGGTGGAGGTCACAGTTAAGGGGACAGTCCACTATGGACGTCAGTGTTAAGGGGCTAAGTGCTGTACATGTAACTGTTAAGGGAATGGGGTGTTGTGGAGGTCACAGTTTAAGGGAACAGAGTTTTGTGGAGGTCACTGTTAAGGGGACAGTTTGTTGGGGAAATCACTGTTAACGAGACGGGGAGGGCGCTGTGGATATTACTGTTAAGGGGGCAGGCCTCTGTGGAGGTTACTGTTAAAGGGGCGGGGTGCTGTAGATGTCACTGTTATAGTGGACACTGTCGATATCTTAATGACACACACAAATATTAAATGAAATAGATGACATATACCTGTGTGAACCTGGGTCTTTATGCTAATATATATATATATATATATATATATATATATATACATATACACACATATACACACACACACACACTTATTAGGGAAAGTCCAAAAAGAATCAAAATTGATATGAACATGCAGAATAATATAACACTAATAGCACTAATAGAATAATAGTATACTGTAGATTCATTGTAAAATAAATAGGACTTTAGTAAAGTATAAGCTCATTTAGTTATAGTATCATTCATAATTCATCTCAATCTGGCTTTAAAATATACTTATCAGTAATAAACTAAATTATTTTGACATATACAAGCTGATGATTGCTTAGCCCATATTTCATATAATATGCAAAATATTTTCATGATATATTAGTCAATGCCTCTATCAAATTGTGTGCCGAATTTAGCCAATAAAGTTATCATGTAATTATTATTAACTTGTATTCAATTATTAATTCTTTCCTCAAGGAGTTTCTGTGGACTAAGTATCTCATCTAAACGAGAAGGCTAGGATTGCCAGTAAGGGTAGAGGTAATCATTGCCAGCATGAATAATTGAAGTTTAATAATTTTGACTGCAGTTAGAAATCATTTCCCACACTTGATACATGACCAAAGTGCCTGCAGCTCAAAAGTCGATCAGTTCTCTTTCTTGTTCATCAAACTCTATATAAAAGGGAAAAGAAGAAACTGAATATTTTAAAGATGACACAAAAGTGATAGTGATTATGAAAAATATGACAACCCTTCTTTTAAATCAACACAAAATCTGAGGATGATTGTACGGTATTTATAAAGTTGGTGACTGTTTATTACGTACATAATAAATTTTTATGGGCTGGTTTATCTGTGTCTTTACTTGTTTCATCTTTCTAGTGCTGAACAGGAGTCTCCTTTTGTACTTTAGAATGGAATGGATTCAAAGACCTTCCAATCAATGTTAAATGTAGCATCACACAGGTGTTACAGACTTGAACCATACACATTCATGTCCCATTCCACTAGATGCCAAAGGCCCTCTAATATATTGCCATTTTATTGCTGTGCTTGTCATATACACTGAATTTATTAGCATATTTTAGTGCCAGCTTGGAATGATATGAGCGTTGTGAACATTTTCTACACTGTTACATTACCATTAAATAAAACCTTTGACACGAGGTTGGGTGGAGCCAAGAAGTCATGTGGTTTATAGAGAATTTAAACCCTATTATTTGCACACCTAAAGCTGGTCATACACATTCGATAATTGTTAGACCGACAGCTCTCTCTTTTGTATTCCTACAGATCTAAAGCTCTCCCTCAGTCTATTCCCCCTAAATTGCCACAGCTGAGTCACAGAAAGCAAAGGAATCGGATGTGCTGACTCCTGTTGTTTTTTCACAGCCCGTGGTTCAGGAGAAAAAATCTGCGGTCTAGTTGGGCCCTGTCGTCAGAGCGGATCCCTGTGCTCGAGTGACGTGAGCCCCGACTTCTGCTGGGAAGACCCGAATGGGACAACTTCCCTCTGACTAAACAACCTGCGATGGGCCTTGTGGATAACTTCAGAGGAGTGACAGCCCGCACTCATCGTGGTGCACCTGGACAGCGGAGTGTGCAGGGCAAGACACCTTCTTGAGGTCTATGCTGCCAGCGTCTGCGGCGGAGACCCGTGACGGGAAGAGTTGAGCGAACAATGGATGTTCGGGTTCGAGAAGTTCAGCCGAACTTCCCGAAAATGTTTGGGTTCGGGATCCAAACTCAACCTGAACTTCATTCCGAACCCGAACCCCCCTTGAAGTCAATAGGGGCCCGAACTTTTGGGCACTAAAAAGGCTGTAAAATAGTCCAGGAAAAGGCTAGAGGGCTACAAAAGGCAGCAAAATGTAGGTAAATCCCTTGCAAACAAATGTGGAAATGAATTAAAATAAAATAAATAAAAATTAAGCAATATCAATTGGAGAGAGGTCCCATAGCAGAGAATCAGGCGTCATGTCACCCACCAATGGAGAAGACCACTTTTCGATAATTAGGCCCCTGGCACCTAGACGGAGGAGAGGTTCATTCAACTTTTGGTTGCACCGCAATATAATGGTAAAATTAAAAAAAGAGGATTCAATAAAGAAGTGCCCCGGAGTACAAGAATATATGGTTGACGGGGAGGCAGTTATAAATGTCTATTCTGCACAAGGGATGGACAAGTCCTGTGGGATCCATGCCTGGTTCATTTTTATGAACGTCAGCTTGTCCACGTTGGCTGTGGACAGGCGGCTACGATTGTCAGTAATGACGCCACCTGCCATGCTGAATACACGTTCAGACATAACGCTGGCCACCGTGCAGGCCAGCACCTCCAAGGCATAAAAGGCTAGCTCTGGCCACGTGGACAATTTGGAGACCCAGAAGTTGAATAGGGCCTAACCATAAGTCAGTACGTGGAGGGGTGTGCACACGTACTGTTTAACCATGTTAGTGAAATACTGCCTCCTGCTAACACGTTCCGTATCAGGTGGTGGTGCAGTTAGCTGTGGCGTGGTGACAAAACTTTTCCACATTTCTGCCATGCTAATCCTGCCCTCAGAGGAGCTGGCCGTGACACAGCTGCGTTGGCGACCTCTTGCTCCTCCTCTGCCTTCGCATGGGGCTTCCACTTGTTCCCCTGTGACATTTGAGAATGATCTCTAGCGCGTCTACCAGCGTGCGTTTGTACTCGTGCATCTTCCTATCACGCTCCAGTGCAGGAAGTAAGGTGGGCACATTGTTTTTGAACCAGGGATCCAGCAGGGTGGCAACCCAGTAGTCCGCACATGTTAAAATGTGCGCAACTCTGCTGTCGTTGCGCATGCACTGCAGCATGTAGTCGCTCATGTGTGCCAGGCTGCCCAGAGGTAAGGACAAGCTGTCCTCTGTGGGAGGCGTATCGTCATCATCCTCTGTATCCCCCCAGCCACGCACCAGTGATGGGCCTGAGCTGTGTTGGGTGCAACTCCGCTGTGAACATGCTTCATCCTCATCCTCCTCCACCTTCTGCTCATCCTGCTCATCCTCCAGTAGTGGGCCCTGGATGGCCACATTTGTACCTGGCCTCTGCTGTTGCAAAAAAGACTCCCTAACAGACTGGCCTGAAAGTGCTAAAAATGACCCCTCATCCTCCTCCTCCTCCTGGGCCACCTTCTCTTCCATCATCACCCTAAGTGTTTTCTCAAGGAGACATAGAAGTGGTATTGTAACGCTGATAACTGCGTCATCGCCACTGGCCATGTTGGTGAAGTACTGGAAACAGCGCAACAGGGCACACAGGTCTCGCATGGAGGCCCAGTCATTGGTGGTGAAGTGATGCTATTCCGCAGTGCGCCTGACCCGTGCGTGCTGCAGCTGAAACTCCACTATGGCCTGCTGCTTCTTGCACAGTCTCTCCAGCATGTGAAGTTCCACCTGGTGGGCACGTCGCATATGAGGCGGTGAGCGGGAAGGCCGAAGTTACGCTGTGGCGCGGACAGGCGAGCAGCGGCAGGATGTGAACGCCGGAAGTGCGCACAGACAGCTCCCACTTTATGTAGCAGCTCTGACATGTTGGGGTAGTTGCGAATGAACTTCTGCACCACCAAATTCAGCACATGCGCCTTGCAAGGGATGTGCATCAAACCGGTCCCAGAGCTGCAACGAGATTTTGCCCATTATCGCACAACACCAGGCCGGGCTTGAGGCCCCCCGACAGCAACCACTGGTCGGTCTGCTGTTCAATACCCCGCCACAACTCCTGCGAGGTGTGGGGCCTGTCCCCCAAACATATGAGTTTCAGAACGGCCTGCTGACGTTTTCCCTGGGCTGTGCTGAAGTTGGTGGTGAAGGTGTGTGGCTGACTGGATGAGCAGGTGGAAGCAGAGGAGGAGGAAGCCGAGTAGGAGGCTACAGGAGGCAAAGAATAATGTCCTGCGATCCTTGGCGGCGGAAGGACGTGCGACAAAGTACATTTACCCAGTGTGCAGTTAGGGAGATATAGCATCCATGGCCATGCTTACTGGTCCACGTATCTGTGGTTAGGTGGACCTTTCCACTGATGGTGTTGCGCAGTGCACACTTGATTTTATCGGATACTTGGTTGTGCAGGGAAGGCACGGCTGACTTGGAGAAGTAGTGGCGGCTGGGAACAACATACTGTGGGACAGCCATGGACATCAGCTGTTTGAAGCTGTCTGTGTCCACCAGCCTGAATGACAGCATTTCAAAGGCCAGTAGTTTAGAAATGCTGGTATTTAGGCCCAGGGCTCGAGGGTGTCTAGGTGGGAATTTACACTTTCTCTCCAAGGTTTGTGAGATGGAGAGCTGAACGCTCCCGTGTGACATGGTGGAGATGCTTGGTGACGCAGGTGTTGGTGTCGGTGGCACATCCTCTGTTTGGTGGGCAGCAGGAAGAGGCCGAGGCAGCAGCAGAAGAGAGAGCAGGGGGAGCCTAAGTGAGTTCCTTGTTTTTAAGGTGTTTACTCCACTGCAGTTCATGCTTTGCATGTAGATGCCTGGTCATGCAGGTTGTGCTAAGGTTCAGAACTTTAATGCCTCGCTTCAGGCTCTGATGGCACAGCGTGCAAACCACTCGCGTCTTGTCGTCAGCACATTGTTTAAAGAAGTGCCATGCCAGGGAACTCCTTAAAGCTGCCTTTGGGGTACTCTTGGTGGCGGCTGTTCTGCTTTTGCCCCCTGCTCCCTCTTTTGATACGCTGTTGGCTCGGTCTCACCACTGCCTCTTCCTCTGAACTATGAAAGTCAGTGGCACGACCTTTATTCCATGTGGGGTCTAGGACCTCATCACTCTCAGCATCGTCTTCCACACAGTCTTCCTCCCTGACCTCCTGTTCGGTCTGCACACTGCAAAAAGACGCAGCAGTTGGCACCTGTGTTTCGTCATCATCAGAGACGTGCGGACTCCAATGAGGTGGTATTCCCATGTCCTCATCATCAGGAAACATAAGTGTTTGTGCATCAGTGCATTCTATGTCTTCCACCACTGGGGAAGGGCTAGGTGGATTCCCTTGGGAAAACCTGCCAGCAGAGTCTTCAAACAGCATAAGAGACTGCTGCATAACTTGAGGCTCTGACAGTTTCCCTGATATGCATGGGGGTGATGTAACATACTGATGGGCTTGGTTTTCAGGAGCCACCTGTGCGCTTTCTGCAGAAGACGGGTGGGAGATAATGTTGTGAACGTTCTGGATCCACCGTCGGCCAACCAATTGACTAGCGCCTGTACCTGCTCAGGCCTTACCATCCTAAGAACGGCATTGAGCCCCACCAAATATCGCTATAAATTCTGGCGGCTACTGGAACCTGAGGTAGTTGGTTCACTAGGACGTGTGGCTGTGGCAGAGTGGCCACGTCCTCTCCCAGCACCAGAGGGTACACTAAAAACACCACAAACGCGTCCGCGTCCCTTACTAGATGTTTTCCTCATTGTTACCGTTCAACAAGCACCACAATAAGAAAAAAAATATTTGGCCCAATGTATTGATTTCAAATTCAGGCCTTTTTTTACAGGCACCTAACACTATCTGCCTATTTATTTATGTATCGTATTACACTAATCCAGGAACAGCAGTAACCACTGATTTAGGGGAATATCTCTTTTAGGGCTAGTATTTAGGCCCTAGATGAAAAGTATCCTTTTATGGTCAGATTTACACTTGGAGATGCACAGTAGCGTGTGAAAAAATATGAAGGATAATGCCTTTAGGAATTGAATTTTAACACTTTGTGTAATATACCCTTTAACGGACAGAAATACAATCGGAGATGCACGGTAGCGTGTGAAGTTATTGAGGATGACCCTCTCAGCACTTGTATATACACCTTGAGTGTAATATACCCTTTTACGGACAGATTAACACTTGGCCTGCAACAGCTTTAACACCAGATTCAGGGTATTGCTATAGTGGCAAGTGAATTTCACCCCAAAACAAAATCTATCCTTTGAAGGATACTATTAAACTTGTCCAGTCACAGCTGGAACACCAGGTTTACTGTATTTCTATTTTGGCAACTGAATTTCACCCAAGAAAAGAATATATCCTTTCACGGACAGATTTAAACTAGGCCTGCAACAGCTGGAACACCAGATTCAGGGTATTGCTATATTGGCAAGTGAATTTCACCCCAGAACAAAATCTATCCTTTGACAGATACTATTAAACTTGTTTAGTCACAGCTGGAACATCAGATTTACTGTATTTCTATTTTGGCAACTGAATTTAACCCAAGAAAAAAATATACCCTTTCACAGACAGATTTAAACTAGGCCTGCAACAGCTGGAGCACCAGATTCAGGGTATTGCTATTTTGGCAATTAAATTTCACCACCAAAAAAATATACCCTTTTACGGACAGATTTAAACTAGGCCTGCAACAGCTGGAACACCAGATTCAGGGTATTGCTATTTTGGCAATTAAATTTCACCCCAGAAAAAATATACCCTTTTACGGACAGATTTAAACTAGGCCTGCAACAGCTGAAACACCAGATTCAGGGTATTGCTATTTTGGCAATTAAATTTCACCCCAGAAAAAAAATATACCCTTTTATGGACAGACTTAAACGAAGCTTGCTACAGCTGGAACAACAGTTTTAGGCCTCTTTCACACGGGCGTCATGTTTGACGCCCGGATAGTAGGCGGGTGCGTTGCAGGAATATGCACGATATTTCCGCGCGGGTGCAAACGTTTGTAATGTGTTTTGCACGCGTGTGAGAAAAATCTCCATGTTTGGTACCCAGACCCGAATCCAGACTTCATCACTGAAGTCCGGTTTCGGGTCTTCTGGAGAATTTATTATTTTCCCTTATAGCATGGTTATAAGGGAAAATAATAGCATTCTTAATAAAGAATGCATAGTAAAATGAAGTGGAAGGGGTTAAAAATAATAAAAGTTAACTTAACTTTGCCACTTGATCGCATAGTTGCGATCTGTCCTCTCTTTTCCAGCATCAGCTAAGAACTAAAGGACCTGTGATGACGTCACATCACATGGTCAAATCACATGGTCCATCTTACCATGGTGATGGACCATGTGATTGGACCATGTGATGTGAAGTCATCACAGGTCCTTTAGTTCTTAGCTGATGCTGGGGAAGAGAGGACAGATCGCAACTACGTGATCAAGTGGATGCTTGCGATTTTCCCGCAGCCCCATTAACTTCTAAAGGGCCTGCGTTGCGTGAAAAACGCACAATATAGAGCATGTTGCGATTTTCACGCAGCGCAGAAGTGATGCGTAAAAATCACCGTTCATGTGCACAGCCCCATAGAAATGAATGGGTCCGGATTCAGTGCGGGTGCAATGCATCCTCCTCACGCATTGCACCCGCGCGGAAAACTCGCCCGTGTGAGGAAAACTCGCCCGTGTGAAAGGGGCCTTACTGTATTTCTATATTTGAAACTGAATTTAACCGCAGAAAATAATAAATCCTTTGACGGACATTATTCAACTTGGCCAGCCACTGCTGGGAAACCAGGTTTACGGTATTGCTATTTTGGCAATTGCATGTCACACCATAAAAAAATATATCCTTTGCCGTACACTAATAAACTTGGCCAGACACTGTTGGGACAACAGATTTACTTGTATTGCTATTTTGGCAATTGAATTTCACCCTAGAACAAAATATATACTTTGCCATATACTATTAAACTTGGCCAACCACAGCTGGAACCACTGATTTATGGTATTGCTATTTTGGCTATTGAATTTAACCCCAGAACAAAATATATCCTTTGCCGGACATTATGAAACTTGTCCAGCCACTGCTGGGACACCAGATTTACGGTATTGCTATTCTGGCAATTGAATTTCACCCCAGAAAAAAATATATCCTTTGCCATACACTATTAAACTTGGCCAGCCACAGCTGAAACCACAGATTTATGGTATTGCTATTTTGGCAATTGAATTTCACCACAGAAAATAATAAATCCTTTGCCGGACACTATTAAACTTGGCCAGACACTGCTGGAATACCAGATTTGCGGTATTGCTATTTTGGCAATTGAATGTCACCCCATAAGTAAAAATATATCCTTTGCCGTACACTATTAAACTTGGCCAGCCACTGGTGGGACAACACATTTACGGTATTGCTATTTTGGCAATTGAATTTCACCCCAGAACAATATATATCCTTTGCCGTACACTATTAAACTTGGCCAAACACAGCAAAAACCACTGATTTATGGTATTGCTATTTTGGCAATTGAATTTAACCCCAGAACAAAATATATCCTTTGGCAGACACTATTAAACTTGGCCAGCCACAGCTGAAACCACTGATTTATGTTATTGCTATTTTGGCAACTGAATTTCACCCCTGAAAAAAATATATCCTTTGCCGTACACTACTAAACTTGTCCAGCCACAGCTGAAACCACTGATTTATGGTATTGCTATTTTGGCAACTGAATTTCACCCCAGAAAATAATAAATCCTTTGCCGGACACTATTAAACTTGTTCAGTCACAGCTGGAACTCCAGATTTATGGTATTTCTATTTTTGCAACTGAATTTCACCGCAGAAAATAATATATCCTATGATGGAAACTATGAAACTTGTCCAGCCACTGCTGGGACAACAGATTTATGGTATTGCTATTTTGGCATTTGAATTTCACTCGAGAAAAAAATATATCCTTTGCCGTACACTATTTTACTTGGCCAGCCACAGCTAAAACCACTGATATATGCTATTGCTATTTTGGCAATTGAATTTCACCGCAGAAAATAATAAATCCTTTGAAGGACACTATTCAACTTGGCCAGCCACTGCTGGAATACCAGATTTACGGTATTGCTATTTTGGCAATTGAATTTCACTCCAGAAAATTATCGTTCCTTTGCCGTACACTATTAAACTTGGCCAGCCACTGCTGGGACACCAGATTTACGGTATTGCTATTTTGGCATCTGAATTTCACCCCAGTCAGAAAAAAAATATATACTTTGCCATACAGTATTAAACTTGGCCAGCCAGTGCTGGGACACCAGATTTACGGTATTGCTATTTTGGCAATTGAATTTCACCGCTGAAAATAATAAATCCTTTGACGGACACTATTCAACTTGGCCAGCCACTGCTGGAATACCAGATTTACGGTATTGCTATTTTGGCAATTGAATTTCACCCCAGAAAATTATTGATCCTTTGCCATACACTATTAAACTTGGCCAGCCACTGCTGGGACACCAGATTTACGGTATTGCTATTTTGGCAATTGAATGTCAAACCATAAAAAATTTATCCTTTGCCGTACACTAATAAACTTGGCCAGACACTGCTGGGACAACATATTTACGGTATTGCTCTTTTGGCAATTGAATTTTATCCTAGAACAAAATATATCCTTTGCCGTACACTATTAAACTTGGCCAACCACAGCTGGAACCACTGATTTATGGTATTGCTATTTTGGCTATTGAATTTAACCCCAGAACAAAATATATCCTTTGCAGGACACTATGAAACTTTTCCAGCCACTGTTGGGACACCAGATTTACGGTATTGCTATCTTGGCAATTGAATTTCACCCCAGAAAAAAATATATCCTTTGCCGTACACTATTAAACTTGGCCAGCCACATATGAAACCACTGATTTATGGTATTGCTATTTTGGCAATTGAATTTCACCACAGAAAATAATAAATCCTTTGACGGACACTATTCAACTTGGCCAGCCACTGCTGGAATACCAGATTTACGGTATTGCTATTTTGGCAATTGAATGTCACCCCATAAATAAAAATATATCCTTTGCCTTACAGTATTAAACTTGGCCAGCCACTGCTGGGACACCAGATTTACGGTATTGCTATTTTGGCAATTGAATGTCACCCCATAAAAAAATATATCCTTTGCAATACACTATTAAACTTGGCCAGCCACTGCTGGGACAACACATTTACGGTATTGCTATTTTGGAAATTGAATTTCACCCCAGAACAAAATATATCCTTTGCAGTACACTATTAAACTTTGCCAACCACAGCAAAAAACACTGATTTATGGTATTGATATTTTGGCAAAATGAATTTAACCCCAGAACAAAATATATCCTTTGCCGGACACTATTAAACTTGGCCAGCCACAGTTGAAACCACTGATTTATGGTATTGCTATTTTGGCAGCTGAATTTTACCCCAGAAAATAATAAATCCTTTGCCGGACACTATTAAACTTGTCCAGTCACAGCTGGAACTCCAGATTTATGGTATTTCTATTTTTGCAACTGAATTTCACCGCAGAAAATAATATATCCTATGATGGACACTATGAAACTTGTCCAGCCACTGCTGGGACAACAGATTTACGGTATTGTTATTTTGGCATTTGAATTTCACCCCAGAAAAAAATATATCCTTTGCCGTACACTATTAAACTTGGCCAGCAACAGCTGAAACCACAAATATATGCTTTTGCTATTTTGGCAATTGAATTTCACCGCAGAAAATAATAAATCCTTTGACGGACACTATTAAACTTGGCCAGCCACTGCTGGAATATCAGATTTACGGTATTGCTATTTTGGCAATTGAATGTCACCCCATAAATAAAAATATATCCTTTGCCGTACACTATTAAACTTGGCCAGCCACTGCTGGGACACCAGATTTACGGTATTGCTATTTTGGCAATTGAATGTCACCCCATAAAAAAATATATCCTTTGTCGTACACTATTAAACTTGGCCAGCCACTGCTGGGACAACACATTTACGGTATTGCTATTTTGGCAATTGAATTTCACCCCAGAACAAAATATATCCTTTGCCGTACACTATTAAACTTGGCCAACCACAGCAAAAACCACTGATTTATGGTATTGCTATTTTGGCAATTGAATTTCACCCCAGAACAAAATATACCCTTTGCAGGACACTATGAAACTTGGCCAGCCACAGCTGAAACAACTGATTTATGGTATTGCTATTTTGGCAACTGAATTTCACCCCAGAAAAAAATATATACGTTGCCGTACACTACTAAACTTGTCCAGTCACAGCTGGAACTCCAGATTTATGATATTTCTATTTTTGCAACTGAATTTCACCGCAGAAAATGATATATCCTATGATGGACACTATGAAACTTGTCCAGCCACTGCTGGGACAACAGATTTATGGTATTGCTATTTTGGCATTCGAATTTCACCCCAGAAAAAAATATATCCTTGGCCGTACACTATTTTACTTGGCCAGCCACAGATGATACCACAGATATATGCTATTGCTATTTTGGCAATTGAATTTCACCGCTGAAAATAATAAATCCTTTGTCGGACACTATTAAACTTGGCCAGCCACTGCTGGAACACCAGATTTATGGTATTGCTATTTTGGCAATTGAATTTCACCCCAAAAAATTATTGATCCTTTGCCATACACTATTAAACTTGGCCAGCCACTGCTGGGACACCAAATTTACGGTATTGCTATTTTGGCAATTGAATGTCACCCCATAAAAAAATATATCCTTTGCCGTACACTAATAAACTTGGCCAGACACTGCTGGGACACCAGATTTACGGTATTGCTATTTTGGCAATTTAATTTCACCCTAGAACAAAATATATCCTTTGCCGTACACTATTAAACTTGGCCAACCACAGCTGGAACCACTGATTTATGGTATTGCTATTTTGGCTATTGAATTTAACCGCAGAACAAAATATATCCTTTGCCGGACACTATGAAACTTTTCCAGCCACTGTTGGGACACCAGATTTACGGTATTGCTATTTTGGCAATTGAATTTCACCCCAGAAAAAAATATATCCTTTGCCGTACACTATTAAACTTGGCCAGCCACAGCTGAAACCACTGATTTATGGTATTGCTATTTTGGCAATTGAATTTCACCACAGAAAATAATAAATCCTTTGACGGACACTATTCAACTTGGCCAGCCACTGCTGGAATACCAGATTTACGGTATTGCTATTTTAGCAATTGAATTTCACCCCATAAATAAAAATATATCCTTTGCCATACACTATTAAACTTGGCCAGCCACTGCTGGGACACCAGATTTACGGTATTGCTATTTTGGCAATTGAATGTCACCCCATAAATAAAAATATATCCTTTGCCGTACACTATTAAACTTGGCCAGCCACTGCTGGAATACCAGATTTACGGTATTGTTATTTTGGCAATTGAATGTCACCCCATAAATAACAATATATCCTTTGCCGTACACTATTAAACTTGGCCAGCCACTGCTGGGACACCAGATTTACGGTATTGCTATTTTGGCAATTGAATATCACCCCATAAAAAATATATCCTTTGCAGTACACTATTAAACTTGGCTAGCCACTGCTGGGACAACAGATTTACGGTATTGCTATTTTGGCAATTGAATTTCACCCCAGAACAAAATATATCCTTTGCCGTACACTATTAAACTTGGCCAACCACAGCAAAAATCACTGATTTATGGTATTGCTATTTTGGAAATTGAATTTAACCCAAAAACAAAATATATCCTTTGCCGTACACTATTTTACTTGGCCAGCCACAGCTGAAACCACTGATATATGCTATTGTTATTTTGGCAATTGAATTTCACCGCAGAAAACAATAAATCCTTTGACGGACACTATTAAACTTGGCCAGCCACTGCTGGAATATTAGATTTGCGGTATTGCTATTTTGGCAATTGAATTTCACTCTAGAAAATTATCGATCCTTTGCTGTACACTATTAAGCTTGGCCAGCGAGTGCTGGGACACCAGATTTACGGTATTGCTATTTTGGCAATTGAATTTCACCCCAGAAAAAAAATATATCCTTGGCCGTACACTATTAAACTTGACCAGCCACAGCTGAAATCACTGATTTATGGTATTGCTATTTTGGCAATTAAATTTCATCTCAGAACAAAATATATCCTTTGCCGGACACAATTAAACTTGGCCAGCCACAGCTGAAACCACTGATTTATGTCATTGCTATTTTGGCAACTAAATTTCACCGCTGAAAATAATAAATCCTTTGACGTACACTATTAAACTTGGCCAGCCACTGCTGGAACACCAAATTTACGGTATTGCTATTTTGGCAATTGAATTTCTCCCCAGAAAATTATTGATCCTTTGCCATACACTATTAAACTTGGCCAGCCACTGCTGGGACACCAGATTTACGGTATTGCTATTTTGGCAATTGAATGTCTCCTCATAAAAAAAATATATACTTTGCCGTACACTATAAAACTTGGCCAGCCACTGCTGGGACTCCAGATTAACGGTATTGCTATTTTGGCAATTGAATTTCACCCCAGAAAAAAATAAATCCTTTGCCGTAAACTTGGCCAGCCACAGCTGAAACCACTGATTTCAGCTATTGCTATTTTGGCAATTTAATTTCACCCCAGAACAAAATATATCCTTTGCCGTACACTATTAAACTTGGCCAGCCACAGCTGAAACCACTGATTTATGGTCTTGCAATTTTGGCAACTGAATTTCACCCCAGAAAATAATAAATCATTTGCCGGACACTATTAAACTTGTTCAGTCACAGCTGGAACACCTGATTTTCGGTATTTCTATTTTTGCAACTGAATTTCACCATAGAAAATAATATATCCTATAACGGACACTATGAAACTTGTCCAGCCACTGCTGGGACACCAGATTTTTGGTATATCTATTTTGGCAATTGAATTTCACCCCAGAAAAAAATATATCCTTTGCCGTACACTATTATACTTGGCCTGCCACAGCTGAAACCACTGATTTATGGTATTGCTATTTTGGCAACTGACTTTCACCCTCGAAAATAATAAATCCTTTTCTGGACACTATTAAACTTGTCCAGTCACAGCTGGAACACCAGATTTACGGTATTTCTATTTTTGCAACTGAATTTCACAACAGAAAATAATATATCCTATGATGGACACTATGAAACTTGTCCAGCCACTGCTGGGACACCAGATTTATGGTATTGCTATTTTGGTAATTGAATTTCACCCCAGAACAAAAGCTATCCTTTGATGGACACTATAAAACTGCCACAGCAGAAACCACTGATTTAGGGTATTGCTATTTTGGAAATTGAATTTCACCACAGAAAAAAAAAATATATTCTGTGCGAGACAGTATTACACTTGGCTAGCCACAGCTGGAACACCAGATTTACGAGATTGCTATTTTTTTAAGTGAATTTCACCTCTCAATAAAATATTGAAAATTATATCCTGAGTTTCTAGGGGTGACATTAAGCACAGCCAAGCCCCTGATGTAGGATATAGCAAAAAAAAAAAACTACTATTGATGGATTAATGGATTTGGTGGCAGCTTTTGCTGGTGCACCACAAGACACAAAATGGCCGCCAATCACCCCAGAAAAAAGTGACAGAAAAATGCTCTGGGCAGCCTGAAAACAGTGAGCAATTAACTTGCAGAAGTTGAATGATTCAGAGCTGTAGATCGATCTCTTCATTAAGTGTTTTTGCTGAGTAAATCCCTGCCTAATCTCGCCCTAACAGCAGCTGCATCCTATCCCTACACTAATCAATGCAGAGTGACGTGTGGCGCTACGTGACTCCAGCTTAAATAGAGGCTGGGTCACATGCTGCACTTGGCCAATTACAGCCATGCCAATAGTAGGCATGGCTGTGATGGCCTCTTGGGGCAAGTAGTATAATGCTTGTTGATTGGCTGCTTTGCAATCTTTCAAAATGCGCCATAGAAATCGCTGAACAACAAACCCGAACCCGAACTTTTACGTAAATGTTCAGGTTCGAGTCCGTGTTACGAACACCCCAAAATTTATACAGTTTATAGTATACAGTTATACAGTTTGGGTTCACTCATCCCTATTCATAAGCAATGGATTGTAAGATATATCCCAAGTGCCCGTGAGATGCTTGATTTTCTCTGACCCGGGGTCTTTAACCTCTTTCCGACCGCCTAACGCAGGATTGCGTCCTGCGGGTGGTCGGTTTACTCCTCCTTGACGAGCGGGCGTTTCATCACGCGAGACGCGAGATGACGCGCTCCTGGGTCCGGTGGAACGCAAATGGAACGCACCTCCGGACTCAGGAGAGGTGAGTCACCAGCCTGCCAGCCAATGATCAGCGCTGGCAGGCTGGTGATTTTTAAAATCACCTATAGAAATGATC
This sequence comes from Bufotes viridis, assembly GCA_033119425.1. Classification (NCBI taxonomy): domain Eukaryota; kingdom Metazoa; phylum Chordata; class Amphibia; order Anura; family Bufonidae; genus Bufotes; species Bufotes viridis. The sequence goes on along the minus strand of CM065593.1, from coordinate 212,858,605 downwards.
AGTATAAGTTTTATTTATAAATATGAACATGTTATAAGGGATCTGTGCCATGTGCTGGGTCTTTTTCATCGGTTGGACCCAGCACAGAGAACAGATCCCAAGTAAGTGCACAAAACACTACACATCAGGCCCTGATCACCCCCATCACCCTAATTAACCCCTTGATCACCCTGTCAATACATAGTGAAAGGGAAAAAAAGTGATCAGTGTCACTTTTGTGAACTGTCACTTTTTTTTTTTTCACTACAATTGACTGTTAGTCTTAGTTTAGTTTAGGCACCTTTGTTAGGTAGTTAGTGTTAGCGCCTAGCCCACTGCACCGCAGTCACTGATTCGCTGATTAGCGTAGCGCTAATCAGCGTTTGTACTTTTATAGTATCTGTAAGTGATCAGAACTGATCACGGTCAGATCTATAATAGTATTACTGTCACTTTAGTTCGCCCTCCACCACAAACGCAGTGTTTGCCCGATCAGACCTGATCGGTCGCCCACACCTGCGTTCACCCACGTCCGCCCCGACGCAGTGACAAAAAAAAAATTTTTTTTGTATCACTGCACAATCACTTCACAAGCGCTGCGGCGATAAAAAAATCTGTTTTGATCTTTTTTATCAATCGCAGCGGCTTCTGTACTTCGCTGCACTCCCATTTGTAAGACAGGCTTGCTTTTTTTCTTGGGTAGTCTCAGGGAATACCCCCTAAATTTAGTCGCCCAAATGTCAAACAAGGGGTATTCCTCTGAAGAGGCCTACAGGATTCTGACCCAGTCGGATGAGGAATGGGAACCCTCATCTGACGAATCTAGCGGGTCAGAATATGAACCTGTAGAAAGCAGTGGCAGTCTGACCCAAAGTTCGGACGAGGAGGTTACGGTCCCTGATACCACCAGGCGTACCCGGCCCCATGTCACTAGACCGCAGCTAGCGCAGGATCAGTTTCAAGGGCAGCAGAGTGGTGGACCTTCTACCAGCACTGCCGTACAACATGGTGAAGTGGCGAGCACCAGAAGGGCAGTTGAAGCTGGTACGGTGGCACGTGCAGTAATTCCCCCGTCGCAGCCACCGCGCAGACAGGCCTGTAGAGCCCCCAACTTCAGCCGCACCAGTAGTTCCCCCTTTCACCGCCCAGTAAAGAGTTCGGGTGGAGACAGCTCAGATCGGATCGGCGCTGGTTTTTTTTGAGCTGTTCTTCACTGCGGAGCTCTATGACTTAGTCGTGGCAGAAGCAAATCGGTATGCCACTCAATTTATAAACGCCAACCCGGGAAGCTTCTATGCCCAGCCTTTCCGGTGGAAACCAGTCCAAGTTTCCGGATTTAGAACTTTTCTGGGCCTTCTCCTCAACATGGGCATTACAAAAAAGCATGAATTGCGGTCATATTGGTCCACAAACCCAATTCATCACATGCCCATGTACTCTGCTGCCATGTCCAGGACACGTTTTGACACCATCCTGCGTTTCCTGCACTTTAGGGACAACACCACCTCCCGTCCCAGAGGCCACCAAGCTTTTGACCGGCTCCCCAAAATTCGGCCCCTCATTGACCATTTCAACCAGAAATTTGCAGATTTGTATACCCCCGCACAAAACATCTGCGTAGAAGAGTCCCTAATACATTTTACCGGGCGCCTTGGCTTCAAACAGTACATCCCAAGCAAGCGCGCCCGGTATGGGGTCAAATTGTATAAGCTCTGTGAAAGGGCCACAGGCTATACACACAAATTTCGGATCTATGAGGGAAAAGATCAGACCCTGGAGCCGGTTGGTTGCCCTGACTACCTGGGGAGCAGTGGGAAGATAGTCTGGTACTTGGTGTCACCCTTATTCGGCAAGGGGTACCATCTTTATGTGGACAACTTTTGCACAAGTGTGGCCCTCTTCAAGCATTTGTTCCTAGAACAGATTGGCTGCTGTGGCACCGCGCGACCTAGTCGCCGGGGCTTCCCCCAACGGCTCCTTACCACCCGACTTGCAAGGGGGCAGAGGGCTGCATTGTGTAACGAAGAACTGCTCGCGGTGAAATGGAGAGACAAGTGTGATGTTTACATGCTCTCCTCCATTCACGCAGACACGACAATACAAATTGAACGGGCAAACAGTGTCGTTGAAAAGCCCCTCTCAGTCCACAACTATAACCTCCACATGGGAGGGGTGGACTTCAATGACCAGATGTTGGCCCCGTATTTGATTTCCCGATGCACCAGACGCTGGTATAAAAAGGTGTCTGTATATTTATTTCAATTGGCTGCCTATAATAGTAACGTTCTCTACAGTAAGGCTGGGAGAACAGGATCCTTCCTCAAATTTCAGGAAGAGATAATTTCGGAACTCCTGTATCCAGGAGGTTCCGTGGCCCCATCCACCAGTGTAGTGAGCCGTCTACACGAGCGACACTTCCCCAGTGTCGTTACCGGTACCTCAACCCAACCGCCACCCCGAAAAAGATGTCGTGTCTGTAGCAGGAGTGGAATAAGGCGTGACACCCGTTATTTCTGTCCTGACTGTCCTGACCACCCTGCCCTATGCCTAGGGGAGTGTTTCCGGAAGTACCACACTCAGGTACACTTAGGGACCTAGGGACAGCACATCACAGGTAGTTTTTACAATCAGGCTCAAGGGTCTCTCAGGATACTAGGTTTTGAGAGACCCTAACATATAGGGGATGGTGCTGCTGTGCTACTGCAGAAGTGTGAAACGGTAGAAACCTCTCCTTTCACTTGGGACAACGTGTATAGTGTACTTCTCACCATCTCTGTGTGATTTACACTTTACACATTGTCCCATGGGAAAGGAGAGGTTTCTGCTAGGAAAATAAAGAGTGATATGGTTAAAAAAAGAAAAAAAAATTTAACAGGTAGCAAGAAAAAAAAATCTTGAGTTAGTTCAGGTTTTAAAAGTTCCGTTTTTTTTCATGTTCAGGTTTTATTCATGTTTTATAAAGTTTGTAAAGTTCAAGTTTATGTGCCTGATGCCTGTTTTTTCTTCTTTTTTTTTTTTTTTTTCCCCTAACCACCCTTTATTTTCCAGGTAGATCAACGGACCAACCGATGAAAACGCCGCAGCACTGATGTGAATTCTGAGAGAAGCATTGCGCTGCTGTCAGAAGACACGTGAAGTCGGTGTATGCGGCGCTGCAAGACGAGATTTCTCCTCTGCAGGACAGGTACGTTTGCCAGGCATATGAGCTGAGGAGAGGTGTTGGAGTTTATATGCTTTGGCAAACACTTTGTATTGAAAAATCTGGAAAAGATGTCTTCCTCCACAACGATCGATTGATCGATGTGAATGGAGAAATCACGTTTGCCAGGACATAGGAGCTGAAGTGGGTATGGATGTTTGGGCGGAGCCCCTATGTCCTGGCAATCGCCAGGCCCCTCTTTTTTTTTTTGCATATTTTTTGGCAGAGATTTTTTCATCCACATTGATCGATGCGAATGAGGAAATCTGTGCCGTTCATTTTTTCTTTCAGCCCAGAGGCTGAACGGAAAAAAAATCTCATTACCCGTATGCTCAATATAAGGAGAATAGCAGAAACTCCTAATGCTGGCCATACAGGTAATGATTGCGGAGACCCTCAAATGCCAGAGCAGTACAAAAACCTCACATGTGACCTCATTTTGGAGAGAAGACACCCCAAGGTATTCGCTGAGGGGCATATTGAGTCCATGAAAGATTGAATTTTTTGTCACAAGATAGCGGAAAGGGAGACTTTGTGTAAAGAAACCAAAAAAATAAAATTCCGATAACTTGTGCCAAAAAAAAAAAATCTTGTATGAACTCACCATGCCTCTCACAGAATACCTTGGGGTGTCTTCTTTCTAAAATGGGGTCACATTTGGGGTATTTTTACTGCCCTGGCATTTTAGGGGCCCTAAAGCGTGAGAAGAAAAATACGTAAAAATGCCATCCTAAAAGGTACTCATTGGAATTGGGGCCCTTTTGTGCATCTTGGCTGCAAAAAAGTGTCACACATGTGGTACCGCCGTACTCAAAAGAAGTAGGGCAATGTGTTTTGGGGTGTATTTTTACATATACCCATGCTGGGTGAGAGAAATATCTCTGTAAATTGACAACTTTGTAGAAAAAAATTTAAAAAGTTGTCATTTACAGAGATATTTTTCACACCCAGTATATGTATATGTAAAAATAAACCCCAAAACACATTGCCCTACTTCTGCTGAGTATGGCGATATGTGTGGCACTTTTTTGCAGCCAAGATGCGCAAAGGGGCCCTAAATCCAATGAGTACCTTTAGGATTTCACAGGACATTTCTACTCATTTGGATTCCAAACGGCTTCTCACGCTTTAGGGGCCCCTAAAATGCCAGGGCAGTAAAAATACCACACAAGTGACCCCATTTTAGAAAGTAGACACCCCAAGGTGTTCTGTGAGAGGTATAGTGAGTTCATGTAAAATTTTATTTTTTGTCACAAGTTAGTGGAATATGAGACTTTGTAAGAAAAAAGAAAAAAAAATTCATTTCCGCTAACTTGTGACAAAAAATAAAAACTTCCATGAATTCACTATGCCCATCAGCGAATACCTTAGGGTGTCTACTTTCCGGAATGGGGTCACTCGTGGGGTATTTTTACTGTCCCGGCATTTTAGGGGCCCCTAAAGCGTGAGAAGGAGTTTGGAATCCAAATGAGTAAAATTGCCCTGTGAAATCCTAAAGGTACTCATTGGATTTAGGGCCCCTTTGCACATCTTGGCTGCAAAAAAGTGCCACACATGTGGTATCGCCATACTCAGGAGAAGTAGGGCAATGTGTTTTGGGGTGTATTTTTACATATACCCATGCTGGGTGAGAGAAATATCTCTGTAAATTGACAACTTTGTAGAAAAAAATTGAAAAAGTTGTCATTTACAGAGATATTTTTCACACCCAGTATGGGTATATGTAAAAATACACCCCAAAACACATTGCCCTGTGAAATCCTAAAGGTACTCGTTGGTTTTAGGGCCCCTTTGCGCGTCTTGGTTGCAAAAAAGTGTCACACATGTGGTATTGCCGTACTCAGGAGAAGTAGGGCAATGACTTTTGGGGTGTATTTTTATATATACCCATACTTTGTGTGAGAAATACCGCTGTAAACGACAACTTTTTAAACATTTTTCTACAAAGTTGTCAATTTACAGTGATATTTCTCTCACCCAACATGGGTATATGTAAAAATACACTCCAAAACACATTGCCCTACTTCTCCTGAGTACGGCGATACCACATGTGTGACACGTTTTTGCAGACAAGATGCGCAAAGGGGCCCTAATTCCAATGAGTACCTTTAGGATTTCACAAGGCATTTTTACGCATTTGGATTCTCAAGCTTTAGGGGCCCCTAAAATGCCAGGGCAGTAAAAATACCCAACAACTGACCCCATTTCGGAAAGTAGACACCCTAAGGTATTCGCTGATGGGCATAGTGAGTTCATGGAAGTTTTTATTTTTTGTCACAAGTTTGCGGAAAATGAAATTTTTGGAAAAAAAATAAAAAATTCCGCTAACTTGTGACAAAAAATAAAAACTTCCATGAACTTACTATGCCCCTCAGTAAATACCTTAGTGTGTCTACTTTCTGAAATGGGGTCATTTATGGGGTGTTTCTACTGTCTGGGCATTGTAGTATGTCAGGAAACAGGACAGGTGCTCAGAAAGTCAAAGTGCGGAAATTCACTTTTTTGCACCATAGTTTGTAAAAGCTATAACTTTTACCCAAACCAATAAATATACACTTATTGCATTTTTTTATCAAAGACATGTAGAACAATAAATTTAGAGAAAAATTTGTAGAGAAATGTAGTTTTATTTGACAAATTTTCAAACAGAAAGTGAAAAATGTCAATTTTTTGCAAAAATTTCGTCAAAAAAAGCAAAATATCAAAAAAAGTAAAAATGTCAGCAACAATGAAATAGCACCAAATGAAAGCTCTATTAGTGAGAAGAAAAGGAGGTAAAATTCATTTGGGTGGTAAGTTGTATGGCCGAGCAATAAACGGTGAAATTAGTGTAGTGCAGAATTGTAAAAAGTGGCCTGGTCATTAAGGGTGTTTAAGCTAGGGGGGCTGAAGTGGTTAAAGCCGCTGACTGGAGTTTCTCCCTTTATCAACGCCACATACAGAGTTTGGAAAAAAACAGAGATCAGAGACTATTGCTCGAAATTTCCATCTCCTCTGCTACAATTAAAGGGCTTCTGTCACCCCCCTTAACCCATTTTTCACTAGCTGACATTAGCTATTTGCTAATGTCAGCTGATTTGAAATATATCTTTTTTACCTTTTCTGAAGTTGTCAATTCTGTAAAAAAGCCACTTTTATAATATGCTAATCATCTTCGCTACCAGCAAGTTGGGCGTGTACTTGCCGGTAGCCGCCGCATCTAGATTAGTTAGGAACGCCCCCTTCCCCGTTTGATAGACAGGGCCATTGCTTTCTCCTCCTCGCGCTGGCCCTGTCTGAAGATGAAATCCTGCGCCTGCGCCGTATCGCTCAGTAGTCGGCGCAGGCGCTCTGAGTGAAGGACGCGAGCTTTGCCGCTCCGTCCTCAGTGCGCCTGCGCCGATTATGTCACCGCTACACCCGGAAGGAAGCGGGTGTAGCGGTGACGTAATCGGCACAGGCGCACTGAGGACGGAGCGGCAAAGCTCGCGTCCTTCACTCAGAGAGCCTGCGCCGACTACTGAGCGGTACGGTGCAGGCGCGGGATTTCATCTTCAGACAGGGCCAGCGCGAGGAGGAGAAAGCGCTGGCCCTGTCTATCAAACGAGGAAGGGGGCGTTCCTAACTAATCTAGATGCGGCGGCTACCAGCAAGTACACGCCTAACTTGCTGGTAGCGAAAATAATTAGCATATTATAAAAGTGGCTTTTTTACAGAATTGACAACTTCAGAAAAGGTAAAAAAGATATATTTCAACTCAGCTGACATTAGCAAATAGCTAATGTCAGCTAGTGAAGAATGGGTTAAGGGGGGTGACAGAAGCCCTTTAAGCTCCTGGTTAGCCAGAATCCCACTCCACACTGATGAGGGGCAACACCCCGAAACAGCTGTCTGTGGATGGATAACTGGCTTAGGTTTTCCCCGTCACGTCCTTAAAGCTTGTAAAAAAGCGGGATCTTGACATAGGGGACACTTAATATGGTGGATTTGGTGATCTCTGTAATGGAGACACCCCTTTGCTCATTTTTCCTTCCTTTGAGGGATATCTGGCTTTCATTGTGTTGTAGACCCAATACTGGGGCTCCACATTTATTTTGCATATCACTGTTTTCCAGGGAGCTTTGCACTTTGGATTGCTGTGTTGAGACTCTTAAATGAGGCTCTGCAGTGTTTTCTGTAGCTGGTCTCCCTGAGATCAGCTATTGTTTTCTCTGCTACAATTAAGAGACTGCTTAGAATCCTCGCACGATGGCTATCAATCATTGCCACTCAGTTTAAAAAGATTGCTCTGAGTGTTGATGCCGTATTAGATCAGCATGGCTCTTTCTGTAGCTTAGAGGACCTACGGATTAAAATTCAACTACCCAGCCTTAACTCATTACAACATGACTATATTAAATCCCTTATAAAACTTAGCATGTTACAAGGAAACCAATCAGATGAACCCTCTTGGTTCGAAAAAATGTTGGCTCAAGCAAAACAAGCAACAAAGACTCTCTCAAAGATTAGTCACAAGTTACAACCTCTTAGCACTAGATTTACCTTCCTCCTTGTATTTCATCAGGGAGTGGGAGAGGGACTTACAAGTAAGTTTTTCAGACACTGACATAAAAAATGCACTGATAGTACCGAATAGTTTCCAGATGTACCACGATTCAGGAAAATGCATTTAAGATTCTCACCAGATGGTATTTGACGCCAGACAAACTGAAAAAGATCTATGGGAAAGCTTCAAATCTGTGCTGGAAATGCCAGACATGCATTGGTGATTATGTGCATATCAGGTGGTCCTGCTCTAAATTGTCTGCTTTTTGGGAAGAGATTTTTAAGCAGATTAGGTCAATGCTATTGATAATAGATACACAATTACAATCCACTCCCAAGATAGCACTCCTATTCGTACTACCCAATAGATTACCTTCAGCTACCAAGTCTTTGATTAGAGTCATGCTTGCAGCAGCGAGGTTAATTTTAGCGCTTAACTCGAAATCAGACTTGGCTCCTTCCTACTCACATTGGGTAAATAAAGTGAATGACATAGCTAGACTAGAACAGTTGTCCCATTGGGAACTAAGAAGCCACCACAAATATGATATGATCTGGTCCCAGTGGAAACAAAGACATGCTCAAGGACATCCACGAGCCATTCCTAACAGCTCCCTAGATCAGACACTCACCTTACCTCAAACTTGCAACAGATAACCTTTTAAACACATGCAGTACATGCATATGAGTTTCAAGGTCCTACTGGCACTCTATCATCTCCTCCCTACCCCTCCTTTCCACAGCCTTCCATATTCTAAGCACTGAGATACATTCTCAGTTCTTTTGCCTTACCCCCCTCTTTACCCCATCATCCCTCCCTTTCCATTGTTGGTTTCTTCCCCCCCTTTTTAAATTTTTCTTTAATGCCTGGTTCTTGGCATAGACGTTCCATGCTGTTTTATATGTATTAGCCAAGTAATTTAGCCAGCTGTCACATATCCTCTTAGACATTTTGCTTCAACATTCTGAACTGAGGGTTGCACGTGTTATACTGCACATGCCTTTGGTGTTCTATATCATCATATTCCATGTAAAGTGTCGATTTGTCCTGGGTTGTAATTCTAATACTTTTCACTGCTTGTGACATGCTTTATATGCTGTGTTTGAAAGAATAAAAAATAATTTAAAAGAAAAAGAAAAAGTTTGGGTTCCAATTCTGTGTAAAGACATTTAATAAAGCTTGTTGAAAGGCTGAAGAGAACCCAATCAAAAATCTTTTAAGCTGTGGCAATTAGAAGCCATCACAGCAATGCCTCCTAATGGCATGGCTGTAATTGGCCCATGCATCATGTGGCCCAGCCTCAATAAAATCTGGATCACGTGTAGCACCGCCCATCAGCTCTGAGTATTTCAGGGACAGGAAGCAGGCAGCTTAAGTGAGGGAAAGTGTTAGGACTCTCATCTGGCTATTGTATACTGTGGAGACCTATAGTAATTTTTGGGGATGCAATACACCAGCTTTGCACCCCTGACACAGAAATATATTAAATAATCTGGCTGCTAATTCTATGGGTGACCTATAGCGATTTTTTTGTGAGTGCAATGCACCATCTTTGTACCCGTGGCACAAAAATGTAATTTATATATATAGTTAATATATCTGTTAGTTCGTTGGGTGATATATACCAATTGTTTGTGTGGAGTGCACCTGCACTGCATATGTGACAGGGAAATAAATTTAGTTAATCCATCTGTTACATCGGTGGGTGACATATACCAATTGTTTGTGTGAGGTACACCTGCACTGCATACATGATGGGGAAAAAAAAATTGTTAATCCATCTGTTACATCAGTGGGTGAGGTATAGCAATTGTTTGCATGAGGTACAACTGCACTGCATATATGACGGGGAAATAAATCTAGTTAATACATCTGTTACATCGGTGGGTGACATAAACCAATTGTTTGTGTGAGGTGCACCTGCACTGCATACATGACAGTGAAATAAATCTAGTTAATGCATCTGTTAAATCAGTGGGTGATATATACCAATTGTTTGTGTGGAGTACACCTGCATACATGACAGTGAAATAAATCTAGTTAATCCATCTGTTAGTTCGGTGGGTGACATATACTAATTGGTTGTGTGAGGTACACCTGCACTGCATATGTGACAGGGAAATAAATCTAGTTAATCCATCTGTTAGTTCGGTGGGCGACATATACCAATTCTTTGTGTGAGGTAAACCTGCACTGCATACATGACGGGTAAACAAATCTAGTTAATCCATCTGTTACATCGTTGGTTTGCATATACCAATTGTTTGTGTGGGGTACACCTGTACTGCATATATGACAGGGAAATAAATCTAATTAATCCATCTGTTACATCGGTGGGTGACATATACCAATTGTTTGTGTGAGGTACACCTGCACTGCATACGTGATTGAGAAACACAGTAAATCTAGTTAATCGACCCGTTAGTTCGTTGGGTGACAAATAGTTAAGGCTGATAAGTCAGTCTGTATTAGTGGGAGGGGGGGAGGCACTTCATAAACGAGGCACGGCCTCACCCACGGGCGTGCGTTCTCAGGTGCTTCCGGGTGTCACCATCGTAGTAGGAGTTTGCATCCTCCTTTGGTGGGAGTCTTATTGCAATACGGAGCCTCAGCAGAACTACTTTCATCTCGCCCACTGCCACCGTAGGAACCCATGCGCCGGGGCAGGCAAGTACAGCCGTGCCGCAGCTATCCCTTCACGGCTGGCCGGAATTCGGCTTTACGAGCAGACAGGAGTCCACTGCCTCAGCTTGTCTGGCACGTTTGTTGGGCTAATTATCTTTGTTTTCTTCAGAAGCTTTGCGAGGTAGCTCACTCAGAGGCTCAGCAGCATCTGTTGCCCCTCACGTTCTTCAGGCCCATGTTTTTTTTAACTAAAAAGTCTATTGTCTGTTGCATTTTTAAGGCTTACATTCTTAATTATTAATGTCTCAGATTTGTCTATTTGCCTCTGGTTTATATTCACTCAGACTGGTCTCCTTGTCTAAGTTTTAATTGCTAATGCCTGTTGCTAGTTACGTTCTCTTGGTTTTTAACATTTTTTCATCACTTATGTCTGTTGACTGTCATGTTCTTCAGGTTCATGTTTTTATTCAGTAATGTTTTTTGCTGTTATGTTCTTTTCAGCTTACGTTTTAAATTACCAATGTATTTTGACTGTTACGTCATAGAGACTCACGTTTTTTACTAAAAAGTCTGTTGCATTTTTCAGGCTTACGTTCTTAATTATTAATGTCTCAGATTGGTCTCTTCGCCTCCGGTTTGTATTCCCTCAAATCGGTCTCTTTGCCTCTGGTTTGTATTCACTCAGACTGGTCTCCTTGTCTTAGTTTTATTTGATAATGCCTGTTGCCAGTTACATTCTCCAGGTTTTAAAATTTTTTCACCACTTATATCTGTTCTTCAGGTTCACGTTTTATTCACTAATGTTTGTTGCTGTTACGTTTCTTCAGGCTTACCTTTTAAATTACAAATGTATGTTGCCTGTTACGTTCTTCAGGCTTACGCTCCTAATCACCAATGTCTGTTGCCTTTTACGTTATTCAGGCTTACGCTCTTAATTACTAGTGTTATGTGGTGACATATAACAATTCTTCAGGCTTATGTTTTAAATCACTAATGTTTGTCGCTCCCCTGCTTCAAGTGTTTCAGAACTCAATGTGCCGGTCGCCCCTTCCATTCAGGGTTTGAAAATTTTGCCGCAGATGCTTTGTCTCGCTTTTTAATTTTCATGCTCTCTTTCAGGTCATGCTGGGGGTGGAAAAAGACTAATCAAGTTCCGACATGTCAACCGTCAGTGGGTAAGATAGAAAGTGATAATGTAGCTAGAGTGCATCACCGAGAGATTATCACTAAAATATAACTTTTAATTCAGCTTTGTAAAAAACGAAACAATATGATGAAGTCTCCAATCCGAGTATGGAGGGGAGGTGGCAGTGGAGGGAAATGAATAACCCTAGTCTGTCCACTACACACTATCGACCCTGCCTATTAACGGAATAGCCGCCCCGATAGGGGCGATCCCGTATCAGGAACCTCCTAGTGTCCCTAGTAAGGCCCTGACACAGAAAAGTACCCACCACCTATATACAAGTGCAAAAAGGTCAAAAGACGTCTGTCAAAAAGTCAAATGTAGTATATTCACTAAAACAGACTCAATAGATAATATTTCATAGGAACCAAATATAGCGGTTCCTTCCTGGTATTCAAAAATCCCAACGCGTTTCACTGCAACCATGCAATGCGTTGCAGATCATCAGGGGACCAACAACGATGGTGTCTCAAATTATCACAAGCACCATCCATCAAATAGATACGCAAAATCTGCTGGATCACAAATTTAGCGACCAACTTGCATTTTAAACCAACATTGACAATAAGTACCCCTCACAAACACAGGATAAGTGTGAAATACAATATGACCGGCAGGGGAGTAGTTGATATGTCTATCAACGATGCATAATATAAAACTCAACTCTCATATTGAAGAATATGCCCAAAGTAGTTAACTTCACACCCAGAGGGAATAAAATAACCCACAATGGAGTGAAAGAACTGGCATATAAATCAATATTGCATGATATAGCGTGATATAGCAACACATACGGCTACAGGCGTCTCAAAAACAGGCGTATCAAAACACTGCAATAATCTAAACCAGTGTCTGAAATAAGGTGCAAAATTTCAAGATTACTTCCCTTCCCTGGGTCAGCAACAAGATGAGAATGCTGGCCAGAGTAGATGTGTAGGCTGCATCTTGATGTCCCAGTGCCGCATGCAGTGGTATGTTGTGTTGGTAGGGCCGGGCATGAACGCTGACTGCTGCTGGGTTTAAATAGCGCGCGCCTCTCCATAGACCAGTTCCGGTCACGTGATCAGAAATGGTCACATGACCGGCTGGACGCGATGTGATTACTGATGTGTTGCGTTCCACAAACACTCATGATGCGCTCCAGATTACTACGCATGTATAGTGAGCCAGAGGCGGCAGGCAGTGACGTCAGCTTGCGTTCCACGGACGCCATACATGCGTTCCACCTGCTTTTATGTTCAGAGGGAAAGGGGGCACAGAAGGTAGAAAGGTAAATCATAAAGATGTTATTGAGTTCAGGAGACCAATAGATAGGAACAAATATACTTAATAAGATGATATAAGTATATCCACACTAATTCTCCACGATCAGAGAGATCATGAATGGGGGAAAAAAGGTTTACCCTTATAGAGGGCGTCAAGGATCACCAAAGGGTGTCCAAAACGCTAATCGCAGTCCAGCAGATAACGCAGGACTGTCGCACCCCAATCTAAACAATAAGAAAAAAGACCCAGTCACTTAAATAAAACATGTATAATCGATTTGTTCATTGAGACCCAGGGGAGCCCGAGTCTCCAGCTTAAACTCCAACGCGCTTCCTTCTGTCTTAGGATTTGATCTATGTTTCCTCCTCTGATTGAGGGTATAACGACTTGTATAGCAGAGAAGGAGATGTCCGGTGTCTCATCCCTATGTTCAAGACGGATATGTTTAGGGATAGGTTTATCCCGTTTATTACGGATGTCCCCAATGTGTTCCAATATCCGAATCTTGAATTCTCTACAGGTTTTTCCAACATACGTTTTGCCTCACTTACATTTCATCAAGTATATGACTCGTATTACAGTTTGCAAAGCCCCTTTGTCTATACGAGGTTAGACCTCTCGTATCAGAAAAGGAATTGCCCAGCCTGATAAATTTATACGCCCTACAGTGTCCACATCTAAAGCTCCCATTAGATCTATTATGGAGCCAGCATTCTTTCAGGGGGGATTCAAAGTGACTTTGCACCACAAAATCTCGAATGTTACGCCCCCTTCTGTACGTAATTGAGGGATATTCCGGGAGATGGTCCCTCAGGTCTGGGTCGGATTTTAAAAGTGACCAATATCGATTTAATATTTCCCTTATCTGATCTGAGGCCAGATCGTATGTTCCTATCATACGTATGACGTCATCTTCTCTCTTTTTTTGAATCTGCAGTAGGGTAGATCTTTCCTTACCCCGAGCATAGTCTAAAGCCTGATTGAGGCAATAATCAGGATATCCTCGTGCCTTAAATCTATAATAGAGTTTGGCCGCTTCAAACTCAAAGTCTTCCTGAGTGGAGCAGTTCCGTCTAACCCTAAGGAACTGGCCCTTAGGGATCCCTTTACGTAAGGGTTTTGGGTGGAAACTGCCCCATCGCAGGAGACTATTGCTCGCAGTCTTTTTGCGAAACAGAGTAGTTTTTCAAGGATTGATTTTCATCTTTACTGATTTGAACGTCCAAAAAAGAGATGGAAGATTCATGGATCTCCGATGTAAAATAGAGACCTATTTGATTGTGATTCAAAAGGGACATAAAAGTCATAAACCCCTTCCTGGGGCCGGTCCATAGCAAAATGTCATCAATGAACCGAACCCACAGGGGGATAAATTGGGTCCACTCCAACATCTCATCAGTGAAGACTATAGTGTCCTCCCACCAGCCCAGGAGCAGGTTAGCATATGACGGCGCACAGGGACTACCCATGGCCGTGCCCCTGAGCTGGTGGAAGAACTTGGAGTCAAAGACAAAATAGTTGTGTGTTAATACAAAGTGAAGTAAGCGCAGAATAAGGTCATTATGATTTTTGAATTCAGTGCTCCTTGAATTGAGAACGTATTTGGCAGCTTCAATCCCCCTATCATGGGGTATGGACGTATATAGGGCTTCCACGTCGATCGATGCCAAATAAGCATCCGCTTCGACGTGCAAGCCCTCCAGTCTCTGTAACAAGTCTGTTGTGTCCCGTAGATATGAAGGCAAAGTAAGTAAAAAGGGTCGCAGGGTCTGATCTATATATGTACCCAGGTGTTGGGTCAGATTCCCAATGCCTGAAACTATTGGACGACCTTTTAATGGGTCAAGGCCTTTATGTGTTTTAGGCAAACAGTAAAAAGTGGAGATCCTGGGATGTTCAGGGAAAAGATATTCATATTCCCTTTTATTAATTAGTCTATCCGCAAGGGCCTCTTGTAGGATCTGTTCAAGTTCCACACGGTACTGTAGGGTAGGATCATACTTTAACACCTCATAGTTCGATTTATCAGATAACAGGCTCATGCACATCGATTTGTATTGTTTATAGTTCAGCACCACAATGTTTCCCCCTTTATCGGAGGGTTTTACAATTAGTTCCTTATTTTTACTGAGGTTATTTAACGATTCCATCTCTGAAAAGGTATAATTTTTGTGCCCAGGTGTGATCGTAAGATTCTGTAGATCTCTAGTGACCGAACTCAAAAACAAATCGATGTGCGCCTCGTTACCCCTCGGTGGATTTTTGGTACTTTTGTTCCCCAGATTCGTAAAGGGGCCTAAGCCAGGTGCTCTCTCGTTATCCTCTAAGAGGCTCAATAGCTCCTTATAACCCTGAAGGTCTGACATCTCCAGACCTGTTTCACTGCATTTAAGCTTATCCAACTGAATAAAGGTTTTACGCCACTTAATCTTTCGTATAAAAAGGTTGAGATCCTTGATCCAGTCAAAGCAGTCATATTTATTAGTAGGAACAAAAGTCAGTCCTTTAGATATGATGGACTTTTCAGATTCAGACAACGTCTTGCCGGATAAATTCACAATCATGGGATCATCGCAAGTTGTCAGTTTTTTTGCAGGCGATTCCGTAACCCGTAAGGATTCCGGTCTCGTTGGTCTAAAAAAGACTGATCGTCCCCCGTGTTCTCTCTTGCTAGTCGAGCAGAGGAAGAGGCAGAGGAGGACGAGGCATAGTCCCTGTTCACATTTTCTTCCCATGACTGTGAATTTAGTTTAGAGGGTTGTTGTCGGCCCCTGGCCTCACCTCTAGAGGACGGGTAGTTTCTATTTCCAAATCGTCCCCCCCTCCGTCTTCTACTCCTATACTGAGACCTCTGATTTGGTCGTCCTCGATAGGTATTGGAGTCACTGTCCGAGTGTTCAAGTTCCGAAGCAGAGGTTTCGGTTGCTGAATCCTTAGATTCTGTGTTGTAAGCTGTTTTATTCTTAAATTCAGTTAGATCATTCAAGAATTGTCTATGCTTCCTCTCAATTAGAGAGTTCTTGAATCTCTCGATATTATTTAGTAATTCGGATTGTCTGTTAGAGAATTCTGTATGATCACTGAATTTTTTTGCAATTTTCACTGCTTCTCATAGTTGTTTTTCAAGTTCAGGGAGTTTGTTATGCTCCTGTAGTAGCAGTAATTTCATGAATCTAATGGAGCTATCTGTGGCTTCCTGTTCCCATTTACCCAGAAATTCTGGGGACTGGGTCTTTTTTCTTATTGTTAAGATTGGGGTGCGACAGTCCTGCGTTATCTGCTGGACTGAGATTAGCGTTTTGGACACCCTTTGGTGATCCTTGACGCCCTCTATAAGGGTAAACCTTTTTTCCCCCATTCATGATCTCTCTGATCGTGGAGAATTAGTGTGGATATACTTATATCATCTTATTAAGTATATTTGTTCCTATCTATTGGTCTCCTGAACTCAATAACATCTTTATGATTTACCTTTCTACCTTCTGTGCCCCCTTTCCCTCTGAACATAAAAGCAGGTGGAACGCATGTATGACGTCCGTGGAACGCAAGCTGACGTCACTGCCTGCCGCCTCTGGCTCACTATACATGCGTAGTAATCTGGAGCGCATCATGAGTGTTTGTGGAACGCAACACATCAGTAATCACATCGCGTCCAGCCGGTCATGTGACCATTTCTGATCACGTGACCGGAACTGGTCTATGGAGAGGCACGCGCTATTTAAACCCAGCAGCAGTCAGCGTTCATGCCCGGCCCTACCAACACAACATACCACTGCATGCGGCACTGGGACATCAAGATGCAGCCTACACATCTACTCTGGCCAGCATTCTCATCTTGTTGCTGACCCAGGGAAGAGAAGTAATCTTGAATTTTTGCACCTTATTTCAGACACTGGTTTAGATTATTGCAGTGTTTTGATACGCCTGTTTTTGAGACGCCTGTAGCCGTATGTGTTGCTATATCACGCTATATCATGCAATATTGATTTATATGCCAGTTCTTTCACTCCATTGTGGGTTATTTTATTCCCTCTGGGTGTGAAGTTAACTACTTTGGGCATATTCTTCAATATGAGAGTTGAGTTTTATATTATGCATCGTTGAGAGACATATCAACTACTCCCCTGCCGGTCATATTGTATTTCACACTTATCCTGTGTTTGTGAGGGGTACTTATTGTCAATGTTGGTTTAAAAGGCAAGTTGGTCGCTGAATTTGTGATCCAGCAGATTTTGCGTATCTATTTGATGGATGGTGCTTGTGATAATTTGAGACACCATCGTTGTGAAGTTGGTCCCCTGATGATCTGCAACGCATTGCATGGTTGCAGTGAAACGCGTTGGGATTTTTGAATACCAGGAAGGAACCGCTATATTTGGTTCCTATGAAATATTATCTATTGAGTCTGTTTTAGTGAATATACTACATTTGACTTTTTGACAGACGTCTTTTGACCTTTTTGCACTTGTATGTAGGTGGTGGGTACTTTTCTGTGTCAGGGCCTTACTAGGGACACTAGGAGGTTCCTGACACGGAATCGCCCCTATCGGGGCGGCTATTCCGTTTATAGGCAGTGTCGATAGTGTGTAGTGGACAGACTAGGGTTATTCATTTCCCTCCACTGCCACCTCCCCTCCATACTCGGATTGGAGACTTCATCATATTGTTTCGTTTTTTACAAAGCTGAATTAAAAGTTATATTTTAGTGATAATCTCTCGGTGGGGGTGGAAAAAGTAAGGCTATCCTCTCCAGCATTTTAGTCTCTGATCATGATCGAAAGGCTTATATCTCTTCAAGTATCTCGTGCAAAAGAATTGGTCTGTTAATACGGCTAGAAATTAAAAAAACGCCTGGAGCATTTATAGCAAATTTGCATTCCTTCACCCATGGGAGGACATCGACAGGACCTCGTATATTATGGCCTTCTAAGCTTATTGCCAAACTGACCTCAGACTCTCTAACAACACAATTAAATTGTATTTGACAGGGGTCCAGCATTTCTTCACAGTAGAAGATCCATTAAGTTGGTCGGACTTGACGTCTCAAGCGATAAAAGTAACCCTCAGGGGCGTACAGAAGAACAGTGAAGGGACTGTCTCAAGCAGACAGACGATATCAGGGGAACTATTCAGGAATCTTTCTTCCTCCCTAGATGGTGATCCTTTTTGGGCCCCATTCCAGCATGGTTATAAAGGAGGCCATATATCTCGGTTTCTTCGGTTTCCTGAGGCCAGGGGAATTCATTAGTACTTCTAATGGAACCAAAAGCTTAACCAAGGGTCAGTTAGTATGGTGCAATGACCATTTCACACTGTATCTTTGGTCCTTCAAAACATCGCAGGTTGGTCCACCAGTGGAGGTTCAGTACTTCCAGTTGTTTAATGATTGGTGCCCAGTTAAGGTTTTCAAAAGAATATTGTGGGTTCTGGGTGACTCCGCCCCGGATAGCCCTCTACTTCCATTCAAAGTCCGAGCATAACCTCATCTCAATTCTCCCATATCCGTTCCCTAGTGGCTAGATGAGGTATCGACCTCAATGCCATTTCAGATCACTCGTTCCGCATTGGAGTAGCATCCGCAGCGTCAAAGCATCATGTTGCAGGCCATGTCATCAGCAAGATGTGATGTCGACATTCTTCTTGTTTTGCCCGATACATCCCGAACCCCCATGTAGAGAATTCTGTTGCTCTTCGCAGTTTGGCTTTGTGATTTGGTCGTACATGCCAATGAAATTCTTTCTTATACTACAGAGCTCAGTTTTTGCCCCCTTATAGGCCTACCCACGGCAATGGCAAAGGGCACACCATCAGCCATTCTGTCTGGTCAGCTAAGACACGTCCAGTTAGGTAGGGTTAGTCTCTGTGTTATCTTCCTACTGCTTCCAGGCATCCTCTTGGCTGTAGCCATGACCACAAATAGTTAAGGCTGATGAGTCAGCCTGTATTTGTGGGAGCAGGGTAGGCACTTCATAAACGAGGCACGGCCTTACCCACGGACGTGCGTTCTCAGGTGCCCCACGCTCCCTCCCTTCTCTTTTTATTTCCACGGGGTATGCACCCTTATAAGCGTACCCACGGCAATGACAAAGGGCACACCATTAGCCATTCAGTCAGGTCAGCTAAGACACGTCCGGTTAGGTTAGGTTAGTGTCTGTGTTATCTCCCTAGGGTTTCCAGGCATCCTCTTGGCCGTAGCCATGACCAGAAATACCAACTGTTTATGTAAGGTACACCTGCACTGCATAAGTGACGGGGAAATCAATCTAATTAATCCCTCTGTTACATCAGTGGGTGACATATACCAATTGTTTTTGTGGGGTACACCTGTACTGTATACATTATGGGAAAATAAATCTAGTTAATCCATCTGTTACATCGGTGAATGACATATACCAATTGTTTTTGTGGGGTGCACCTGCACTGCATACGTGACGGGGAAATTAATCTAGTTAATCCATTTGTTACATCAGTGGGTGACATATACCAATTGTTTATGTGAGGTACACCTGTACTGCATACATGACAGGGAAATAAATCTAGTTAATCCATCTGTTAGTTCGGAGGGTGACATATACCAATTGTTTGTGTGAGGTACACCTGCACTGCATACGTGACACAGAAATAAATCTAGTTAATCCATCTGTTAGTTTGGTTGGTGACCTAAAATTTTTTGGAGAGCATGAAATAAGGGACGTGGCCCTGGTCGTGGTGCTGCTGGTATCTGTGGAGCTTCTGTTGCAGGGAGAGGACATGGTCGATCTGTGCCAGCCACACGCCCAAATGAAACTCCTTCCTCAGGTGCGCTTAGGCGACAGTAAGTTTAGCGTTATTTTGTAGGCCCGAATACCGGTGAAGGAATGGTGAGGCCAGAACAAGTAGAGGCAGCAGTAGATTGGGTGGATGACAGTGCCTCCAGTTCCTTCACATTGTCTCCCGCCCGTTCCCCTCCTGAAAGCGCAAAATTGGCACCTGCAGCCTATGGACATCTGTCTTTCACCTCACCCCCTTGCAAATCAGGCAAGCAGTCCTAGCCTCAAGTCATGTAGCAGTCTCTTAGGCTTTTTGATGACTCTGCTGGCAGAGTTTCCGTCATATCTCCTTGTAGCCCTGCCACAGAAGTGGAAGAGATTGAGTGCACCGATGCCCAACCACTTATGTTTCAGGATGTGGACATGGGAGGACCACTGCAGCACGTCTCTGATGATGAGGAAACACAGGTGCCAACTGCTGCGGCTTTCTGAAGTGTGCTGACCGGCAAGGAGGGCAGGGGTGAGGAGTGGGTGGAAGATGATATGGAGGATAATGAGGTCCTAGACCCCACATGGAATCAAATTCATGCGAGTGACGTGTGCAGTTCTGAGGAAAAGGTGTTGATCACACAGCGCCAGCCGAACAGCAAAAGAGGGAGCAGGAAAAAGCAGAGTGGCCATCCCCTAGCCAGTACGCCTGCTACTGCTCAACGCACCCACGGACTGAGCACACCAAAGCCAGCTCCAAGGAGTTCCCTTGCGTGGCCGTTCTTCAGACAATGTGCTTATGACAAGACACGAGTGGTTTGCACGCTGTGCAATCAGAGCCTGAAGCGAGGCATAAATGTTCAAAACCTGAGCACCACCTGCATGACCAGACATCTAAATGCAAAGCACGAGCTACAGTGGAGTACACACCTCAAAAACCACAAAAGATCTCAGGCTCCTCCTGCTCCCTCTTCTGCTGCAATCTCGGCCTCTTCCTCCCCCTCTGGAGTGATAGTGACACCTGCCACCCCGCAAACAGAGGATGTGGTGGCAACACCACCACCTCCATCACTGTCACCCAGCATGTCCACACTGTCCCATGGAAGAGCTCAGTTGTCCCTCCCCCAAACACTGGAGAGAAAGAGGAAGTACCACCCTACCCACCAGTGATCCCTGGCCTTGAATGCCAGGATTTCAAAATTCCTGGACATTGAAATGTTGTAATTCCGTCTGGTGGAGACAGACACTTTTAAAAACCTTATAGGGGTGGCTTCCCAGCCGCCACTACTTTTCCAGGAGAGCCATTCCTGCCCTGCACAACCAAGTGGGAGACAAAATCAGGTGTGCACTGTGCAACACCATCTGTGGCAAGGTCCACATAACCATTGATACGATGGATTACAGGAGGTTTTTCGTTGTCTGTTTCTTCCTCCTCCTACTCCACATCCTCCTCTACCGCCTCTTCATGCGGTCAGCGAAACACCTGCAACACAAACTTCAGCACAGCCAGGGGGAAACTACAGCAGGCTTTTTGAAACTCATTTGTTAAGGTGGAAAACCACACACAGTGCAGGAGCTATGGACAGGCATAAAACAACAGACTGATGAGTGGTTAGTGCCACTGAGCCTCAAGCCCGGCCTGGTGGTGTGCTATAACGGGCGAAATCTCGTAGCAGTTCTGGGCCTAGCCGGATTGACACACATCCCTTGCTTGGCGTATATGCTGAATTTCGTGGTGCAGAGGTTCCTGAAAAATTACCCCGATATGTCAGAGCTACTGCAGAAAGTGCAGTGTTCTCACCCTGCTGCTGCTCGCTTGTCTGTGCTGCATTGTAACTTCAGCCTTCCCACCCAATGCCTCATATGCGACGTACCCACAAGGAGGAACTCCACCTTGCACATGCTGGAGAGACTGTGCGAGCAGCAGCAAGCAATAGTGGTGTTTCAGCTGCAGCATGCACGGGTGAGTCCCTCTGATAAACAGCACCACTTCACCACCGAGTGGGCCTCCATGCGGGATGTGTTTGCCTTGTTGCACTGTTTCGAGTATTCCACCAACATGGCCAGTGCCGATGATGCCATCCTCAGCGTTACTATCCCACTTCTATGTCTCCTTGAAAAAAACGGGCGATGATGGAAGAGGATGTGGCACAGGAGGAAGAGGAGGAGGAAATCATTTCCACGGTTGTCAGGCCAGTCATTCAGAAGTGGCTCGGAGGGTGGTTTCCTGCACCAGCAGAGGCCAGGTACACAACTGTCCAGCCAGAACTCAGTTCTGGAGGATGAGGAGGATGATGATAAGGAGGAACTGTGTTCACAGCAGGATGGCACCCAAAGCAGCTCATGGCCATCACTGGAGTGGGGCTGGGAGGATACAGAGGACACTGATGATACACATCCCATAGAGGACTGCTTGTCGTTGCCTCTGGGCAGCCTGGCACACAACTTCTGGGTTTTCAAATTGGGCACACGGCCTGAGCTTGCCCTTTAAGCCTTAGAGGTACTGGCTTGCCCTGTGTATTGTCCAAACGTGTGTTTAGCATGGCAGGGGGGGGGTGATCACAGACAAGCGCAGCCGCCTGTCGACAGCCAATGTCGACAAGCTCACGTTCATTACAATGAACCAGGCTTGGATCCCACAGGACTTGTCCGTACCTTGTGCTAAATAGACAAGTATGTCGGCCATACCCAGCCATTGTTAGACTCCAGCGCACTTCTATTTGCATTCTCTTTTCTAGTTTGCAATGTTTTGGGGACTTCCCAAATTTATAAAAAAAAAAAAAAGAAGGTAAAAAAAAAATACAACAAAAACAGTGTTGGCTACCACCTCCTCCTCCACTGCCACTTCCACCTACAGTGCCATGTCCACTGCCCCCTCAACCACCTACTCCACTATGCTTTTGTGCCATCTACTGAAGTCAAGATGCAAAAGACTATGACTTCTGCGATGCTTCAGTCAAGCCAATTGCCGTAGCATACCTACAGACCATCGATGTCAAAGAAAATGCCATATAGGATTTGTCATGAGCCAGACCAAATTAGCGCCACTCCACAAACACACGATTCCAAGACTAGAGCTCTGCGCTGCTGTGCTTGCAGTGGAGTTGGCTAAAATTATAACTTCAGGAATTAACCTAGAATTCGAATAAGTCAAGTTTTATACGGACGGCAAGATTGTCCTAGGATATAGCTGCAACAAAACCAGACGCTTTTACATTTACGTCTGCAATCCGGTGCTAAGGATCAGGAGATCCACTTTTCCTAAACAGTGGCACTACGTCCCTACACAGCATAATCCTGTGGACCACACGACTAAATCCGGCGCACTAAGCCCCCTTATGGACACTACATGGTTTACGGGTCCCGCATTCCTGTACCGTTCAACGTCTTGCAGCATCAGATCCAACACATTTGAATTGGTAGATCCAGATGCCGATGAAGAAATCCAACCTGAAGTATCTGTTCTATGTACAGTGACTTCGGACCACCAACTCAAATCCCATTGTTTTAACAGGTTTTCCACCTGGATGTTGCTCATTTGTGCTATAGCCTGTGTAGTCCATACAGCTCAGACATTACCTGTGAGCCAGAAACCCTGCAAAGGTTGGCATCACTGCAAACATAACGTTACCGCTCCTAATCTGGAAAGGTCCAAGAATATAATAATTTGCACTGTACTGTAGGAAACAGACTACCTCAACAAAAGCCAAACAGTCTCCAAAGATAGCGTTTTGGAAAAGCTTTATCTCACCATTGACTAAAATGGGTTGCTAAGAGAGAAGGACCCAGTAGTGGCCTCTGTTGATGCCAGACGGGGAGTGTTCTGCCCCAGCAGAGTTTCAGAATCATTTAGTTCCTGTAGTTATGTAGTTATTAGTTTGGTTATAGCACCATCTAGCAGTCTTACAAATGTACTACACTTTGTTTTTCTGCATTGTGTGAGTGTAATGCATTTTGGGAAAAAGAAGCGCAGTCTCCAGTCATCAAGGACACACCAGCAGAGCTGTCCTTCTGCATATCTTCTTCTTAAACTTCACCCTGCAAGCATATCTGGTGAGACAACTAACTTTGTTTCACGGACATTGTGTTATGCAAAGCTGTCCAGCCAGTTCTAATCAGTACTCGGGAAGTTGTTTTAACTGTTAGATGCTAGACATACAATCCTCTGTATAGGCAGCCATTTTGGACATATACCCAGTGTTAATGTAATGTAATGTTATAATACATGCTGTTCTATGCTTCTGCAGATTAATGTTATGCCTTATACTTATACAAGTTCTTGTATTTTTGTAGTTTTACCACACACAATTACTTCTGTAACCAATAAACCAATAAACAGGTTTTTGGACAATTGCTAGGCCTTGAAACTTCAAGCTCTTCTCTGACTTGTTGTGATATTGGTTAAAATGAAAAAAAACACTGCGTGTTTCCAATCCCACAGAGACACTATACAAAATGTTCACAAGGGCAGGTTTTTAATTTTTGCATGGTACACCCCACATACTGGCATCCACATGAGCATTCCAGCATGCTAACAATGTCCATGTGTTCATATCAATGATTTCCCAAAACACTGAATTCCCTATTATTAATATGGGACGGAACTAGGGGCATTGCTAGGGTCTGAAAACATCCGGGGCACATGCCCACTGTGCCATGCCCCTGTGAAACCACGCCCCCACCCAGTAAAGCTACACCCTATCGCCACTGGTAAGGCCTTTCATAGTGGTTATTAACCGCTTTCAGCAGTCCCCCTTTCACAATAGTTATTAACCCCTTTCAGCAGTCACCCCTTCAGTGAATGGGGGACTGCTGAAAGGGGTTAAGAACTACTGTGAAGGGCCTAGCCGTTTGAACAACCCCACAGATCATCCCCTCACCCCCCTTGTACTTGTTCCACTGATCTGTACTTGCGGGATGCGTAGGCATTAGTTCAGGCGCTTCGGTGCACAATGCCATCCTGCGGCGCGCAATCCCGAGAGACCCGTGACCTACAGTGGCGAGTCTCGACGGGATTGCGCAGCGCAGCACCAAAGTGACTGAACTCATGCCGGCGCAGCCCACTAGTAGCATAACAAGTACAGGGGGGGGGGGATGATGATCTTTGGGGTTGTCCAGGTTCAATCAATATTAAGGGGCCCTGGCACTGGACAAAACATTTTTTATTACTTCCAATATATTTTGTAGAAAAAAATGTGCATACTCGCAGTCAGCTAGTAAGGGATGAGATGCCCGAAACTATGGAACATGCTGTGGGTCATTGGGAATTTTTATGCAACTTGGGGAGATTTCTTTCCTCTCAACCAATAATAATTCCGGCTCCTTCCTGAATTTCATTGTGGGGTCTTTTTTTAAAATTCCTTAGTAACTTATATCTGACAAAAGATTATTCATTTCCCTATCATAATCTTGCCTCTCCAATACAACTATCCCCCCTCCCCCTTATCCGCTGGCTTGATCACAATCTTGTCAAGCTTCTGTTTCTTGATTAGATTGGAAATATTTTTTTCTAATTATTGTTATCAATCCCAATTTTTCCAAATGCTGTAATCTCCTCTTTCTGAATGCTTCAACACACTCATTTTGATTATTTCTTGAAAAAAATTTTTTTTTTAAATTGTATACATTTGTCCTCCACTGGAGTATGTCTCACAATCCTATACGACAATGCATATTTGTCAGTATGACATGAAGATGACAGGCATGGCTCTTAGATTCACTGCACACTTCAATTATTTGGGCAGTCACGGGGCCAAAACTGACCAAATAGCTCAAGTATGAACTCACCCTTACAGGTTGATGTTAGTGTCAAGAAGAAGCGCACTCCTTTTACACCCTTGTCAGCTGATTCCACATAGATGTCTACAGAACCTGTTCTATTAAACGCTTATAGAAGTAGAGCCACCCGACAGAGTGAAAAGGGTGTCAGCAGTAAGTTTGTGTTGATGTCACTGAATATTTTGCCCTTGCTCTGATCCATCAGAACAATAACCCCCAAAAAACAGATCCTGTCTGTGAAGCATCTGCCTTCACTCGGTCAGCATTTGGTCAGTAATCCATCAGTATTCAATTGTCCCTGCAGTGGAGGCTGAAGACACGTTGGAGGATCCGAACCGAGCTAAATAGAAAATTTAAGGGCAATCACCCTAGCGTGGCCATATTGAAAAAATGGTCGGATCTCAAGAGGAGGAATTTGGAGCAGATCACAGAGATCCGTGATAGAATATTCCCAGGTACAATGGTTACATTACTTTTGTATCTCTCACCAACATGCTGTAATGTATATATACAATTAGGAAAATAAGTATTCCAGCCCTTTAAAACAATTACTTAGTACCTGGTGCAACACTTACTAAATCAGCCGGTTACATCAAACATCACTATCAGCGAAAGTATTTATATTGACAGTGCGGATAACAAGAGAATCGCAAAGCACATACTCAAATCCATTTAAGATGATTATATAAAAACGCTTAATGTAAACGAACCTCTAGCGTCTAGAAAAAAAACTGGTAGTAATGCAAAAAGACATGTGGGCCGGATACAGAAATGTAATTCATTTAGCACTCTAACCCAAGTAGAAAGAAAAAGTATTTAATGAAATGAGAAAAAAAATGCTGTGCATTTTGAATTATTATACTACCGTGGAACCATATTGTGATCATACTCATAGTAGCGCTATGTAGCTTTGAGGGTGAGCGATCATCTTGTTATCCCCACTGTCAATATAAATACTTTCACTGATGGGCATATACTGATAGCAGAGACTGGTCTAGCTTCTGGCTTCTGCGATAGCCAAGCAACACAGGATCATGTGACCGGACTAGTGTATACTCCCATAGCCTTAGGCCACTCTGGCATGTGCAGTGTGCTCTCAGAGATGCCAATGCACATGTTATACTCTCATGATGGGCTCTGTGGTTCCTCCGACTTTCTCACATCATTTAGGTAATTTTAATGAATTATGTATTCAGCACATGTTCAGCTAATTGAATGATTATCACATATCATGAAATATGCACAAAATGCACTTTAAATTGAGCACAGTTTCCAATAAATGTAATACACATGGATGTTATATTGATGCACTAGATTTTTTTGTACATGTTTTATTAATGTATATCACATTTATTTGGCTTTATTATATTATTAAATAATCAAATAAGGTCTTGGAAGGACGTTAAAAGCAAAACAAAAAATCTTTATTATAAGTTTGCTATAAAATTAGGGGTGGTCAAATAAAGTGAGCCTATTGTATTGCTTGGCACTCACAAAAAATCGCTGTATTGCACCTCGGATGGTAAAATCTTTGATTATAGTGTAAAACATACTGGTGGTGCGTTGGAGGTAGATACTGAAGCCTCCTCCTCTGAGTGTGAAACAGAATCAGAGGTAGGGAGAGGTAGTGATAGATCACAATACGCCAGAAGACCATATTCAGCAAGAGGTAGAGGCAGAGGCAGACGGGGTAGAGGTGGTAGAGCTCAATCTGGGGGTTTTTTAGACAATACCCCCCCAGCATCCCAATATATGCTGAGAAACAAGAATTAGTATCTACCAGTCTAGCGAACATACAAGTGCCCTCTACACAAGCTGATGACTTACAAATTGTGAATCTGTCACCACGCACCTTCACACTTGCAGAGATGCAGATTTTACGTAGGGGTCTATCCTTTGTACCCCTGCGTAATTTTGATCTGTTTGAATGGGTGAAAGATGTAAATCTATTTGCCCGTAAATTAAAATGGCGGAAATTCTTTATGACACACGATCGTCGTAAATGTGAGGAATTGGGGATCACTGAACAGGATCTCCCTGATGTACAATTATTGGCTGATCTCTTTACTGAGGGCCAACGTGAGGTTGGCGAGGGCCCATTTACTAACTTAAGGCTCCCATCCACGAGAATGCCTCCTATTGGTGATAATACACCGATTGACACGTTTGTCACCATTGTTACCAAGAAACTACGTAAGGTAGCTGACTGCCATCAGCGATGTGATAATATACTACCAGAGGAAAGAAAAGCTCTGAGAGGTTTACAAGAAGATAAAGGGATCATAATAAAACCATCAGATAAAGGTGGTAATATTGTCATTTTAGACCATGCACAATATACATGTATGTGCAAGAAAATTCTGAATGACAAGGACACCTATAGAATACTACCCTCTGATCCCACTCAAACTTTTTATAATGAACTGCGTGTCATCCTCTCTAAAGCCCTTGAGAATAAACTAATCAATAAAGCTGAGTATGCTTTTCTTCTTCCCGATCACCCACTGATGGCAGTCTTCTATGCCTTACCTAAGTTACACAAAGGCCTGGATCCATTGAAAGGCAGACCTATAGTCTCTGGCATGGGGAGCCTAACAGCTAATATCAGCTCCTATGTTGATATAATATTGAGACCATTTGTTACCAGTCTGCCGTCATATATTCGTGACACTATGGACGTTCTTAGTCGTCTGAATGATGTTCAATGTGATCCCGGCACCTACCTGGCCAGTCTTGATGTGGAGGCCCTCTACAGTTCCATTCCCCATGAATTGGGATGTAGAGTGGTCTCCACATATTTACAACAGAGGGGTGAACACCTTAAACAACACAATGAGCTCATTATGGATTTGTTACAATTTATCCTCACTCATAATGTGTTCCTCTTCGATGGTCGGTATTTCCACCAGCTCAGGGGGTGGCGATGGGAGCCCGTGTGCCCCCACTTTCGCTAACCTCTACCTGGGCTGGTGGGAAAGAGAGGTTGTGTTCAGTGATGATCTTGTACATTTTACAGGATCGATTCCCCTTTGGATCAGATTCATTGATGATATTCTGATTCTATGGACTGAGAAGGAGGAATCTTTTAAGGACATGGTGACTGCATTGAACAATAACGTGCTTGGACTATTCTTTACATTTGAGATCAGTAATACTCGGATTTCCTTCCTTGATTTATCTATTTCATTAGATAGATCTGGTCAGATTATCACCAAGAATTTCAGGAAATCAACTGCCACCAACAATCTCCTGCAATGGGAGAGTGGTCATCCAGTAGTACTGAAAAAAGGAATCCCGAAAGGGCAATATCTGAGAATAAGAAGGAATTGTTCCAATCTATCAGATTTCAGAAAGGATGCTAAGGAGCTTAAAAATAGATTCCTGAACCGGGGCTACCCTGACAATACATTGAAACAAGCTTATCAACATTCTTTAAGTGTTAACAGGGAATCGCTCCTCACTCCGAAAATAAGATCAGGTGAGGGGGACAGCTTGCGTATTATTGGGACTTTTGATAAAGCCCATAATACAGTAAAACAGGTGCTGGAAGACAATTGGGACATCCTCCTTTCTGATCCTGATATTGGTAAGATCATCTCTCATAGACCGACAATCACGTACAGACGTAGTCAAAATTTAAGGGATCAACTGGTCCACAGTTTGTACAATAAACCAATACAAGAATCTTGGCTACACAATACATCTACTGGTACCTATCCCTGTGGCTCCTGTAAATTTTGTCGATATATTCTTAAAGGGAAAAACTTTAAGGATAGTAGTCAAGAAAGGGAATTTTACATCCGCTCCTATGTGAACTGTAAATCAGAAGGAGTGGTATACTTGATGACTTGTTCCTGTGGCATGAAATATGTTGGAAAGACCACTCGTGAATTGAGGCGGCGGATAGGGGAACATATCCTGGACATCCGCAAAGCCAAAGACACTCCGGTGGCACGACATGTTTCAGAGCAGCATGGTGGCAGATCAGACACGGTGAAATTTCAAGGCATCCAATTGATTAAGTCTACATCAAGAGGTGGTGATCTGGACCGTATATTATTACAAAAGGAGGCCAGATGGATATTCATGTTAAATACGATGAAACCATTTGGCCTTAATGAGGTTATATCATATACCCCATTTATTTAATCTGAGGGGTGTAAGTTGATGATATAACGATCTGGTGTAGGTTGTTATAAGTGTACGTGGTCCACTATATAATATCTTAGGGAACATGAGAAGAACTAACCTCTATATTCTGCTACAGTGGCTACACCTCTTCCTGATTCCATATTTACTTTGCTGCTATTGATACATTGTATTCTATCTGGATACTATATGTAATAATGTACTGCAGCCATGTATTGCAGGTGGATGTTCCACCAACGATCCACCTTGTTTAAACACTTCTGTTACCCAATCTTTATTTACATGCCCCTGTTATCTTACCGCCAGTATGTTCCCGTGTTTGTAATTTTTATGCTCAGTGCATGTGCACCACGGGGAGTACATTGTAACAACCATTGCAGCAGTCTTTGAATGGAACACTTACCTGTGGCTGTTTGCGATGTGTTGCCACTCCCAGTGGGCGGGGCGTCTGATGTAAAGCAGAGCGCGCGAACGGCCGCCTCGCGGCCACACTAGCGCCGATACTCTGTCTCTCCTCGTGACATATTGATGCCGACCCTCTGAACGGAGGGACTCGGCGTTAATCTCCTGTCCTGCTCCTGATGAATAGTGTATAAAACTCACTTAGAA
This sequence comes from Bufotes viridis, assembly GCA_033119425.1. NCBI lineage: Eukaryota > Metazoa > Chordata > Amphibia > Anura > Bufonidae > Bufotes > Bufotes viridis. Next base: position 212,828,552 of record CM065593.1, on the reverse strand, counting down.
ACGCGTCGAGCAGGGGACATGAACTGTATTAGGAGGAGACTACTTCCTAGGGTTTCTAGCTGTAATCACATTAGTGACTAGCCTCCGTTTAACCAGCTAATCTATGTGCTGGAATGATACACAACCAGCCTATGTTCAGCATCGTCTACATTGCTATGCTGGGTCATGTAGCTAGGTTATAGGTTGGCATGTAGGAACCCCATCACTATATACACCCTACAAAGTGACTCTGGAGTGTGCTGTTTTTGGCATTAGTGATACATTTTGCCAAGATGCACTTACATTAGTGCCAGCACAGAACAGAGCCAGGTGTCTATAGTAGTACTTTTTGTACTAAAAGGCGCTTTTGGCATTACATTGCTGAACACGCTATAAGTATCTTGCACATACCGAGGTGCAATACAGCGATTTTTTGTGAGTGCCAAGCAATACAATAGGCTCACTTTATTTGACCACCCCTAATTTTATAGCAAACTTATAATAAAGATTTTTTGTTTTGCTTTTAACGTCCTTCCAAGACCTTATTTGATTATTTGATTCATTAGGGACGTATATCCAATATACTCTGACGTATTTTTCAATTATTATATTATTACACTTGATTATGTAATTGATTAGACCTCAATTAGGGGACCTTTATATACTAGCACTGTTGCATTGTTTTGTATTACTGCTTTAAAAAGGTTCCATTGTGCGGACTGAAACGTTGCGTTGGTGTAAATAAAAGACAATAGTCACTGGAGGTGCTGTGGACCCACAGAAATATATACATATGTGTGTCTGTGTATATACATAAACTGCAATCATCATTCTGTATTCCAGTAAAAGGCCTCATACATCATTTCATTAGATACATCCCCCACTTAACTCCTTAACGCCCGATGACGTACATGTACGTCAGATCTGTACGTGACTTAAAGCCCAGTGACATCAATGTACTGCATGGTGATTAAAGGCGGGTAAAGGAGCTGCGCTCGTTGATCAGGGGCAAGGGTCCGGCAGCCACTGATAGCCAGACCCCTGCTGTATACGCCGTCATCGGTGAAATCACTGATGCCGGAACGTTAACCCCTGCATGGCCGTGGCCAGCGCTGAACGCGGAACGTTCAAGATTCAGACATGTGCTGCTGTGCTGCTGTGACGGGGACCCGATGGCAAGGAAGGTAGCCTTCCGGGAGTGCCTGTGAGATCCAGCCCCATGTATTACACCGGTAATACACTTACAGCCAATGCATTACATACAATACAGTATTGTAATACATTGTAAAGGTGATCAGACCCCCAAAAGTTGAAGTCCAATAGGGGGACAAAAAATAAACTGAAAACAATAGTTAAAAAAAATAAAGGTTTCCAAAAACAAATGTAATTCTCAAGTAAAAAAAATAAATAAATTTTTATGTATCGCCGCATCCGTATCGATCGGCTCTATAAAAATGTCACATGACCTAACCCCTCAGGTGAACACCATTAAAAAAATAAAAATAAAAAATGGGCTAAATAAACTATTTTTTGGGCATATTACAATACTAAAAGTGCCAGACCAAGCGATCAAAAAGGCGTATGACCCCCAAAATAGTACCAATCTAGCCGTCACCTCATCCCGCAAAAAATGAGTGCCTACCTAAGACAATCGCCAAAAAAATGAAACAAATATGCCTCTCAGAATATGGAGACACTAAAACATGATTTTTTTTCAGTTCAAAAGGACTATTATTGTGTAATACTAAAATACAAAAAAAAAGTGTACATATTAGGTATCGCCATGTCCATAATAACCAGCTGTATAAAAATATCACATGACCTAACCCCTCAGGTGAACACCGTAAAAAAAAAAGAAAATAGAACCTGTGTCAAAAAAAAATTCGACATCACAAAAAGCATAATACCAAAAGATCCAATTTTTAGTAAATTTGTTATTTAAAAAAAAAATAACAGTAACATTTTGTAACTGAATTTTACCACTGTCATGAAATATAGTATGTGACGAGAAAACAACCGGATACCGCACGTTTTGCGTGTTTTAAGCAGCCAATAAAGGTGCAGGTAAGTGTTGCCCTCACTTTAATGCCAGTAGCCATGTTGGCTGCTGGTATTACAGTGATTGGCTGGTCGGAACGCGTCATCGGGTGCTATATAGCACTCGATGACACATGTTTGACTCAGACATAGACAGGGAGAGCAGAGCGTAGGAAGGGAAAGACAGTGTAGGGAGCGATTTTCACAGTTTTTATTCTGAGAAAGCTTGTCCAATACCCAAAAGTCCTTTCAAGGACTACTGTGTGTGTTTGTGTGTGTGTTTTAGAGCAACAATCTGTTTACCTCCTGCAGTCTCAGGGACAGTGCTTCAGAAGGGACAGATGCAGGGAGAGACATTTGCTGTTTTTACTACCAAAAGCTTTTCAAAGACCCCAAAGTCCTTTGAAGGACTGCTGTGTGTGTTTGACAGCAGCAAGATATTTTTATTTACACCTATTAGTGACATATACTGTACATCATCCACAGACTGTGTCTTTAATAATCTATGCCACATCTAGTGTCCATACTGTGTGGCTTTGTGTAACCAATACTGTAGAACATCTGCAAACAGTGTCTGTATTACAAATTCCAATAATCTAGGCCTAATATAGTGTCCATAATCTGTGGTGTTCTGTAACCAATACTGTAGAACATCTGCAAACAGTGTCTGTATTACAAATTTAAATAATCTAGGCCTAATTTAGTGTCCATAATCTGTAGTGTTCTGTAAATATTGTAGAACATCTGCAAACAGTGTCTACATTACAAATTCCAATAATCTTGGCCTAATATAGTGTCCATATTCTGTGGGTTTCTGTGACATATACTGTCCTGCATCTGAAAACTGTGTCTTTAGTGAACAGTAAAACAATCTGCACCACATCTAGTGACAAAACCATTAATATGAAGAAGGCGAGCACTAGGGGACAGGGAAGTGGGCGTGATGCTGATGGTGCACGCAGAGGCCGTGGCCCTGTGCACAATGAAACTGTGCCTGCTGCCAGTACACCATAAAAAAGAATAGTTGGTCAGTTGGATTGCTGAAGATAATGCTTCCAGTCGGTTAAGCACCACTCTTTCATCCAGTCTCTGTAACCAGGAGTCTGGTCAACTGATTCCTCACTCTGATCATTCATCCTCCCACCATGAAGAGGCTTGCCAAATGAGTGATCCCACACTCGGATATTCCGAGGAGCTCTTTACTGCACCACTATTAGATTTTGCCCTCTCGCCGAGCATGCTGGAATGGGACCTGAGATATTGTGCCCTGATTCCCAAACTCTTGAGCCTTCACAGTCTCAAGAAGATGATGGTGGTGAACGGCAATCATTCGTTCAAGAGGTAGATGATGATGAGACATAGTTGTCAATCACTGAGTTTGTGTTTAGGTCAAGTCAGGAGGATGACCAAATTCAAATTCAAATTTTATTTGTCACATGCGAAATCATACAGTATGACATGCAGTGAAATGCTTTTTTATGACTCTCTTACCATTTCAGTAAAAGTAGAATAAAATGAAAAATAATAAAATATAAAATATAAAATATAAAATATATGCACTGTATATATGACTGATATGCATAGTGCAAACAATTGTGCAAACAATGTGATTGTGCAAATGACGGATGAGGTAGTGACGTTGAATAATAAATGTATTGGGGTAGTTGTGTGGGGGGGTAAGTCCAGAAGACCAGTACTAATTGTGTTGGTTAAGGGCCCGAATGGCCTGCGGGAAGAAGCTCCTCCTCATTCTCTCTGTGTTCGCCTTCAGGGAACGGAAACGTTTCCCTGACCTTAACATAGAGAACAGTCCATTGTTGGGATGGTTGAGATCTTCCATTATCTTCCTGGCTTTGGTCCAGCACCTCTTGCTGTATATAGAGTCCAGGTCAGGAAGCTCAGTGCGGATGGTTCGTTCGGCCGAGCGCACCACCCTCTGAAGAGTTTGTCTGTCCTGTTTAGTGCAGTTCCCAAACCAGGCTGTGATGCTTCCCGTCAGGATGCTCTCAATGGTGCAGGTATAGAAGGACTTTAACACCTTTGAGGGCAGTTTGAAGTCCTTCAGGCGTCTGAGATGGTAAAGACGCTGCCGGCGTGAGGAAGTGGAGGAGGAGGTGGTGGACGATAAAGTCACTGACCCAAAATGGGAAGGTGAAAAGCCGAGTGAGGACAGCAGTACAGAGGGGGAGGGATCCGCAGCACCGCAACAGTCTGGAAGAAGCAGTGGGGTTGCAAAAGGGAGAAGTCAGCCCACACAAAACAGGCCCGTATTCATTACACCAAGCACCCCCATGCGTAAATCTTCCTTGCCAAGGGGTAGGTGTTCCGCAGTATGGAGCTTTTTTGAGGAAAGTGCAGTGAATGTGCCATACCAAAATGAGCCAGGGCGTGAACACTAGGAACCTCACCACTACCAGCATGATCCACCACATGGCATCCAAGCACCCTAATAAGTGGGCCGAACACCTGGGTCCACAATCTGGGTCTGCGGGTCACACCACTGCCTCCTCTAAACCTGGACCTTCGCATGAACCATCAGCAACAACATCCACTTCCCTGTCCCAGCGCAGCGTCCCAACGTCGACAACGCATGCATTTGAATGCAAGTGCAAATACCCACCCACCCACAGGCCATAGCAATAAATGCACAACTTTCAAAATTACTGGCCCTTGAAATGTTGCCATTTAGGCTTGTGGACATAAGGCCTTCCGCAGCCTGATATCGGTAGCCGTCCCTCAGTACGCAGTCCCAAGCCAACACTATTTTTAACAGTGTGCCGTGCCCGCCTTCACCAGCATGTGTCCCAGAACATCACCCTTGCCCTGCCCATGGACATATGGACAAGTGCTGGTGGCCAGGGACATTACATTTCCTTCACCGCACACTAGGTGAATGTTGTGCAGGGCGGGAGTGAGTCGTACCCTGGGATGGCACAGGCGCTACCTACGCCCATGATTGTGGGCCTTACGTCCATCAGGGTCTCCGCCGGCAGCTATGTTACTAACTTCAACCCCCACTTCTCCTCCTCTGCCGCCTCCTCCTCCACTTCCAGCAGCAGTCAGCCCTTTGTCTCTAGCTGGAAGCAGTGTAGCACTGCTGTGGGTAAGCTTCAACAGGCCGTGCTGAAGCTGATCTGCTTAGGGGAAAAACAGCACACCGCCACAGAACTGTGGCAGGGTATAAGATACCAGACTGAGCTGTGGCTCTCGCCACTGAACCTAAAATCAGGCATGGTTGTGTCTGACAATGGCTGTAATTTGGTGGCGGCTTTGGAGCTCGGCAACCTGACTCACATCCAATGCCTAGCCCACGTCTTAAACTTAGTGGTTTAGAGGTTTATCAAAACCTACCCAAATTTGCAAGAGCTACTAGTGAAGGCGTGCCGTGTGTGTGCCCATTTCCGAAAGTCATCCACAGATTCAGCCGGTCTGTCAACACTGCAGCAGTGCTTGTGGCTTCCCGCTCACCGATTGTTGTGTGATGTGAGCATGCGCTTGAACTCTACGTTCTACATGTTGGCCAGGCTTTGTGAGCAATAGAGGACAGTTGTGGAAGGACAGCTGCAACATGGTCGTCCCCTTTCTAGTCAACTGCCACTATTCACAAGCGAGGAGTTGGCATTGATGTCAGACCTCTGTGAGGTTTTAAAAAACTTTGATGAATGCACACAGATGGTTAGTGGCGATAACGCTATTATCAGCGTAACCATCCCACTGCTGTGTCTACTCAAACAATCGCTGCTCACAATTAAGGAGGATGCTCTAAATGTTGCAGACGAAGAAATGGGGGAGGGCATTACACAGGGTGATAGCCAGACCACTGACAGTTCGTCTTCTCAGCGCAAATTCGACCTTAAAGAGGAGGAGTAGTAGGAGGAGCTTAAGACAGTTACCTCTGCTACAGAGGGTAGTACCCATAGAACTTTAATTCCATCTGTTCAGTGTGGATGGGCAGAAGAGGAGGATAAGGAGATGGAGAGTCATCCTGATGTTGACATCAACTACTTCCCTGTTGGTACTCTGACACAAATGACTGACTTCATGTCAGGCTGCCTTTCCCTCAACTCTCGCGTTATACGCATTTTAGATTACACAGATTACTGGGTGTTCACCATTCTTGACCCCAGCTACAAAGAGAACTTCTCATCTCATCTTCATGTGGTGGAGAGGACGAGTAAAATGGTTCAATACCAGAAGGTACTTTTTGAGAGATTGCTCCAACATTTTCCATCTGACAACACGGTCGGCAGAGCCCATACTTCCTTAAGCAACCGAGGACGAGAGACAAGGGGAACACACAGCAGTTCCAACAAAGGCAGGGCAACACTCACCAAGGCATGGGACACTTTCATGACACCTTGCCAGCAACCTCACCCTGAAGCGCAGCCTATTTGTACAAGGAGGGAAAGGTTTTGGAAGATGGTGAAGGAAAACATAGCAGACCGTGTCAGCATCCTAAATGAATCATCAGTGTCTTACAACTACCGGGTGCCCAAGCTGGATACGTGGCATGAACTTGCGCTCTATGCCTTGGAGGTGCTAGACTGCCCTGCCGCCAGCATTTTGTATGAGCCTGTATTTAGTTATGCTGGTGGCATTATAATAGATAAGCGTATCCGCTTGTTCACTGCAATGCTGACAGGTTTACTCAGATAAAAAGGATTGGATTGCCCCTAACTTCTCAACTCCACCAGAGGAGAACTGAGCTGATGATGAACATAAAGGCAATTTCAATCTATCATTTATATTGTACTCAATCTACTGTAGTGTATTCTCATGCACCTTTTCCATCACAAAAAAAGAGTATATAGTTGAATCTTGTTTTCTCCTCCTCCTCCTCATCCAGATTGTATATATTCCCTCCACTCTAATTTTTTTATAGTGTCAGCTCAAGTGCAGGACCTCAACTCTAATTTTTTTATAGGGTCAGCTGAACAGCATGCACTGACATATAATGTTTTAGAGCATCATTTGAACAGCATGCACTCGCATATAATGTTTTAGAGCATAAGCTGAACAGCATGCACTTACATATAATGTTTTAGAGCATCAGCTGTACAGCATGCTCTCACATATAATGTTTTAGAGCATCAGCTGTACAGCATGCTCTCACATATAATGTTTTAGAGGGTTATTTCAACAGCATGCACTCGCATAAAATATTTTAGAGCATCAGCTGAACAGCATGCTCTTGCATATAATGTTTTAGAGCATCAGCTGTACAGCATGCACTCTCATATAATATTTTAGAGTGTCAGCTGAACAGCATGCATTCGCATAAAATGTTTTACAGCCTCAGCTCACCTGCAGGCACTTGCATATAATGTTTTACAGCATCAGCTCACCAGGAGGCACTAGCATATAATGTTTTAGAGCATCAGCTTACCAGCAGGCCCTCGCCCCTAATGTTTTAGAGGGTCAGCTCAGCAGCAAGCCCTTGCCCCTAATGTTTTAAAGTGTCACCAGCAGGCCCTTGCTCCAACTGTTTTTGAGGGTCACCAGCAGGCCACCAATCAATATTTTTCAAGGGTGTGCAATAAAGGGTGTATTGTAGTGCAGGTTCCTTGTAATTTTTGACAGCCCTTTCACTTGCATAGGCTTTATGAGTCCCACTGCCTGAACAATTGTACCGCAATGCGATTGAGGCCCTCCTTTTTTTGGCAGCACTTGCACTTTATATACAATTGAATATACAAACAAACAATTTTTCCTGTAAAGATTTTTTTTTTTTTTTTTGGGGGGGGGGGGGGGGTTGTGCATATTTTTGTCAGTCTGGAAATGTGGCCCACAACTCGGACAACATTATTCCCAGCAGCCACCTGGGAGTCCAAGATGCATCCAGACATCGGTGTTTCTGTCACTTTCTGACCTTTTCCAATGGACCAGGCACCCTCCCCTCTTCAGAGCAGGGGGTTCCTGGTTGTCTCCAATTGACTTCCATTATACTCGGGTGCTCTGCTGAGCACACAAATATAGCAATGTGTTGCGAATACTTTGGTGCTCGATCATCAATAGTTACTACCACATAAAGTGACACATGTCAGATTTGCTAAAAATTTGAAAAATGGCCCGGTCATTAAGGGTTGAATTTGCATTTGTTATAAGTTGTTTGCCTAAATTCTGAACGTTGTGTGATTACAGGGGTTCCAGGTCCCACTGTGAGCCGCTGACCTTCAACAGAAAAAATTGAGGTTATGGTGGTCTCTGCAGAGGAGGATGAGGGAGAGCAGGCTGGACCCTCCCAGCATACAGATGCTCCACCACCACCTGATGTGGGAGAAAATGTGGCGGTGGAGGCCTGAAGAGACTGGTCCCTCTCACCATCCACATTTACACCCCCCCCCCCGCCCCAGCTCCTGATGAGTAAGAAGAGGAGGAGGATATCACCTGCTCCCAGAAGGAGGGTAAATATGTGCACACAGCAATATAATTATGTATCCATAACATTTAAGAAAACAAAAGGCATTAATGAAGGGAAAAACAAACACTACAGTAATACAAAACAACAACACTAGGCACTAACTCTGTAATTTACATCAAAATCATTAACTAACCAACTAAAATCACATTATACTTTACATAACTATCAAAAACTAGCCAACTAAATACCATTATATTCTACTGAACTAGCACTAATTAAGCAACTAAATAACATTATACTGTACTATTCTGAACTATCACTAACTAATCAACTATATAATTATCGCAAATGTCATAAACAAATTAATTTTTATGTAAATCTTGCTTTAACAAATGCTCCACACAATGCACTAATTACCTCAGAATCTTAATTTAAGGTATTTGAATTTTTTTTAATCCTAACAGTTCTCGGTAAATAAAAATAAAAAATTATCCAGCAGCAGCAAGACGACGAAGACGCAATGCTGGAGATAAAATACCAGCAAAAAAAAAACATTCTGGAGCAGCAAAGGCGGTTATATATCAGTGGCAGCTGGATAATAAGTTGCATCAGCTGGTGGCGAGGCACCGTAAGAGGTGCCTGGAGTTGCTGGACCGTCATAAGCAACTAAAAGAGTTGCCTTAGAGGCATATTTTGTCATCAACATTGATAATATATATTTTTTTAAGTTCCAACTTATGCTTTCGCTTTTTGATATTGTTATGTTTTTGAATAATTTTAACCTATAAGGTTGAAGGAAGGCCCCTTTAGTCCTGGGGCAAACTCGTCAGGATCAGGACAGACAGCAGCAGCAGGTAAAGGTAACAGTGGAGTAAACAGCCTACACAAAACTCAGCAGGATCAGGTCAGACAGTAGCAGCTGCAGGTACATTGTAATGGTGTAGTATAAGGCCTACACATAGCTCCACCACACTCATCAGGACAGACATCAGCAGGTAAATGGTAACGGTGTAGTATAAGGCCATATACATAGCTGGGCCAAACTCAGTCAGGACAGACAGGAGCCGTTTTTTTTTGTTTGTAAAAACGAATGGGCCCCTGCCATACTGGGGAAGCATGTTCTTTGTTGGCAGCAGGAATGTGTTCCCATGCATACAAATTTCAATACATTTTAAGATTGTAAAGCACACAAGAAATTTTAAAAAAAAATATATAATTTATATATATATATATATATATATATATATATATATATATATTGTGGCAATGTGAACACGGATGTGTGCAGTGAAGCCCCAGGGAAACCATCAGACATGGCTGTTTGCACCGAGAGCGTGTCACCAAGGTGCCTGGCCTTGGTGGAGTGAAAGCCCAAGTTAAGTATTAGTATAGCTGGCTCAGCCAGTTCCAGGGCGGGCTTTTACTGGGAACAGGTAATGTGCTGGGTGGGTGCCTGTTCCCCATGCTCCAGTCCGGGATTTTGGACAATGCCCATGTCCAGGGATTCTATTTAATCCTCTTGTTGGACATGGGTGGGGTCCCACTCTGGAGAGAGTTTTGGAGACAGAGTTTGGCAGAGGCTCTGTGTGAGTGGTCTCGGCCAAGTTGGCTGAGGGGCCACGGGGCTAAGCGATAGCCTGGAATTGGGGGACACAGCGACGCCTGGAAGGGTCGCAGGGCCACAGTCAGGAGGACTGGTGAGCCTGAATTCCCCAACGGACATTGAACTGAGACTGTGTGTGAACAGTGCTCTGAACAGCCAGGATGCTGTGGGACATTGGGCTGGAGGAAGCCGCATTGGTTCACAGAGTGTGAAATGTACCCACTAGGTGAGTGAGGGATCAAAATAATATGTTTAGTTAGAGCCTAGCCGGGCCAGTGTTTATTGTTTTGTACCTGTTGTTTTGTTTGAAAAGACTGCCAAATAAATGCACTGTTTGGACATGAAATCCGTTGTCCGGAAGGAAGTTTGTGTGAATGATCCCCGAGACCAGAGCTAACCCCCCGCATTTGGTGTCGGATGCGGGCAAGTCGTCCCTGCTGGAAAAGGCAAAGCGTTGCTGGAGGCAACAAACAAGCAGAAAAAGCAGGTGCTGCTGAATGCTATTTTTTTGACGGTGAGAAAGCTTAAAGAGACTGTTATGTCTGCGGTGCAGTGCTGAGATTGTCTCTACAGGGAGACACCTGGAGACTGGTCTCAGGTTAAAGTGGACGTGTTAAGAAGAAGAAGGGGGGAAAAAAAAAAAAAAAAAAAAAAAAAAGAATTTTTTTTTCCTGGTGTCTGGACTGTCTGTTGCTATGGGGTGGATGGAGGATCTCGCCGAGCAGCTGAGGCAGGCCAATTTGGAGGCTAACCAAAGGCACCTGAAGTGGCAACAGGAGCATGAAAAGCTCATGGAGCAGTTTGGCCGACCAAGGGAAGTCCTAACCCAAGGTCTAGGCATTTCCTGTGGTAACCACTGTGCTGAGGAACTGCAGGCTCACAGGATGCGTTTGGATGCAGAGGGGGAGGCTTTGAGGGCGCAATTGCAGTTGGCCCTGGAGAGAAAGCCTTCAAATCTGAATGGACAATTTGTAAAAGTCCAAAGTGTTGGTGATGCGGCTGGAAAACCAGACGAAAAGGTGTTGGGTGCCGTTGCCAAGGGCAACCGTCGGGAAGAAAAGAAGAGGGAGAGCGGTGCGGCTCTCAAGAGTTCAAGTGTTTGCGGCATACAGAGTCCTAGAGAGGATATGCGGAGGAGCAGTAATGCGGTTGCTAGGTGCAACCAACCACTACAGAGTGCAGCTGGATGGCAAAAGAGAGAGTGCTGCTGGAGATGCCGTCAAGTCACAGAGTGTGCACCTGATTGTCCTATGGCCAGGAGTCAGGTAACCAGGAATCAAAGGCTGGAGGTTCCTAATGTCCAGGAGCAGGACGGTGACCTTGGGGAAGATGTTCCTGGAACTCCCTCATCGCCTGGGACTGCCGAACCCATGACATCTGAGGGTAAGACTGTTCCGATTATTACTCCGTGTGTTGCAGAGGGTCAGGTGATCCTGGTTCAGACCAGCCCGGTGGCTGAGAACTGTGTGCGGGACATTCATGGGGATAGCATGAACTGTCCGGTGGCTCTCACGGCGTGTGAGACTCCAGTGCAAACAGGGACTCGAGAAATTCGTGATGCAGTTTCACGTATATCTGATATGTTGTTTGGCCAGGATATTGAATCGTTGCTGTGGGGTAAGGCAGACCCATCTGCAGGAAGTGACGAGGCTCCTGCAGAATCGGTAGCGACCCCTTTAAGTGATGTGACCATTAAAAACAGTGGCGCTGATAAGGTGCAAAGCGATTGTGCCAAGTTTGCGGAAATGTCAAATGAAAGTATGATGCCATGTGATGTTGATATGCATTTTCCACTGCAGGGTGTGACCAGGGGAGAAGTGCTCCCTGTAGGTAAAAATGTAAAAGTTGGAAAAATGCCGATAAATGTTGAGAGCACAGAGTTGGGGGAACCCACTGTAGTGAATGTGCAGGAAACAGTGGCTAGAGAAGTGTCCAAGGTGGGGATTAGCTCAGCAGTGCCCCTTGAGGGCAGGATTGAGAATGACATGAGCGGTATATATGACGCATGTGCTGTGACCGATAGCAACTCAGAGAGAGAGGCTGCCATGTTGAGGTCTGGCCAAACTGATATGGTTACTGGTAGCAACCAGACGATAGTTATACCTGACGTGACGAGAGGCGAGTGGGGAGATGGCGGCCTAGTGTCTGAGACCCATACCCAGGCAGGGCTAGATGACAGGACATGTCAGTACAGCTGCAATCATGAAGACGGTTTCTCTCTCCCTACATGGTCCCTAGGTACAATAGCGAAGGGACTACTGCCTGATGCCCAGAAGAAAATGAAAGTCTCCAGAAAGTTACACAAGCCTGTAGTAGACACTGACAAAAGTCTTGGCGAGGTCCTAGGAGATACTCCTACGTCTGGTACTGCTGCAGAACAGAGTAAAGAGCCGCTGGATCCAGAGGCCAAAAGGGAGTGCATCCAACAAGCTGATGCGAAAAACTCAAATAGAAGCGGAAATTCTCCAACTTCAAGAGGAACTTGCAGTTTCTGAGCGATCCAGACTTCATGCAGAGCAGGAAAGAGATGAACTGGCTGATGAGGTCTTAAACAGTGCCTCAGAAAAATCTGCCCTCTTGGAGGAGCAAAGACATTTGGAAGCCAGTATGGCGCAACTTCATCAAGAGTTGCGTGATCGAATAGTGGACCTGGACAACCAGAGACAAACTGTGTCTAGATTGGAGAAGAAACAGAAGAAGTTTGACCAGCTCCTGGCTGAAGAGAAATATGTTGCGGCCCGATATGCCGAAGAACGTGACCGAGCGGAGGCTGATGCTCTGGAGAAAAGTCCAAGGCCATCTCCTTGGCTAGAGCCCTTGAAAAAGCGCTTAAGGAGCGAGGTGAATTGGAGAGGCTGAACAAGCAACTCAGAGCAGAGTTGGAAGTTCTCAGGAGCTCAAAAGATAAAGTCTATGAGTTGGAGAGGCCTAAGCGTGCTCCTGCGCAGCAGGTGGAAGAGAATGAGATACCTGAAGAGGAAGATTCTCTAAAAGATGCCAAGAAGGCAGAGCCTGTTAAGAATGGGTCTGGAGATGGTGGCGCTGTGGTGCCAGCCGAGGCAGAGAAGAAGATGGATGATGTATCTGCTGAACCAGATGAAGGTGCTGAGGTGGATGCAAAAGCCCAGGGACTCGTGGCGGTGTGTGGCCAGGATCTGGTCATGAGAGACATTCCCTCTGCTGTCAATGCCTTCCACAAAGCCAGCAGTCTGCTGGGGAAGAAATACGGGGGGACCGACGACCAGTATGAGGGTCCTGTCTACTCCGATGGGCTGGCTCTCCTGAATCCTATCCGAAGGGAGAACCATATCCGGGGTGAATCTCTGCAGGGATTGCCAGAAGACGACGAGTCTGGTGAAGACCCTGATGTACCCCGTACCTCCAACCATGATGAGAAAGAGGAGGAGTTAAGAAATCAAGTATATGATGCCGTGTCCAAGAAGGATGAGAAGGCTAATCAACTGAATGAAGACTCCAAAAGAGACTCAAAGGCTAAAGAAGCTAAGGCCGATGAGTTGGAGTGGGAGAAATCCTGGTATGCTCCAGAGACCAAAGAGAAGGATGAAGAAGAATCTGCTGAAGTGGGGCGTGCCACTGAAGAAGCAGAAGACTCTGAAATTGGAGCCAAACTTGACGTAACCCCTGTGGGGAGTAAAGGAAAAAGAAAGACGCTATTTGTTGATAAAATAAAGAGACAAAAAGAGGCAAGTCTTAAGAAGCGTGCTCGGTTGAAGCAGCTGTGTAAGAAAAAGGGAGAGAGAGATATAAAAATAGAAAGAGAGGGTCTGCCTGTCCCATGGAATTGGGAACCTCTTAGACACTATCTCTTTGGCAAGACGTCAATGTGGGTGACAACCCAAGCCTTGCTGGCTTGGGTATGGCAAAATAAAGGGAAAATGATGACGCTGACCACATCTTCCAGAGGGAATGTTGAGACAGAGGCTAGAAAAGGGCGGATGCCCTGTCAGGAGCATCCGGTTGGTGTATGTGTTCACCCCCACCGGTGTGAACAGAGGGGTGGGATATGTGGCAATGTGAACACGGATGTGTGCAGTGAAGCCCCAGGGAAACCGTCAGACAGGGCTGTTTTCACCGAGAGCGTGTCACCAAGGTGCCTGGCCTTGGTGGAGTGAAAGCCCAAGTTAAGTATTAGTATAGCTGGCTCAGCCAGTTCCAGGGCGTGCTTTTACTGGGAACAGGTAATGTGCTGGGTGGGTGCCTGTTCCCCATGCTCCAGTCCGGGATTTTGGACAATGCCCATGTCCAGGGATTCTATTTAATCCTCTTGTTGGACATGGGTGGGGTCCCACTCTGGAGAGAGTTTTGGAGACAGAGTTTGGCAGAGGCTCTGTGTGAGTGGTCTCGGCCAAGTTGGCTGAGGGGCCACGGGGCTAAGCGATAGCCTGGAATTGGGGGACACAGCGACGCCTGGAAGGGTCGCAGGGCCACAGTCAGGAGGACTGGTGAGCCTGAATTCCCCAACAGACATTGAACTGAGACTGTGTGTGAACAGTGCTCTGAACAGCCAGGATGCTGTGGGACATTGGGCTGGAGGAAGCCGCATCGGTTCACAGAGTGTGAAATGTACCCACTAGGTGAGTGAGGGATCAAAATAATATGTTTAGTTAGAGCCTAGCCGGGCCAGTGTTTATTGTTTTGTACCTGTTGTTTTGTTTGAAAAGACTGCCAAATAAATGCACTGTTTGGACATGAAATCCGTTGTCCGGAAGGAAGTTTGTGTGAATGATCCCCGAGACCAGAGCTAACCCCCCACAATATATATATACACACATATACACACACATGGCACAGCACAGCCTTAAGAAAATGTATGTTTATTCAACCAAAAGCGATGTTTCAGTCCACACAATAGGATCGTGCTCAAGCAGTGACAAAAGTGAATGGTGCCAAGTACAAATACAAACTAATGTGATTATTTAATGAAAACTATTAATAATATAATTTGATTCATAATGTGCCTGAAACTAAAAAATAATGTAAAAAAAAAATATCTATATACAAGTATCCATACTGTGAAGAGATAAATAATTACCATTAAAGTATGTGAATTCATATTATCTGCTTAATTAATTAAATTTCAATAAAAAAAAAACAAATATCAAAAAGCAATTTTGTCACTAAAATATCAGCTGTACTGTTTAAAAACATAATAGAGGGGACCAAGAACTAACCAGCATGGATTCAATATAGCGTCTCGTTTGGTTAACTGCGCATGTTGGCGCATTGCTTCCGCATTACATAAAGAAAAATGTGATGAAATAATGTGATCGCATCGAAGAAGGAACACACACAGGCCGCGAATGTCCAAAGACAGGGCATTCACATGATAACAGATCACCTGTTCATACCAGAAACAGAACATAACTCAACATGATCAGGACAGACAGTAGCAGCAGGTAAATGGTAATAGTCAAGTCTAAGGCCTCTTTCACACGGGTGTCATGTTTGACGCCCGGATAAGAGGTGGGTGCGTTGCTGGAATATGCGCGTTTTTCCAGCGTGGGTGCAAACGTTTTTTAACGCGTTTTGCATGCGCGTGAGAAAAAACGCCATGTTTGGTACCCAACCCGAAGTCGGACTTCATCACTGAAGTCCGGTTTCGGGTCTTATGGAGAATTGATTATTTTCCCTTATAACATGGTTATAAGGGGAAATAATAGCATTCTTAATAAAGAATGCATTGTAAAATGAAGTGGAAGGGGTTAAAAATAATAAAAGTTAACTTACCTTAGCCACTTGATCGCGTAGTCGCGATCTCTCCTCTCTTTCCCTGCATCAGCTAAGATCTACAGGACCTGTGATGACGTCACATCACATGGTCCAATCACATGGTCCATCACCATGGTAAGATGGACCATGTGATTGGATCATGTGATGTGACGTCATCACAGGTCCTGTAGATCTTAGCTGATGCAGGGAAAGAGAGGAGAGATCGCGACTACGCGATCAAGTGGCTAAGGTAAGTTATTTTTTTATTATTTTTAACTAGAGATGAGCGAACACCTGGATGTTCGGGTTCGAGAAGTTCGGCCGAACTTCACGAAAATGTTCGGGTTCGGGATTCGAACTCGACCCGAACTTTATCCCGAACCCGAACCACATTGAAGTCAATGGGGACCCGAACTTTTAGGCACTAAAAAGGGTGTAAAATAGTCCAGGAAAGGGCTAGAGAGCTGCCAAAGGCAGCAAAATGTAGTAAATCCTCTGCAAACAAATGTGGATAGGGAAATGAATTAAAATAAAATAAATAAAAATTAACCAATATCAATTGGAGAGAGGTCCCACAGCAAGGAATCATGCGTCATATCACTCACCACTGGAGAAGGCCACTCTCATTTATTTCGGACCAGCACCCAGACAGAGGATACAGTTCCCACAGCAAGGAATCATGCCTCATATCAACCACCAACGGAGAAGGCCACTCTCATTTATTTCGACCCAGCACCCAGACAGAGGAGAGAGGTCCCACAGCAAGGAATCATGCGTCATATCAACCACCAACGGAGAAAGCCACTCTCATTTATTTCGGCCCAGCACCCAGACAGAGGAGAGAGGTCCCACAGCAAGGAATCATGCCTCAAATAAACCACCACCGGAGAAGGCCACTCTCATTTATTTTGGACCAGCACCCAGACAGAGGATACAGGTCCCACAGCAAGGAATCATGCGTCATATCAACCACCACCGGAGAAGGCCACTCTCATTTATTTGGCACCAGCACCCAGACAGAGGAGAGAGGTCCCACAGCAAGGAATCATGCCTCATATCAACCACCACCAGGAAAAGGCCACTCTCATTTATTTTGGACCAGCACCCAGACAGAGGATACAGGTCTCACAACAAGGAATCATGCCTCATATCAACCACCACCGGAGAAGGCCACTCTCATTTATTTTGGACCAGCACCCAGACAGAGGATACAGGTCCCACAGCAAGGAATCATGTTTCATATCAACCACCAACGGAGAAGGCCACTCTGATTTATTTCGGCCCAGCACCCAGACAGAGGAGAGAGGTCCCACAGCAAGGAATCATGCCTCATATCAACCACGACCGGAGAAGGCCACTCATTTATTTTGGACCAGCACCCAGACAGAGGATACAGGTCCCACATCAAGGAATCATGCCTCATATAAACCACCACCGGAGAAGGCCACTCTCAGTTATTTCGGCCCAGCACCCAGACAGGGGAGAGAGGTCCCACAGCAAGGAATCATGCCTCATATCAACCACCAATGGAGAAGGCCACTCTCATTTATTTCGGCCCAGCACCCAGACAGAGGAGAGAGGTCCCACAACAAGGAATCATGCGTCATATCAACCACCACCGGAGAAGGCCACTCTCATTTATTTCGGCCCAGCACCCAGACAGAGGAGAGAGGTCCCACAGCAAGGAATCATGCCTCATATCAACCACCACCGGAGAAGGCCACTCTCATTTATTTTGGACCAGCACCCAGACAGAGGATACAGGTCCCACAGCAAGGAATCATGTGTCATATCAACCACCACCGGAGAAGGTCACTCTCATTTAATTAGTACCAGCACCCAGACAGAGGAGAGAGGTCCCACAGCAAGGAATCATGCCTCATATCAACCACCAACGGAGAAGGCCACTCATTTATTTTGGACCAGCACCCAGACAGAGGATACAGGTCCCACATCAAGGAATCATGCCTCATATCAACCACCACCGGAGAAGGCCACTCTCAGTTATTTCGGCCCAGCACCCAGACAGAGGAGAGAGGTCCCACAGCAAGTAATGATGCCTCATATCAACCACCAATGGAGAAGGCCACTCTCATTTATTTCGGCCCAGCACCCAGACAGAGGAGAGAGGTCCCACAACAAGGAATCATGCGTCATATCAACCACCACCGGAGAAGGCCACTCTCATTTATTTCGGCCCAGCACCCAGACAGAGGAGAGAGGTCCCACAGCAAGGAATCATGCCTCATATCAACCACCACCGGAGAAGGCCACTCTCATTTATTTTGGACCAGCACCCAGACAGAGGATACAGGTCCCACAGCAAGGAATCATGCGTCATATCAACCACCACCGGAGAAGGTCACTCTCATTTAATTAGTACCAGCACCCAGACAGAGGAGAGAGGTCCCACAGCAAGGAATCATGCCTCATATCAACCACCAACGGAGAAGTCCACTCTCATTTATTTTGGACCAGCACCCAGACAGAGGATACAGGTCCCACAGCAAGGAATCATGCGTCATATCAACTACCACCGGAGAAGGCCACTCTCATTTATTTCGGCCCAGTACCCAGACAGAGGAGAGAGGTCCCACAGCAAGGAATCATGCCTCATATCAACCACCACCAAGAAGGCCACTCTCATTTATTTTGGACCAGCACCCAGACAGAGGATACAGGTCCCACAGCAAGGAATCATGCCTCATATCAACCACCACCGGAGAAGGCCACTCTCATTTATTTTGGACCAGCACCCAGACAGAGGAGAGAGGTCCCACAGCAAGGAATCATGCCTCATATCAACCACCACCGGAGAAGGCCACTCTCATTTATTTTGGACCAGCACCCAGACAGAGGATACAGGTCCCACAGCAAGGAATCATGCCTCATATCAACCACCACCGGAGAAGGTCACTCTCATTTAATTAGTACCAGCACCCAGACAGAGGAGAGAGGTCCCACAGCAAGGAATCATGCCTCATATCAACCACCAACGGAGAAGTCCACTCTCATTTATTTTGGACCAGCACCCAGACAGAGGATACAGGTCCCACAGCAAGGAATCATGCGTCATATCAACTACCACCGGAGAAGGCCACTCTCATTTATTTCGGCCCAGTACCCAGACAGAGGAGAGAGGTCCCACAGCAAGGAATCATGCCTCATATCAACCACCACCGAAGAAGGCCACTCTCATTTATTTTGGACCAGCACCCAGACAGAGGATACAGGTCCCACAGCAAGGAATCATGCCTCATATCAACCACCACCGGAGAAGGCCACTCTCATTTATTTTGGACCAGCACCCAGACAGAGGATACAGGTCCCACAGCAAGGAATCATGCATCATATCAACCACCACCGGAGAAGGCCACTCTCATTTATTTGAGACCAGCACCCAGACAGAGGAGAGAGGTCCCACAGCAAGGAATCATGCCTCATATCAACCACCAACGGAGAAGGCCACTCTCATTTATTTCGGCCCAGCACCCAGACAGAGGAGAGAGGTCCCACAGCAAGGAATCATGCGTCATATCAACCACCACCGGAGAAGGCCACTCTCATTTATTTCGGCCCAGCACCCAGACAGAGGAGAGAGGTCCCACAGCAAGGAATCATGCCTCAAATCAACCACCACCAGAGAAGGCCACTCTCATTTATTTTGGACCAGCACCCAGACAGAGGAGAGAGGTCCCACAGCAAGGAATCATGCCTCATATCAACCACCACTGGAGAAGGCCACTCTCATTTATTTTGGACCAGCACCCAGACAGAGCATACAGGTCCCACAGCAAGAAATCATGCGTCATATCAACCACCACCGGAGAAGGCCACTCTCATTTATTTCGGCCCAGCACCCAGACAGAGGAGAGAGGTCCCACAGCAAGGAATCATGCCTTATATCAACAACCAACGGAGAAGGCCACTCTCATTTATTTCGGCCCAGCACCCCGACAGAGGAGAGAGGTCCCACGGCAAGGAATCATGCCTCATATCAACCACCAACGGAGAA
Source organism: Bufotes viridis (assembly GCA_033119425.1). Classification (NCBI taxonomy): domain Eukaryota; kingdom Metazoa; phylum Chordata; class Amphibia; order Anura; family Bufonidae; genus Bufotes; species Bufotes viridis. Next base: position 212,808,827 of record CM065593.1, on the reverse strand, counting down.
GGCCACTCTCATTTATTTCGGCCCAGCACCCAGACAGAGGAGAGAGGTCCCACAGCAAGGAATCATGTGTCATTTCAAACACCACTGAAGAAGGCCACTTTCAGTTATTTCGGACCCAGCACTCAGACAGAGGAGAGAGGTCCCACAGCAAGGAATCATGCCTCATATCAACCACCAACGGAGAAGGCCACTTTCAGTTATTTCGGCCCCACCACCCAGACAGAGGAGAGGTTCATTCAACTTTGGGTTGCACCGCAAGATCATGGCAAAGTTAAAAAAATGAGGATTCAATAAAGAAGTGCCCCGGAGTACTAGAATACATGGTTGATCGGGAGGCAGTTTTAAATGTCTATTCTGCACAAGGGAGGCACAGGTCCTGTGGGATCCATGCCTGGTTCATTTTTATGAACGTCAGCTTGTCCACGTTGGCTGTGGACAGGCGGCTGTGTTTGTCAGTAATGACGCCCCCTGCCGTGCTGAATACACATTCAGACAAAACGCTGGCCGCCGGGCAGGCCAGCACCTCCAAGGCATAAAATGCTAACTCTGGCCACTTCGACAATTTGGAGACCCAGAAGTTGAATGGGGCCGAACCATCAGTCAGTACGTGGAGGGGTGTGCAGACGTACTGTTCAACCATGTTAGTGAAATAGTAGCAACAGAGCTAGTGGCTGCACCCTGCTTGGTGGTTAATGGAACGGGGTGCTCACCCTATACAATCTTCACCCATTACCATCCCCCATCTCCATCTCCGCCTACTACGAAGTTCCCACCATCTGTAATTTGGTTTCTGTACCTTTGGATTATGACACACAATTTTAATATATTCTTATTTTAGCGTATTGTATTTTAATATCACCCTTTGCATCCATGTTACTCTTTTTTATATTTGAATCATATGAAGTGTGCAAAGATAATATGTAGATTATTATGGCAGCAACATTGAGCCTAAAATCCTACACGGACTTGGTTCCAGTTCACAGTTTACAGTATACTCCAAATTAGCCCAAGAGCTATAAAAACGCTGAAATCCACAGTATCGCCACCCACTGAGGAAGGGGGCTGACCCCGAAACGCGTTTGGGCAGAGTGCAAGATTGTGGAGGAGTGGTTTATCTTCTGGCCAGAAGTATATGAGAAGTTCATGAGCTCCAGAACGCATGCAGAGTATATGAGTTCTATACTTGAGGAAGGACTTTAAGACCCGGCAGCCACTACCTCCCGTCCCCGGAAACGAACTAACCCCGCCCAAGTCACGTGGGACGCCACGGCAGATGGACACCACGCGGGACGCCGAGGGTGTCAGGGGATCAGTGCCTCAATCAACAGGAGCGGGACGTTCGGGAAGGTAGGTGGAACGGCGATTTGAATTGTAGCTGGTTCCGGAAAGACGAGTGTCTGCATTTACACCCAGACGCCGTTCTTCATCAATTACATCTACTCTGGTTTAGGCTTACTCCGGACGCCTACAACTAGGTACGCATATCACGTTATCCGCAATTACTCCAGTAGTTTGTCTACAGGCTTCACTCTGGATGGACGCTTTTATCCAATTTGGGCTCTTTTAGTGATTTTGCATCAGGACTATATACTGACACGCACCTTTACCAAGCAGTGGGACTCTACAGGTCACTACTTTACAGGTTTCTACCCACTTATCCCGTGTCAACCACTGCCATTGGATTGTTTTTAACGTTTGATTGTTTTTACCTAGGGTGTATAAAAATTGTTTTATTTACAAGTGTTTTATTTTTAGGTTTAATCTCCTTGTAAGCGGTATCTTCAAGTAAAATTGCTAATCAATATATTTATCTACAGTGTATCCATTACTCCCCCAGATTGTGGGTGTGCCCCCTACTCTAGTTATTATTTTTTGGCCGTTTCTTAATCTTGGGTGAAGATTGTATAGGGTGAGCACCCCGTTCCATTAACCACCAAGCAGGGTGCAGCCACTAGCTCTGTTGCTACTAGTACTGAACTTTGCTTATCACCCAACCTAGTTGTGCTCTCCTACAGGTGGAAATGGATATTTGGGAGCATATGAAAACGAAAATCAGCAATATCGATACTTTTGAAATAAATATGGAAGATGCAGCAAAAAATAATGATAACTTAGAAGAGACATTTAGGAATTTAGAAAAAATGTTACTCAAACAACTACGTAACAAATGGGAAGTCAAATCGCTTACGCAAATGTTGGATAGAGATATAATCCCTACAGGTTTATCTCTGTCCAAGACTCCTGCGTCAGATTTGTCGGATGACTCCTTTGATAAGGAGTGGGAATCCTTCCTTAAGGCACAGTCCATTATACTGGTTAAGATGGTCATAAAAAAGAGATGTCAAATTATAGACGAACTCTCAACCCATATAGAAAGCCTTAAGGGAGTAGTTTCCTCCTTTCCAAATGACGAACTAAAACAAAAATGGGAGAAAAGGATTTGTAAAAATTTAGACAACACAGAAATAGAAATTATACAGAAAAAATCAAAAAAATTGCATGGAATGAAACACAGAGAGGAGAGATTATTAGAGACACAAGGAAGGACATTTCAACAACAAAAAGAACAAACACACAGAGACACTAGAAATGACACAGAGACCACTAGAAATGGGGACAGTCAAAGTTCAGTCAAAAATAGAAACAACACAAAAAATCAATTCAATGTCCCTACGGCAAACAGATTTGAAGTATTATCGCCGGCACGTTTTTTAGACCAAACCCCACCACATCACAAAACGAGAATAAAGGATACACGGACTCCAACACCTCCACTTCCCCACACCTACAGAAGAGAGCACAATCACAGAGAACAGAATCAATACAACAAACATCAGGAACCTCAGCACGAATACAATTTAAGGACACGTTACACAGGGAGAACGGGACAGCACCCAGAACACAGGGAACAAACACAGACACGGCACAATTCACAGAGGTATTATCACAGCGGAAAATCAGGAGGGGGAGACATTCAATTAGAAAGAAACAGAAGGAGATATTAAGAGATTCTTCCAATATAATTAACATCAGTGGAGTAACACTAAGTACAATGGAGACTAAAATTTTGAATAAGGGGCTAAAATTTGCCCCCACCAATGCCCTAGATAAGTTTTCCACCTACATTGGCGTAGAAAAGTTTATCAGGACATTATGCCTAAAAAAGTATTTAAAAAAAAATCCAGTTACAGTAAATAGTGACTCAGGAAATAAGAGTTTTAAATATACAGAATTAAAACAAAAATCAAAAAATTACCCTCGGCAGGAAGCTAGTGAGGAAATGATTACATTCAAAAAGAATATAGAAAGTGACCTTAGGAAGTTAAAAAGTCGAAAAAGGAACAATAACATGACTACACAGGAAGTGAGAGCTATTGAGCAACTACAAAGTAAAAACAACATTGTCATTAGACCCGCTGATAAAGGGGGAGCTATAGTAGTTCTAAGTAAAGAAAGTTACCAACAAGAATGCTATAGACAGTTAAATGATGGTAACACCTATGAAAAATTAAAAACAGATCCGACTAATGAATTTTTTGCAATTCTCAAGGAGTATTGCGAAAGGGGGGTCCAGAATGAATGTCTTCTTAACCAAGAGGCTCAGTTCATTTTGGGGACAACCAAAAGGATCCCTATGTTCTACTGTATCCCCAAGGTCAACAAAAATATTGAAGCCCCTCCAGGGAGACCAATCTTCTCGGGAATAGATTCCATTTCCAGTAATCTGTCTAAGTATATTGACAACTGGTTACAACCATATGTGAAATCTATACCCTCGTATATACAAGATACGTCAGATGTGGTCACATTTCTAGAGGCGATTACCTGGAGGGAAGGGTGGACTTTGGGGACCTTAGACGTAGGGTCCCTGTACACCATCATCAACCATGTTGATGGTGTGGAGGCACTTGAGAAACAGCTCTCAGCAAAAGGAGGAATTTGTGAAGTACAACTTTCATTTTTGTTGGAAGGTGTTAATTACATCCTAAAACACAATTATTTTTCCTTTGAACAAGAGTTTTTTCTACAGAAAACAGTGATCGCCATGGGCACCAGATTTGCCCCCAGCTATGCCAATTTATTCCTGGCTCAGTGGGAGGCGGACGTCATCCAGCCTAAGCTGGGGGCAGGTCTGGTGCTATGGCGTCGCTACATCTATGACATTATCTTCATTTGGCAAGATACAGAGCCAGCCTTAAATGAATTTTTGAAGGAGATTAATGTCAACGACAAGAATTTGGTGTTCACCCCGACGACCAGTCAGGATAAAGTGGTGTTTCCAGACTTGGAGGTGAATGTTTCTGGAGACAAGCTGGAGTGTAGCACACACTTCAAAGAAGTATCAAAAAATGGCTATATCAAATTCGATAGCTGCCATTTACCCAGATGGCTTGTCAATGTGCCAAAAAGTCAGTTTAGGCGGCTGAAAAGGAACTGTACCTCTGAAGCTAAATTTGTTGAAGAAGCACAGGACCTGAAACAACAATTTATAGATAAACTATATCCAGCAAAAGTAATAGAAAAAGCTTTAAAAGAAGTACAAGAAATGAATAGAGAGGATTTCTTTAAAAAGAAGGACAAGAGAGAGACAGGCCAAGAGGAGGCGCCCAGAATTATCCTCCCCTTTTGCTCCCAATACAAGTGTATAGAAAAAATCATTCAAAAACACTGGTGTCATCTACGTAAGGACAAATGGGTGGGAGACTTATTGGGTGAATATCCCAAAATAGTATTTACGAAAGCCAAAAATTTGGCAAATTTAGTTGCCCCCACAATAAAAATAAACTCTTTGAGGCAGAACAACAACTGGCTAGCGCCAAATGGATTTTTTAGATGTGGGCGGTGCAGCTGTTGTAAAACTGCAACGTTCCCTAGGAAACGTGAAAACATCGTCTCCAACGTTAATTCATTCTCTATCAAGATCAAAGAGTGTCTTACATGCAATTCTACCGACGTATTGTATATTATTGAGTGCCCATGCAGGAAGCAATACGTCGGTAGGACAAAAAGATCTCTAAAAAAGCGTATTGCAGAGCATATGGCAAATATAAGAAAAGGGTATGAGGCCCACCCTCTCTCCAGACATTTCAAAACCCTACACAATAGAGATCCCACTAAACTGACATTTTCTGCTATAGAAAGAATTAAGAGACCCTGGCGAGGAGGAAACCATATTATCAACATGTCTAGACAAGAATCGCGCAGAATCTTTGAGTTAGAAACTATGATCCCCAAAGGGTTAAATGCGGAGATGGAAATTTTTGGGTTTTTATAGGATTGGAGGTTTGTTGGTGACAGGACTACAGCGTCTGGTCGTTTATCGACACTCTGTTCTCCTCTCCCCACACACCTCCTCTCCCGATCCCCATTACCATCCCCCATCTCCATCTCCGCCTACTACGAAGTTCCCACCATCTGTAATTTGGTTTCTGTACCTTTGGATTATGACACACAATTTTAATATATTCTTATTTTAGCGTATTGTATTTTAATATCACCCTTTGCATCCATGTTACTCTTTTTTATATTTGAATCATATGAAGTGTGCAAAGATAATATGTAGATTATTATGGCAGCAACATTGAGCCTAAAATCCTACACGGACTTGGTTCCAGTTCACAGTTTACAGTATACACCAAATTAGCCCAAGAGCTATAAAAACGCTGAAATCCACAGTATCGCCACCCACTGAGGAAGGGGGCTGACCCCCGAAACGCGTTTGGGCAGAGTGCAATATTGTGGAGGAGTGATTTATCTTCTGGCCAGAAGTATATGAGAAGTTCATGAGCTCCAGAACGCATGCAGAGTATATGAGTTCTATACTTGAGGAAGGACTTTAAGACCCGGCAGCCACTACCTCCCGTCCCCGGAAACGAACTAACCCCGCCCAAGTCACGTGGGACGCCACGGCAGACGGACACCACGCGGGACGCCGAGGGTGTCAGGGGATCAGTGCCTCAAGCAACAGGAGCGGGACGTTCGGGAAGGTAGGTGGAACGGCGATTTGAATTGTAGCTGGTTCCGGAAAAACGAGTGTCTGCATTTACACCCAGACGCCGTTCTTCATCAATTACATCTACTCTGGTTTAGGCTTACTCCGGACGCCTACAACTAGGTACGCATATCACGTTATCCGCAATTACTCCAGTAGTTTGTCTACAGGCTTCACTCTGGATGGACGCTTTTATCCAATTTGGGCTCTTTTAGTGATTTTGCATCAGGACTATATACTGACACGCACCTTTACCAAGCAGTGGGACTCTACAGGTCACTACTTTACAGGTTTCTACCCACTTATCCCGTGTCAACCACTGCCATTGGATTGTTTTTAACGTTTGATTGTTTTTACCTAGGGTGTATAAAAATTGTTTTATTTGCAAGTGTTTTATTTTTAGGTTTAATCTCCTTGTAAGCGGTATCTTCAAGTAAAATTGCTAATCAATATATTTATCTACAGTGTATCCATTACTCCCCCAGATTGTGGGTGTGCCCCCTACTCATGTTAGTGAAATGCTGCCTCCTGCTAACACGTTCCGTATCAGGTGGTTGTGCAGTTAGCTGTGGCGTGGAGACAAAACTTTTCCACATTTCTGCCATGCTAACCCTGCCCTCAGAAGAGCTGGCCGTGACACTGCTGCGTTGGCGACCTCTTGCTCCTCCTCTGCCTTCGCCTTGGGCTTCCACCTGTTCCCCTTTGACATTTCGGAATGCTCTCAGGAGCGCCTCTACCAGCGTGCGCTTGTACTCGCGCATTGTCCTATCACGCTCCAGTGCAGGAAGTAAGGTGGGCACATTGTCTTTGTACCGGGGATCCAGCAGGGTGGCAACCCAGTAGTCCGCACAGGTTAAAATGTGGGCAACTCTGCTGTCGTTGCGCAGGCACTGCAGCATGTAGTCGCTCATGTGTGCCAGGCTCCCCAGAGGTAAGGACAAGCTGTCCTCTGTGGGAGGCGTATCGTCATCGTCCTCAGTATCCCCCCAGCCACGCACCAGTGATGGGCCTGAGCTGTGTCGGGTGCTACCCCGCTGTGAACCTGCTTCATCCTCATCCTCCTCCACCTCCTCCTCATCCTCCTCGTCCTCCAGTAGTGGGCCCTGGCTGGCCACATTTGTACCTGGCCTCTGCTGTTGCAAAAAACCTCCCTCTGAGCCACTTCTAACAGACTGGCCTGAAAGTGCTAAAAATGACCCCTCATCCTCCTCCTCCTCCTGGGTCACCTCCTCTTCCATCATCGCCCTAAGCGTTTTCTCAAGGAGACATAGAGGTGGTATTGTAACGATGATAACGGTGTCATCACCACTGGCCATGTTGGTGGAGTACTCGAAACAGTGCAACAGGGCACACAGGTCTCGCATGGAGGCCCAATCATTGGTGGTGAAGTGGTGTTGTTCCGCAGTGCGACTGACACGTGCGTGCTGCAGCTGAAACTCCACTATGGCCTGCTGCTGCTCGCACAGTCTCTCCAGCATGTGCAAGGTGGAGTTCCACCTGGTGGGCACGTCGCATATGACAGACGAGCAGCGGCAGGATGTGAACGCCGGAAGCGCGCAGTGACGGCCCTCACTTTATGCAGCAGCTCTGACATGTTGTGATAGTTGTGAATGAACTTCTGCACCACCAAATTCAGCACATGCGCCAGGCAAGGGATGTGCGTCAAACCGGCTGGTCCCAGAGCTGCGACAAGATTTCGCCCATTATCGCACACCACCAGGCCGGGCTTGAGGCCCACCGGCAGCAACCACTGGTCGGTCTGTTGTTCAATACCCCGCCACAACTCCTGTGCGGTGTGGGGCCTGTCCCCCAAACATATGAGTTTCAGAACGGCCTGCTGACGTTTACCCCGGGCTGTGCTGAAGTTGGTGGTGAAGGTGTGTGGCTGACTGGATGAGCTGGTGGAAGCAGAGGAGGAGGAAGCCGAGTAGGAGGAGGAGGCTACAGGAGGCAAAGAATGATGCCCTGTGATCTTTGGCGGCGGAAGGACGTGCGCCAAGGAACTCTCCGCCTGCGGCCCAGCCGCCACTACATTTACCCAGTGTGCAGTTAGGGAGCGTCCCTGGCCGTGCTTACTGGTCCACGTATCTGTGGTTAGGTGGACCTTGCCACAGATGGCGTTGCGCAGTGCACCCTTGATTTTATCGGATACTTGGTTGTGCAGGGAAGGCACAGCTGTCTTGGAGAAGTAGTGGCGGCTGGGGACAACATACTGTGGGACAGCCATGGACATCAGCTGTTTGAAGCTGTCTGTGTCCACCAGCCTGAATGACAGCATTTCAAAGGCCAGTAGTTTAGAAATGCTGGCATTCAGGCCCAGGGATCGAGTGTGGCTAGGTGGGAATTTACGCTTTCTCTCCAAGGTTTGTGAGATGGAGAGCTGAACGCTGCTGTGTGACATGGTGGAGATGCTTGGTGACGCAGGTGGTGGTGTCGGTGGCACATCCTCTGTTTGGTGGGCGGCAGGTGCCAACGTTCCTCCCGAGGCGGAGGAAGAGGCCGAGGCAGCAGCAGAAGAGGGAGCAAGGGGAGCCAGAGTGAGTTCCTTGCTTTTAAGGTGTTTACTCCACTGCAGTTTATGCTTTGCATGTAGATGCCTGGTCATGCAGGTTGTGCTAAGGTTCAGAACGTTAATGCCTCGCTTCAGGATCTGATGGCACAGCGTGCAAACCACTCGAGTCTTGTCGTCAGCACATTGTTTAAAGAAGTGCCATGCCAGGGAACTCCTTGAAGCTACCTTTGGGGTGCTCGGTCCCTGGTGGCAGTGGCCAGTATCAGACGAACTCTCTTGGCGGCGGCTGTTCTGCTTTTGCCCCCTGCTCCCTCTTTTGCTACGCTGTTGGCTCGGTCTCACCACTGCCTCTTCCTCTGAACTATGAAAGTTAGTGGCACGACCTTCATTCCATGTGGGGTCTAGGACCTCATCGTCCCCTGCATCGTCTTCCACTCAGTCTTCCTCCCTGACCTCCTGTTCGGTCTGCACACTCCCGAAAGACGCAGCAGTTGGCACCTGTGTTTCGTCATCATCAGAGACGTGTGGACTCCTATGAGGTGGTATTCCCATGTCCTCATCATCAGGAAACATCGGTTGTTGTGCATCAGTGCATTCTATGTCTTCCACCACTGGGGAAGGGCTAGGTGGATTCCCTTGGGAAACCCTGCCAGCAGAGTCTTCAAACAGCATAAGAGACTGCTTCAGAACTTGAGGCTCTGACAGTTTCCCTGATATGCATGGGGGTGATGTGACAGACTGATGGGCTTGGTTTTCAGGTGCCACCTGTGCGCTTTCTGCAGAAGACTGGGTGGGAGATAATGTTGTGAACATGCTGGATCCACTGTCGGCAACCCAATTGACTAGCGCCTGTACCTGCTCAGGCCTTACCATCGTTAGAACAGCATTGTGCCCCACCAAATGTCGCTGTAAATTCTGGCAGGTACTGGAACCTTAAGTAGTTAGTTGGCTAGGACGTGTGGCTGTGGCAGAATGGCTACATCCTCTCCCAGCACCAGAGGGTACACTAACACCACCACGACCGCGTCCGCGTCCCTTACTAGATGTTTTCCTCATTGTTACCGTTCACCAAGCACCACAATAAGGAAAAAAATATTTGGCCCAATGTATTGATTTCAAATTTAGGCCTTTTTTTACAGGCACCTAAAACTATCTGCCTATTTGTTTATGAAGCATATTACACTAATCCAGGCACAGCAGTAACCATTGATTTAGGGGAATATCTCTTTTAGGGCTAGTATTTAGGCCCTGGATGAAAGGTATCCTTTTATGGACAGATTTACAATTGGCCTGCAACTGCTGGGACAACAGATTCAGGGTATTGCTATTTTGCCAGATTAATTTCACCCCAGAACAAAATATATGTTTTAGCAGACACTATGAAATCTGGCCTGCAACTGCTTGGACACCAGATTCAGGGTATTGCTATATTGGCAGGTTAATTTCACCCCAGAACAAAATATATGTGTAAGCGGATACTATGAAATCTGGCCTGCAACTGCTTGGACACCAGATTCAGGGTATTGCTATATTGGCACGTTAATTTCACCCCAGAACAAAATATATGTGTAAGCGGACACTATGAAATCTGGCCTGCAACTGCTTGGACACCAGATTCAGGGTATTGCTATATTGGCACGTTAATTTCACCCCAGAACAAAATATATGTGTAAGCGGACACTATGAAATCTGGCCTGCAACTGCTTGGACACCAGATTCAGGGTATCGCTATATTGGCAGGTTAATTTCACCCCAGAACAAAATATATGTGTAAGCGGAAAATAGGAAATCTGGCATGCAACTGCTTGGACACCAGGTTCAGGGTATTGCTATATTGGCAGGTTAATTTCACCCCAGAACAAAATATATGTGTAAGCGGACACTATTAAATCTGGCCTGCAACTGCTTGGACAACAGATTCAGGGTATTGCTATATTGGCAGGTTAATTTCACCCCACAACAAAATATATGTGTAAGCGGATACTATGAAATCTGGCCTGCAACTGCTTGGACACCAGATTCAGGGTATTGCTATATTGGCAGGTTAATTTCACCCCAGAACAAAATATATGTGTAAGCGGATACTAGGAAATCTGGCCTGCAACTGCTTGGACAACAGATCCAGGGTATTGCTATATTGGCAGGTTAATTTCACCCCAGAACAAAATATATGTGTAAGCGGACACTAGGAAATCTGGCCTGCAACTGCTTGGACAACAGATCCAGGGTATTGCTATATTGGCAGGTTAATTTCACCCCAGAACAAAATATATGTGTAAGCGGATACTATGAAATCTGGCCTGCAACTGCTTGGACACCAGATTCAGGGTATTGCTATATTGGCAGGTTAATTTCACCCCAGAACAAAATATATGTGTAAGCGGACACTATGAAATCTGGCCTGCAACTGCTTGGACACCAGATTCAGGGTATTGCTATATTGGCAGGTTAATTTCACCCCAGAACAAAATATATGTGTAAGCGGACACTATGAAATCTGGCCTGCAACTGCTTGGACAACAGATCCAGGGTATTGCTATATTGGCAGGTTAATTTCACCCCAGAACAAAATATATGTGTAAGCGGATACTATGAAATCTGGCCTGCAACTGCTTGGACACCAGATTCAGGGTATTGCTATATTGGCAGGTTAATTTCACCCCAGAACAAAATATATGTGTAAGCGGACACTATGAAATCTGGCCTGCAACTGCTTGGACACCAGGTTCAGGGTATTGCTATATTGGCAGGTTAATTTCACCCCAGAACAAAATATATGTGTAAGCGGATATTAGGAAATCTGGCCTGCAACTGCTTGGACACCAGATTCAGGGTATTGCTATATTGGCAGGTTAATTTCACCCCAGAACAAAATATATGTGTAAGCGGACACTAGGAAATCTGGCCTGCAACTGCTTGGACAACAGATCCAGGGTATTGCTATATTGGCAGGTTAATTTCACCCCAGAACAAAATATATGTGTAAGCGGATACTATGAAATCTGGCCTGCAACTGCTTGGACACCAGATTCAGGGTATTGCTATATTGGCAGGTTAATTTCACCCCAGAACAAAATATATGTGTAAGCGGACACTAGGAAATCTGGCCTGCAACTGCTTGGACAACAGATCCAGGGTATTGCTATATTGGCAGGTTAATTTCACCCCAGAACAAAATATATGTGTAAGCGGATACTATGAAATCTGGCCTGCAACTGCTTGGACACCAGATTCAGGGTATTGCTATATTGGCAGGTTAATTTCACCCCAGAACAAAATATATGTGTAAGCGGACACTATGAAATCTGGCCTGCAACTGCTTGGACACCAGGTTCAGGGTATTGCTATATTGGCAGGTTAATTTCACCCCAGAACAAAATATATGTGTAAGCGGATATTAGGAAATCTGGCCTGCAACTGCTTGGACACCAGATTCAGGGTATTGCTATATTGGCAGGTTAATTTCACCCCAGAACAAAATATATGTGTAAGCGGATATTAGGAAATCTGGCCTGCAACTGCTTGGACAATAGATCCAGGGTATTGCTATATTGGCAGGTTAATTTCACCCCAGAACAAAATATATGTGTAAGCGGATACTATGAAATCTGGCCTGCAACTGCTTGGACACCAGATTCAGGGTATTGCTATATTGGCACGTTAATTTCACCCCAGAACAAAATATATGTGTAAGCGGATACTAGGAAATCTGGCCTGCAACTGCTTGGACAACAGATCCAGGGTATTGCTATATTGGCAGGTTAATTTAACCCCAGAACAAAATATATGTGTAAGCGGATACTAGGAAATCTGGCCTGCAACTGCTTGGACACCAGATTCAGGGTATTGCTATATTGGCAGGTTAATTTAACCCCAGAACAAAATATATGTGTAAGCTGAAACTATGAAATCTGGCCTGCAGCTGATTGGACACCAGATTCAGGGTATTGCTATATTGGCAGGTTAATTTCACCCCAGAAAATAATCTATCCTTTGCCAGACAGCAGACAGTATTATACTTGTGTAGCCAAAGCTGAGATTTAGGGGATTGGTATTTGGTCAAGTGTATTTAACCCCTTAATAAAATATAGAAATTGCTATCCTGAGTTTCTAGGGGTGACAATAAGCACAGCCAAGCCCCTGATGTAGGATATAGCAAAAAAAAACTAGTATTGATGGATTGATGGACTTGGTGGCAGCTTCTTCTTGTGCACCACAAGTCACAAAATGGCCGCCGATCAACCCAGAAAATAAGTGACAGAAAAACGCTCTGTGCAGCCTAAAAAACAGTGAGCAAGTAACTAGCAGAAGTTCAATGATTCTCAGCTGTTGATCGATCACTTCATTAAGTGTTTTGGCTAAGTTAATCCCTTCCTAATCTCGCCCTAACACAGCAGCTGCATCCTCTCCCTACACTAGTCAGAGCAGTGGGACGTGCGGCGCTACGTGACTCCAGCTTAAATAGAGGCTGGGTCACATGCTGCACTTGGCCAATCACAGCCATGCCATTAGTAGGCATGGCTGTGATGGGCTCTTAGGGCAAGAAGTAAAACGCTAGCTGATTGGCTGCTGTGCAGCCCTTCAGAAAGCGGGAAGTATTCGACGAACACCGAACCCGAACCCAAACTTTTTTGAAAATGTCCGGGTTCGGGTCCGTGTCCCGGACACCCCAAAATTCGGTACGAACCCGAACGATGCTCGAACTGTTCGCTTAACACTATTTTTTACCCCTTCCACTTCATTTTACAATGCATTCTTTATTAAGAATGCTATTATTTCCCCTTTTAACCATGTTATAAGGGAAAATGCGGGAAAATCGCAACGCATCCGCAATTGCTTGTGGATGCTTGCGATTTTCCCGCAGCCCCATTCACTTCTATGGGGCCTGCGTTGCGTGAAAAACGCACAATATAGAGCATGCTGCGATTTTCACGCAACGCAGAAGTGATGCGTGAAAATCACTGCTCATGTGCACAGCCCATAGAAATGAATGGGTCCAGATTCAGTGCGGGTGCAATGCGTCCTCCTCACGCATTGCACCCGCGTGGAAAACTCGCCCATGTGAAAGGGGCCTAACGCCTACACATAGCTCGGCCTAACTCAGCAGAAACAGATAGCAGCAGGTTTTTTTTTTTGCAGCAGGAATGTGTTCCCAGGAGTGGGCCCCCACCAGACCAGGGCAACACCCAAAACAAACATAGACACCTCTTACAGCAGCAGGTTTGTCGTCTAGAGCAGGCATGGGCTCCCATGCATACAAAATGCAATATTTTCCTTTGACAAATTGTTTATCAATTGGATTTTAACTTTGTACAGCCCATAATAAATTAGTACGACATTAGCTCCACACGAGTCTTGCACTGGTCTGCTTTCAGTTTCCATATCGGGCATATAGAGTCTGGAAAAGAACACTGCGGTACCGCAGCCTACTGCACCGTATGCTGATTCCTCCAAGCCAGAGGGCAGCAGGACTGGCGGGGCTTAGCAGCGGCTCTGTCATCCTCCTTTTGTCTGTGAAGAGGCATGGTTACCACTGATCGCATGACCCATACATGATCAGCGCCACACACACGCGGTGCTCCAGCCATCGGCAGCACCCAGCCGTCCACTGCACTTCAGAGCACAGAAGCCAGTGAGGAACCAGCTTGCCTCAGCCCGGGTGTGGAAGTGTCCCCGGCTCTGCTCCCGGGATCTGTTCCCCTCCCCTTGGTCCTCGGCGGCTGCCTCCAGTGAGCAGCCCGATTATTGATCGCAGGTCATGCTGCTGAATATGCCTTTAGCTGCGAGGCTGGGCTACACACGGGGGGTAGTGTCACACAGCCCGGGAGCAGACTTCACCAGGAAGGGGCTGACAAACAGGCACAGGGGAGCACTTCCACTGTCATCCAGCAGAGCGGAGTTTGGAGTCTGTTTTGAAGGCACCATGTGTTCTCGAGTTACATCAAACATCTGTTAAAAGTACCCCACAAATGAATGCAGCTTTGCTTCATCTTTGTGGACTTGACATATAAATTCATATTCCGTTAAGTTCCTGAAAAATGTACAGTAATCCAGTCTTATACACTGCAGATTTCTGGAGGGGGATAATAATGGAGGGCTTCCAGGGAGAGATGGGGTAGATAGAGATATACAAGTTGTCCATCATGCTATAATCTATCTATCTACCCCATCTCTTCCTGAAAGCCCTGAAATGTTCTCTCCCTCCAGGCATTGTAGAGGACCGGATTACTGTACGCTTTTCTGTAGCCTACAGGATCTGATTTTCTATGTCAAGTCCACAAAGATAAAGCAAAGCTGCATGTGGGGTAAGTTTTCCGGCAGTTCTTAGTAACTCCAGAACTCATGGTGCCTTCAAAACAGACTACAAACTCCGTTCTACTGGATGACAGTGTACAGTTGTGGCCAAAAGTTTTGAGAATTACATAAATATTGGAAATTGGAAAAGTTGCTGCTTATGTTTTTATAATAGCAATTTGCATATACTTCAGAATGTTATGAAGAGTGATCAGATGAATTGCATAGTCCTTCTTTGCCATGAAAAATAACTTAATCCCAAAAAAAACCTTTCCACTGCATTTCATTGCTGTCATTAAAGGACCTGCTGAGCCTGAGATCAATTCAGTAATCCTCTTGTTAACTCAGGTGAGAATGTTGACGAGCACAAGGCTGGAGATCATTATGTCAGGCTGATTGGGTTAAAATGGCAGACTTGACATGTTAAAAGGAGGGTGATGCTTGAAATCATTGTTCTTCCATTGTTAACCATGGTGACCTGCAAAGAAACGTGTGCAGCCATCATTGCGTTGCATAAAAATGGCTTCACAGGCAAGGATATTGTGGCTACTAAGATTGCACCTCGATCAACAAATTATAGGATCATTAAGAACTTCAAGGAAATAGGTTCAATTCTTGTTAAGAAGGCTTCAAGGTGTCCAAGAAAGTCCAGCAAGCACCAGGATCGTCTCCTAAAGAGGATTCAGCTGCAGGATCGGAGTGCCACCAGTGCAGAGCTTGCTCATCTGCACGCACAGTGAGGCAAAGACTTTTGGAAGATGGCCTGGTGTCAAGAAGGGCAGCAAAGAAGCCACTTCTCTCCAAAAGAACATCAGGGACAGATTGATCTTTTGCAGAAAGTATGGTGAATGGACTGCTGAGGACTGGGGCAAAGTCATATTCTCCGATGAAGCCTCTTTCCGATTGTTTGGGGCATCTGGAAAAAGGCTTGTCCAGAGAAGAAAAGGTGAGCGCTACTATCAGTCCTGTGTCATGCCAACAGTAAAGCATCCTGAGACCATTCATGTGTGGGGTTGCTTCTCATCCAAGGGAGTGGGTTCACTCACAATTTTGCCCAACTACACAGCCATGAATAAAGAATGGTACCAAAACACCCTCCAACAGCAACTTCTTTCAACAATCCAACAACAGTTTGGTGAAGAACAGTGCATTTTCCAGCACGATGGAGCACCGTGCCATAAGGCAAATGTGATAACTAAGTGGCTCGGGGACCAAAACGTTGACATTTTGGGTCCCTGGCCTGGAAACTCCCCAGAGCTTAATCCCATTGAGAACTTGTGGTCAATCCTCAAGAGGCGGGTGGACAAACAAAAACCCACTAATTCTGACTAACTCCAAGAAGTGATTATGAAAGAATGGGTTGCTATCAGTCAGGAATTGGCCCAGAAGTTGATTGAGAGCATGCCCAGTCGAATTGCAGAGGTCCTGAAAAAGAAGGGGCAACACTGCAAATACTGACTCTTTGCATAAATGTCATGTAATTGTTGATAAAAGCCTTTGAAACGTATGAAGTGCGTGTAATTATATTTTACTAAATCACAGAAACAACTGAAACAAAGATCTAAAAGCAGGATAGCAGCAAACTTTGTGAAAACTAATATTTGTGTCATTCTCAAAACTTTTGGCCACGACTGTAGGTGCTCCCTGGTGCCTGTCAGCCCCTTCCTCGTGAAGTCTGCCCTGGGCTGTGTGACACTAACTCCCGTGTGTAGCCAAGCCTCGCAGCTAAAGGCTAATTCAGCAGCACGACCTGCGATTGATGATCCGGACTGCACACTGGAGGCAGCCTCCAAGGACTCCACCAGCACCTGGGGACCGTGACAGAGTCATCAATGAGGGGAGGGTAACTGATCCTGGTGGCAGATCCGGGGACACTTCATGCCCAAACATGGTTTATGTATAGAGGGCAGTGTCCAGAGAGCACACAGAGGACTAAGGCCCCTTTCACACGGGCGAGTTTTCCGCACGGGTGCAATGCGTGAGGAGGATGCATTGCACCCGCACTGAATCCGGATCCATTTATTTCTATGGGGCTGTGCACAAGAGCGTTGTTTTTCACCCATCACTTGTGCGTTGCGTGAAAATCGCAGCATGTTCTACATTCTGCGTTTTTCACACAACGCAAGCCCCATAGAAATTAATGGGGCTGCGTGAAAAACGCATTAGATCTGGATACACTGTGTTGCGTTGCGTTTTTCACGCAAGTAACTTAGCAACACTCCAGGGATATCAGACAAGAAGTAGGAGTTGCTGTGTGTTTGGCTTGAGCTGCAGACAAACCTGAACTTGGCTGCCGGAATTTTTCACCCTTGCAGAGTCCTCCACAAGTGCAAAATGCCCAAGACACCCCGCTCAATGGATGTGGAGAATCTGATAATCCTGGTGCAGGACAGGCCCTGCCTCTGGGACCTGCATTCAGCGGATTACCAGGACAGCTACAAGAAAGATGCGGCCTGGGTTGAGGTGACCAAACCAAAGGCCAAAGGCGCAGCAATCTGAGTAAGCAGACAATATATACATGTTTGAGCCTTGTTATCCTCCCTAGTATACAGGGGCATGTTATACGTTATCCTCTGCTGTAATGTATCTTTGTGTGATATATTTTTTTTATTTTTTTTTATTCAAAGTGGAAGAGGTCAAGAATCGTTGGCGAAGCTGCAGAGATCAGTTTTGCAAGGAACTAAAACAGCTTGGGCGGAGTGGTTCGGGCCCACCCAAGAAAAGGGCATATAGCTACAAGGAGCAACTAATGTTTCTCCGTCCTGTAATGGAGCTGCGTCCGTAAGTACAATCTACACACTGACCACTACATATTTCTCAATACACACTGTATGTAGATTATGTCATTATTCTGATTGGTACCAGTTGTTAAAGTAGAAATGTCATAGTTGCCAATAGCAACCATTCTAATTACTTCACGTAAAATCCAAAGTTATGCTACAGGCTGACCACAGGATTTTTATTTGTTTATATGTTCACCTATAACACTTCTAATTTACCAAAACTTGATAAATGAACCCATAAGTCATGTGTATTGAGCTTCTTGATGTCATTTTATTAAGCTTGAAATGATATTTCCATCCTTATTAACCCTAATATAACTCAATTTGGGTGAATGGCACTTTAAACTGTCCCTGCTGGCCGGTGCTTTGTGCACATAGCAGCAAGGAGGTCACCATGCCAGCCATAGCTTCAGTTGCATCTTGGCTTCCATGTTAACTGATCGTAGCCTCAAGATTATATTCCTGGGGCTCCAAACACAAGCAGACACTCGACCACCAATGAGGACGGGAGGGGAGAGTGTACCCTTGGGCCCCTGGCCCCAATGTTTTTCATTGTGGGGATGGGGGTGGGGAAGGGACAGTATGACACCAATGACATTTTATGCTTATTATGTGTGTGGGTGCCAGCATAATTACACAGCTTTCACCCTGCCTCTGACAGGGCACTGCAAACATCGGCAGTTAACCCCTCAGGTGTCGCATCTGAGGGATTACACTGTTGAAGAACTATGCACCCTGTCACAGAGGCCGGCTAGCCATGTGATTGTGCCTGCGCACCCGCCTCATGTACCCGACATTAATTTACAGGCTTGGAGCATTGCTCACATCCATCATCCTCTCTATCCTCATTGTCAGCGGCACAGGGTGGAGGGAGCGAGTGACTCCTTCTCCCCTGTTCTGGTGATGGGACCTTGAGCACCCAGAGAGTACCAGACTCCATGATCTCTGTTACTAGCCTATGCGTTAGCTCAGGCCTGGATTGTTCCAAAACAAAATTCGGAATATAGAATTCTCCCGGGAGCAATGTGTGCTTTGGTTAGATAATTGTGAATACCCAAAACTGCTCAAGAATGTAAACGTTGACTGTAATCTTGTAACTACTAAATAGTGTAAATATAGTGTGAGGCAGTGACAGGCCTCATGGCTGATAGAAGAGAGGAATGGCAGGATTATCCATCTCTTTCCCATCAGTGGGCAGGTCTGAGGCAGCAACAGGTGCCACAATCAAGAGAGCATAAAGCTGTCCTCACAGTGAGATGGGTGTGTCCTGTGAGGTACAGAAGCCTGGAGTGGTTCTGTGTGTGGTTTGATCTGGCAGCGCTGAGAGACCACAAGGCTGGGAGTAGCCTGAAGTTTGGGGGGTCCCGCGACGCCTAGGGATAAGGGTCGCATGGTCAGCGTCGGGCGGACGACTGGACCACAATCCCCCAAAAGACACCGGTGAGGTAACAGCCAGGAGGCTGATGGACATTGGGCTGGGAAAGCCGCATGGGTGCCGTGTGTGTGAACAGTGTCTTAGGTGAGTCAGGGACACACTGTGTTAAGTTAGAGCCCAGCCGGGCAGGTGTTTGTTTTGAATTTCATTTATTTATGTTGATGCTGGGACAATAAAGCGATGTTTTGGCCCCTAAAGCTGCGGTGGACGACTATCTGTATGTGAACGATCCTCGAGACCAGAGCTAACCCCCACATTTGGTGTCGGATGCGGGCAGTCATCCCTGCTGGAAAAAGGCAAAGTGTTGCTAGGGGCAACGACCTGACAGAAAAGAGCAGGTGCTGCTGAATGTTGCCAAGGAAATTGCTGTGTTGCTGTGCAGTGATTTAAAGGGCCAGAAGCCTGCTTGTTCGCTGGAGCAGGTGCTGCTGGAAAACTGCTGGTGTTACTCTGGACTTATTTTTTTCTGTGGTGCAAGCTGTGTTCGTATTTAAAGGGCCAGAAGCACAATAAAAGAAACTGACCTGTGGAAATGTTTTGGTCAAAATGGCGACCTGGGTGAAAGATGGTCTGGTTTGGCGGAAAACCGAGGCCACAGAGAAAATAATAGAGCAGCTGGTGCGGGAAACTAATTGCATGTTGAGGAAGTCAAGTGCTGCACTCAGAGAGGCTGCTCTGAATCGTAGTGGACTGTTCGAGGTAATATGTGCCGTTGCCAAGGGCAACCGTCGGGAAGACAAAGAGGTGGAGAGTGGTGCGTTTCTCAGGAGTGCCTATTTTCCCTGCGACTGTGCACAGAGTCCTAAAGTGCGGCTGGAATGTCCGTCCGGAAAGACAGGAGACAAGTCCAAGGCGTCTCCCGTGGCAACTACTGCATTGAGGAGAAGGGTGGTGACCGTGCTGGAGATATACCTGGACTACCCTTATCTTCCGGGAGTGCTGAGTCAGTGACGACAATCGGTAAGACTGTTCCTGTTGATAATTTTGTGGCAGACCCAGTGGCAGTGAGCCAGCGGCAGTTGCTACCTGCCGGGCTGGTGAGTGATAAAGCGCTGCGGCGTGAAGATGTCTCAAAAATGAGTGACTATGGGAAAAATGCTGTGTCTGAACAGGCTGGTAAGCCTGTTGCGGTTGCTCTCTCGCAGGAATCTGCAGGGAGAAGCTCAAGATGTTGTTTAAAGTGCCCGTGACCAAGGCTAGGTTTGGGATGGCGAAAATCAGAGATCCCATGCTAGCCTGGGTAAGAGGTAGAATGATGTCTGTCCGGGACAATTATGTGAATACTGTGGACTATCCGGTGGTCCTCACGGAGGGTGAGACCATGGTGGGAACAGAGACTGATGGACTTGATGTTGCAAATATGCTCATGCGTGACGTAATGTGGGGCAATGGAGACACTTCTGTAGGAAGTAATGAAGCTCCTACAGAACCTGTACCTGTCCCTTTAAATGAAGGTGTAAGGCAAATGCAGATAGAAAGCAATGGTTTAAGTGAAATGACCATTAGAAACAGTGGTGCAGACACGGTGCCAAGTGAAGGTGCAGAGTTTGTTGAAATGTATAATGATAATGTGGTTAATGTGAAGGTTCTGCACATAGAAAACAAGTTACTTGAAGTGCCTAATGATATGTGTGATGATGATATACCTGCTCCTTTAAAGGGTGTGATCAGGGAAGAAGCTCCCCTGTTGGTAAAAATGTGGATGGTATAAAAAGGCTAATTGATGTTGAGAGCTCACAACTGAGGGAAACCACTGTGAAAAATGTGCAAGTACATGGGGCCGTCCTAGAGGGTGTACCACACGTACTAGAAGTGGATATGCAGTCTCCACAGGTTTCTATGGTTAATAAAATGTCCCAGGTGGGGATTAGCTCATCGGTGCCCCTAGAGGACAGGATTGAGAATGACACGAGCGGTATATATAACGCATGTTCTGTGACCGATAGCAACTCAGAGAGAAAGGCTGCCATGCCGAGGTCTTGCCAAACTAAAGTGGTTACTAGTAGCGACCAGGTGACAGTTATATCTGACGAGACGAGAGTTCAGTCGGGTGACGTCAGCCTAGTGTCTGAAGCTCATATCCAGTCAGTTGGATGCTAGTGTTCACCCCTACGGGGTTGAACAAAGGGGGGGGATATGTGAGGCAGTGACAGGCCTCATGGCTGATAGAAGAGAGGAATGGCAGGATTATCCATCTCTTTCCCATCAGTGGGCAGGTCTGAGGCAGCAACAGGTGCCACAATCAAGAGAGCATAAAGCTGTCCTCACAGTGAGATGGGTGTGCCCTGTGAGGTACAGAAGCCTGGAGTGGTTCTGTGTGTGGTTTGATCTGGCAGCGCTGAGAGACCACAAGGCTGGGAGTAGCCTGAAGTTTGGGGGGTCCCGCGACACCTAGGGATAAGGGTCGCATGGTCAGCGTCGGGCGGACGATTGGACCACAATCCCCCAAAAGACACCGATGAGGTAACAGCCAGGAGGCTGATGGACATTGGGCTGGGAAAGCCGCATGGGTGCCGTGTGTGTGAACAGTGTCTTAGGTGAGTCAGGGACACACTGTGTTAAGTTAGAGCCCAGCCGGGCAGGTGTTTGTTTTGAATTTCATTTATTTATGTTGATGCTGGGACAATAAAGCGATGTTTTGGCCCCTAAAGCTGCGGTGGACGACTATCTGTATGTGAACGATCCTCGAGACCAGAGCTAACCCCCCACAATAGTAATAATTGTTTATTTTGTTGATTTCTCAGAATGGAGGACAACCTAGAGGAGGAAGGTGAAGAGTCTTCTGCGCTACTCTCCAGTGCCTGCGAGGAAGATCCAACCACTGGTGTCTGACAAATGGAGCTTGGGGCAGGAACCAGTATATCTGAAGCCAGGCCCCCACCGGCATCTGGTGGTGAAACCCCACCCCCTTTGGCTCCACCCATCTGGCCTGAAGACGGCCAGTGCCTCCTGCCGAGACAAGTGTCAACACACAGGTTCTGCATTATTTGTCGCAAGCTCGGCAGGAGGATCACCATGATCATTTTGGCCGGAGTATTGCGCATTTTTTTGCACCAGCTGCCTCCCCATCGATTGCTCTGAACAAGATGGTCCATCAAAATTGTTCTGGAGGAATCGACTCCCCCCAATGATCCTACCCAAATGTATCGGGCCCTTGAAAATTTAAGCCTCCATGCAACATGTTTGGCCCCCAACCAAGGCCACTTCCACCGGCTCCAACACAATACCATCCTCCAAGGGATGATTATGTCCCACCTGTGCCCCCATGTGGGCCACCTTACCAGGGCCAACCCACATATGGCCATCATATGCCCTCTTCATGCTCCCAACCTGGGCCATCCCAGTACTCTCAGCCCCCCTCCCAGCCAGCTCAAGCACCATTCCCTGGCCCTCAGTAAGCGCGGTATGTCAGTTTATAATTTGTTTAATCTTTGGCCACATCTGTTTTTTTCTTTGTAAAGTTTATACAAAAAAGACAAAAAGGTGAAGAGACTCTCTTTATTATGTGAATAAACATACTTTTATTTTGCCTACTTGTATTGTGATGTAACTTTATTATGCAATATTATTCCAAACATTACACTTCACGTGTTGTGAACATCACACATGCATTGATAATTTTTATTATATGATAATCATGACTAGCCAACTTTTGTAAAAGCAGTAAAATTATTCCTTCATTCACATAAAACCTTTGACACTTGCTAGTAATGAGGTATTAGTACATATTTCACATCACATGCTGCCAAAAAGGTAGATAAGCAAAATATGTAAGCCCGCAACCCACGTCAAGGGTCCTCATTATCTTGCGAGTCCCTAACTAACAAATGGCAAAACTAACTAAAAAAAAAAAAACATCCTGGTTCAAAATGCTGCCCCCCCCAAAAAAAAAAAAAAGGCGAGCACTACTGGTGAGAAGGGAAAGAACCAATAGGGGACAAAAAATAATCGGCACATAACTCTCTCACTCTGATTCCAGCAAGTCCAGATAGTCTAAGTTGGATAGTGTCGCTTCCTGATGGTGGACTTTCGACTTGGGCATCTTCTTCAGGTGTGGCCTCATAGTTGCGTACGTAGTTATGCAGCACTACACATGCCTTGATAACCACATTGACATTTTGGGGGGCCAGCTGTATGGGCGACAGGAAAACCTGCCAATTCTCACTGTGTGAGAATACCAAAGGCACACTCCACTGTGGCAGCACCGAAGCCTTCAGTCTCATCCAAATGGCGGAACATGTAGCCTGTACCATGCCAGCTATTGTGGAGGTGCCCATACGAAACTCAAAATGTAACGCCGAAAAAGAATGTCCTGTCGCCAGATATCTGCAAAAAAAAATAAAAAATTGACATCTATTACATTAATTGACATTATCTAAAGATAATGTCTATATGGCAAGTTCCTTTTCAAATAGGCCTCATTCACACTTTGGGACTGTCTAAGCTTACTATTCCTATATACGTTCATGTCTAAAAATATATTTCGCTTAAAAACATTCAACAACACACAGGTGACGTATCCTCATCATAATAGCCAGGATTTGCATCATTTACCTATGCTGAACCGAAATCTGGTGTGACTAGACAATTACTTGGTAGGACACCTACTGACTTTTAATCCAAATTGCCCAGGGCAAATGCACACACACTTTATTAATTAAAAGGAACAAACTAAAAATCTCTGATTCATACTATTTAAGTACTTATACATAAAACACGTACAGTTCTGAAAAGACAGGCCGTAGAACAAACAGCTAAGTATTTGCAAACAGTGGGTCATTCATGTATGAGTCAGATAATATATCGTCTTACCTTAAAGTAATAATAAGACGTTCTTCAGGTGATACACTCCGCCGCATGTTGGTGTCCTGGAAAGTTAAGGCAGGCCTCAACTCCCCCAACAGCCGATCAAAGGTAGCCACCGACATGCGGCAATAATTGAAGAACTTTGGAGGGTGTGCACGGAGGTCACTGTACAAGCCTGCAAATTGACCTTTGCTGGCCCACTGCGAAATTATGGGATGCACCCACATCCGCTTCCTCCTCGGTTCCTCCTCAATCATTGCTGGCTGCTCGCCAAAACAGCGGAACACCAACCAGTGCAACAACACATGGTCAGTTGTGGACAGGGTGAAAGTGGACATCCTGCAGAGGAAAATCCCAAAACACACACACCAACCAGACGTCAAAAACTCCCCAAACAAATGGAGCTGTCCAAAAAAAACATGCATGCTGGGAGTATTTATATGTGTTGACTGTCACAGGTGAATGTAGTGGATGGATCAGTTTTTTTTCACGCGCGTGAAAAACGCATGCCATCTGCATGTCACACGCGCGGGAAAAACGCATGAACGCAAAGCAATCGCATACAAAACTGACAGAACTCGCAAACAAAATCACACCTTTTTTCCTGAAATCACCCTGAACGCATCCGGATCAAATCCGTGACGCCCGTGTGAAAGAGGCCTAAGGCCCCTTTTACACGGGCGAGTTTTCCACGCGGGTGCAATGCGTGAGGAGGACGCATTGCACCCGCACTGAATCCAGACCTATTCATTTCTATGGGGCTGTGCACATGAGCGGTGATTTTCACGCATCACTTCTGCGTTGCATGAAAATCGCAGCATGCTCTATATTGGGCGTTTTTCACGCAACACAGGCCCTTTAGAAGTGAATGGGGCTGAGGGAAAATCGCAAGCATCCGCAAGCAAGTGCGGATGCGTTGCGATTAGAGATGAGCGAACACCTGGATGTTCGGGTTCGAGAAGTTCGGCAGAACTTCCCGAAAATGTTCGGGTTCGGGATCCGAACTCGACCCGAACTTTATCCCGAACCCGAACCCCATTGAAGTCAATGGGGACCCAAACTTTTAGGCAATAAAAAGGCTGTAAAATAGTCCAGGAACGGGCTAGAGGGCTGCCAAAGGCAGCAAAATGTAGGTAAATCCCCTGCAAACAAATGTGGATAGGGAAATGAATTAAAATAAAATAAAATAAATAAAATTCAACCAATATCAATTGGAGAGAGGTCCCACTGCAAGGAATCATGCGTCATATCACTCAACACTGGAGAAGGCCACTTTCAGTTATTTCGGCCCCAGCACCCAGACAGAGGAGAGAGGTCCCACAGCAAGTAATCATGCGTCATATCACCCACCACTGGAGAAGGCCACTTTCAGTTA
This sequence comes from Bufotes viridis, assembly GCA_033119425.1. Taxonomy (NCBI): domain Eukaryota; kingdom Metazoa; phylum Chordata; class Amphibia; order Anura; family Bufonidae; genus Bufotes; species Bufotes viridis. The sequence continues at coordinate 212,783,630 of CM065593.1, read as the reverse complement.
TTTCGGCCCAGCACCCAGACCGAGGATACAGGTCCCACAGCAAGGAATCATGCGTCATATCACCCACCAATGGAGAAGGCCACTTTCAGTTATTTCGGCCCAGCACCCAGACCGAGGATACAGGTTCTACAGCAAGAAATCATGCGTCATATCACCCACCACTGGAGAAGGCCACTTTCATTTATTTCGGCCAAGCACCCAGACCGAGGATACAGGTTCCACAGCAAGGAATAAGGCGTCATATCACCCACCACTGGAAAAGGCAACTTTCAGTTATTTAGGCCCAGCACCCAGACCGAGGATACAGGTTCCACAGCAAGGAATCATGCGTCATATCAACCACCACTGGAGAAAGCCACTTTCAGTTATTTCGGCCAGCACCCAGACCGAGGAGAGAGGTTCCACAGCAAGGAATCATGCGTCATATCACCCAACACTGGAGAAGGCCACTTTCAGTTATTTCGGCCCAGCACCCAGACCGAGGATACAGGTCCCACAGCAAGGAATAAGGCGTTATATCACCCACCACTGGAGAAGGCCACTTTCAGTTATTTAGGCCCCAGCACCCAGTCAGAGGAGAGAGGTCCCACAGCAAGGAATCATGCGTCATATCAACCACCACCGGAGAAAGCCACTCTCAGTTATCTCGGCCCAGCACCCAGACAGAGGAGAGAGGTCCCACAGCAAGTAATCATGCGTCATATCAAACACCACCGGAGAAGGCCACTCTCAGTTATTTCGGCCCAGCACCCAGACAGAGGAGAGAGGTCCCACAGCAAGGAATCATGCGTCATATCAACCACCACCGGAGAAGGCCACTTTCAGTTATTTCGGCCCAACCACCCAGACAGAGGAGAGGTTCATTCAACTTTGTGTTGCACCGCAAGATCATGGTAAAGTTAAAAAAATGAGGATTCAATAAAGAAGTGCCCCGAAGTACAAGAATACATGGTTGAGGGGGAGGCAGTTATAAATGTCTATTCTGCACAAGGGAGGGACAGGTCTTTTGGGATCCATGCCTGGTTCATTTTTATGAACGTCAGCTTGTCCACGTTGGCTGTGGACAGGCGGCTGCGTTTGTCAGTAATGACGCCCCCTGTCGTGCTGAATACACGTTCAGACAAAACGCTGGCCGCCGGGCAGGCCAGCACCTCCAAGGCATAAAATGCTAACTCTGGCCACGTGGCCAATTTGGAGACCCAGAAGTTGAATGGGGCCGAACTATCAGTCAGTACGTGGAGGGGTGTGCAGACGTACTGTTCAACCATGTTAGTGAAATGCTGCCTCCTGCTAACACGTTCCGTATCAGGTGGTGGTGCAGTTAGCTGCTGCGTGGAGACAAAACTTTGCCACATTTCTGCCATGCTAACCCTGCCCTCAGAGGAGCTGGCCGTGACACAGCTGCGTTGGCGACCTCTTGCTCCTCCTCTGCCTTCGCCTTGGGCTTCCACCTATTCCCCTGTGACATTTGGGAATGCTCTCAGGAGCGCCTCTACCAGCGTGCGCTTGTACTCGCGCATCTTCCTATCACGCTCCAGTGCAAGAAGTAAGGTGGGCACATTGTCTTTGTACCGGGGATCCAGCAGGGTGGCAACCCAGTAGTCCGCACACGCTAAAATGTGGGCAACTCTGCTGTCGTTGCGCAGGCACTGCAGCATGTAGTCGCTCATGTGTGCCAGGCTCCCCAGAGGTAAGGACAAGCTGTCCTATGTGGGAGGCGTATCATCATCGTCCTCCGTATCCCCCCAGCCACGCACCAGTGATGGGCCTGAGCTGTGTCGGGTGCCACCCCGCTGTGAACCTGCTTCATCCTCATCCTCCTCCACCTCCTCCTCATCCTCCTCGTCCTCCAGTAGTGGTCCCTGGCTGGCCACATTTGTACCTGGCCTCTGCTGTTGCAAAAAACCTCCCTCTGAGCTAGTTCTAACAGACTGGCCTGAAAGTGCTAAAAATGACCCCTCATCCTCCTCCTCCTCCTCCTGGGCCACCTCCTCTTCCATCATCGCCCTAAGCGTTTTCTCAAGGAGACATAGAAGTGGTAGTGTAATGCTGATAACGGTGTCATCGCCACTGGCCATGTTGGTGGAGTACTCGAAACAGCGCAACAGGGCACACAGGTCTCGCATGGAGGCCCAATCATTGGTGGTGAAGTGGTGCTGTTCCTCAGTGCGACTGACGCATGCGTGCTGCAGCTGAAACTCCACTATGGCCTGCTGCTGCTCGCACAGTCTCTCCAGTATGGGCAAGGTGGAGTTCCACCTAGTGGGCACGTCGCATATGAGGCGGTGAGCGGGAAGGCCGAAGTTCCGCTGTAGCGCAGACAGGTGAGCAGCGGCAGGATGTGAACGCCGGAAGCGTGCACAGATGACCCTCACTACAGACGGCCCTCACTTTATGCAGCAGCTCTGACATTTCGGGGTAGTTGTGAATGAACTTCTGCACCACCAAATTCAGCACATGCGCCAGGCAAGGGATGTGCGTCAAACCGGCTAGTCCCAGAGCTGCGCCGAGATTTCGCCCATTATCTCACACCACCAGGCCGGGCTTGAGGCCCACCGGCAGAAACCACTCGTCGGTCTGTTGTTCAATACCCCGCAACATCTCCTGCGCGGTGTGGGGCCTGTCCCCCAAACATATAAGTTTCAGAATGGCCTGCTGACGTTTACCCCGGGCTGTGCTGAAGTTGGTGGACCTTGCCACAGATGGCGTTGCGCAGTGCACACTTGATTTTATCGGATACTTGGTTGTGCAGGGAAGGCACGGCTGTCTTGGAGAAGTAGTGGCGGCTGGGAACAACATACTGTGAGATGGAGAGCTGAACGCTGCCGTGTGACATGGTGGAGATGCTTGGTGACGCAGGTGGTGGTGTCGGTGGCACATCCTCTGTTTGGTGGGCGGCAGGTGCCAACATTCCTCCCGAGGCGGAGGAAGAGGCCGAGGCAGCAGCAGAAGAGGGAGCAGGGGGAGCCAGAGTGAGTTCCTTGCTTTTAAGGTGTTTACTCCACTGCAGTTCATGCTTTGCATGTAGATGCCTGGTCATGCAGGTTGTGCTAAGGTACAGAACGTTAATGCCTCGCTTCAGGATCTGATAGCACAGTGTGCAAACCACTCGGGTCTTGTCGTCAGCACATTGTTTAACCACTTCAGCCCCCCTAGCTTAAACACCCTTAATGACCAGGCCACTTTTTACAATTCCGCACTACGCTACTTTCACCGTTTATTGCTCGGTCATACAACTTACCACCCAAATTAATTTTACCTCCTTTTCTTCTCACTAATACAGCTTTACCTTTTTCACAGGCCATTTTTACGCATTTGGATTCTTACGCTTTAGGGCCCCTAAAATGCCAGGACAGTATAAAAACCCCACAAGTGACCCCATTGTGGAAAGAAGACACCCCAAGGTATTCTGTGAGGGGTATGGCGGGTTCACTGAAAAAAAAAAATTGGCACAAGTTAGTGAAATTTTTTTTTTATTTTTTTTTTTTACAGTCTCATATTCCACTAACTTGTGACAAAAAATAAAATTTTGCATGAACTCATCATACCCCTCACGGAATACCTTGTGGTGTCTTCTTTCTAAAATGGGGTCACATGTGGGGTGTTTGTGCTGCCCTGGCATTTGAGGGTCTCCGCAATCATTACACGTATGGCCAGCATTAGGAGTTTCTGCGATTCTCCTTATATTGAGCATACGGGTAATGAGATTTTTTTTTCCCGTTCAGCCTCTGCGCCGAAAAAAGAAAAAAAATGAACGGCACAGATTTCCTCATTCGCATCGATCAATGTGGATGAAAAAATCTCTGCCAAAAAATGTGCAAAAAAAAAAAAAATGAACGGCACAGATTTCCTCTTTCGCATCGATCAATGTGGATGAATAAATCTCTGGCAAAAAATGTGCAAAAAAAAAAAGTAGTAAGGCCCCATTCACACGTCCGCAAAAATGTCCGCATCTATTCCGCAATTCTGCGGAATAGATACGGACCCATTCAGTGTGAATGGGGCTGGCGGTGATGCGGAGAGCACACTGTGCGCTCGCCGCATCAGCATTTGCGGAGCTGCGGCCACAAACTTCCGTGTTTCGGCCACCAAACATCCGGCCGCAGCTCCGCAAAAGATAGAGCATGTCCTATTCTTGTCCGCAATTGCAGACAAGAAAAGGTATTTTCTATATAGTTCTGGCAATGTGCGGATCCGCAAAATGCGGAAAGCACATTGCCGGTGTCCGTGTTTTGCAGATCCGCGGATCCATGGATCCGCAAAACACATACGGACGTCTGAATGAGCCTTACAGGGGGGTGATTAGTGTCAGGGGGGTGACAGGGGGGTGACTTGGGGTGATCAGGGTTAATCAGGGGATAATCAGGGGTCAATCAGTGACGGGGTGGGGGGATGGATGGGGGTCTGTGTGGTGATTGGTGCACTTATAAAAGTTTCCTTTGGTGGTCCCAAGCAAAAGGGACCACCAAAGGAACGATCAGCAAGCATATCAGACGCTGTTAACAAAACAGCGTCTGATATGTGATTTTTTTTAACTTCTACAGCCTGCCAGCGCACGAACAGCGCTGGCCGGCTGTAGTTTACCTTCTACCTGACGCGATCCTGTGAACGCGCGCACGCGCGTGCATTCACAGGAAATCTAACGTCTTGCTAGATGACACGCCCGCGCGTCAAAGAGGAACAGACCGACCGACCGCCCGCAGGACGCAATCCTGCGTTAGGCGGTCGGTAAGCAGTTAAAGAAGTGCCATGCCAGGGAACTCCTTGAAGCTGCCTTTGGGGTGCTCGGTCCCTGGTGGCGGTGGCCAGTATCAGGCGAACTCTCTTGGCGGCGGCTGGTCTGCTTTTGCCCCCTCCTCCCTCTTTTGCTACGCTGTTGGCTCGGTCTCACCACTGCCTCTTCCTCTGAACTATGAAAGTCATTGGCACGACCTTCATTCCATGTGGGGTCTAGGACCTCATCGTCCCCTGCATCTTCTTCCACACAGTCTTCCTCCCTGACCTCCTGTTCGGTCTGCACACTGCAGAAAGACGCAGCAGTTGGCACCTGTGTTTCGTCATCATCAGAGACGTGCGGACTCCGATGAGGTGGTATTCCCATGTCCTCATCATCAGGAAACATCAGTGGTTGTGCATCAGTGCATTCTATGTCTTCCACCACTGGGGAAGGGCTAGGTGGATTTCCTTGGGAAACCCTGCCAGCAGAGTCTTCAAACAGCATAAGAGACTGCTTCATAACTTGAGGCTCAGACAGTATCCGTGATATGCATGGGGATGATGTGACAGACTGATGGGCTTGTTTTTCAGGTGCCACCTGTGCGCTTTCAGCAGAAGGCTGGGTGGGAGATAATGTTGTGAACATGCTGGATCCACTGTCGGCCACCCAATTGACTAGCGCCTGTACCTGCTCAGGCCTTACCATCCTTAGAACAGCATTGGGCCCCACCAATTATCGCTGTAAATTCTGGCGGGTACTGAAACCTGAGGTAGTTGGTTCACTAGGACGTGTGGCTGTGGCAGAATGGCCACGTCCTCTCCCAGCACCAGAGGGTACACTAACACCACCACGACCGCGTCCCTTACTAGATGTTTTCCTCATTGTTACCGTTCACCAAGGAAAAAAATATTTGGCCCAATGTATTGATTTCAAATTCAGGCCTTTTCTTACAGGCACCTAACACTATCTGCCTATTTGTTTATGTAGCGTATTACACTAATCCAGGCACAGCAGTAACCACTGATTTAGGGGAATATCTCTTTTAGGGCTAGTATTTAGGCCCTGGATGAAAGTATCCTTTTATGGACAGATTTACACTTGGCCTGCAACAGCTGGGACACCAGATTCAGGGTATTGCTATTTTGGCAATTGAATGTCACCCCAGAACAAAATATATGTTTTTGCGGACACTATGAATCCTGGCCTGCAACAGCTGGGACACCAGATTCAGGGTATTGCTATTTTGGCAATTGAATGTCACCCCAGAACAAAATATATGATTTTTCGGACACTATGAATCCTGGCCTGCAACAGCTGGGACACCAGATTCAGGGTATTGCTATTTTGGCAATTTAATGTCACCCCAGAACAAAATATATGTTTTGACGGACACTATGAAACGTGGCCTGCAACAGCTGGGACACCAGATTCAGGGTATTGCTATTTTGGCAATTGAATGTCACCCCAGAACAAAATATATGATTTTTCGGACACTATGAATCCTGGCCTGCAACAGCTGGGACACCAGATTCAGGGTATTGCTATTTTGGCAATTAAATGTCACCCCAGAACAAAATATATGTTTTGACGGACACTATGAAACGTGGCCTGCAACAGCTGGGACACCAGATTCAGGGTATTGCTATTTTGGCATGAGGCTGATTGTTTGCCTGCTCCAGCCGGAGGAGTAGACAGGCCCTAATGTTTTGCATATGGCTGGCTGGGATGAACTGCTCCAGTTTCCCCTTGCAGTGAGGGTCTAAAAGGGTGGCCAACCAAAATTCATCCCTCGCCTTAATTTTCCTGATCCAGGGGGCATCGTAGCATGTGTGGCAGCCACGGGGAAGAGGACAGCCCGCTGTGACTCTTGTTGGCTGCACGGGACCATAACATCTTGGTCCTCCTGCTGCTGCTGTTGCTCCATGTGGGAGCTGTCTCATCCCCGGACTAACGGTGCCCTCAGCACCAGCTCTCTCTCCTGACCAGGCCAAGACTCCTGGATGTCGGCAAACTCCTCAACAAACTCTTCCTCCTCCTTCTCCTCGTCCTGGGCCTGGTCTTGGTGGAGCATTGTTGCCTCTTCTTGCTCCACCAAGACACTCTCCCCAGCTTTGGGCAGGCGATCTAGTGTCCTGTCTAGCAGGAACACTATGCGGAGCATGTCATTGAGGCCAACATGCTCCGCGCTGACCATCTTGGTTGCCTGCTCGAATGGGACCAACATGTGGCAGAGCTGGTGTATCTGCCCCCACTCCGCATTGTGATGTAGGGGAGTGGGTGTGATGGCCCGGAAGTGCCTTAGTCCATCAGTTATTCTTTCACCGCCCGTCGCTGCTCCCATATCCTCTCCTCTATGTGGATGTTGCACAATGTTGCTCAACCTTGGGTATGTGCGTAGGAACTTTTGTACCACAAGGTTGAGGACATGTGACATGCAGGGCACGTGTGTTAGACTGCAAGGAGGTTGCTTCCGTTGTTACAGACAACCATACCTGCCTGGAGCCTTCAGGGGTTGGGGTGGCTGCAGGACAGTGGCAGGAGCTGCTGTCCCCTGCGCACTGCTGCTGGTTCTGCTACAACCTATTTGCATCTGTTCCCACTCCCACCAGTGGTTGACTCTCAGGTGCTGGGTAAGGGCAGTGGCACCCAGCCAAGCAACAGACTTCCCTTTCTTCACCCTGGCATGGCACAGCTGACAGATGCCAATTGTCACATTGTCTTCTACCAGGGTGAAGAAAGCCCTCCTGTCAGATGGGGTGGTGCTGGCTTGCCCCTGTTTGGGCTTGGTGCTCACAGGTGGAGCCGGCACCTACTGCTGCTGCCGCCTCCTGCTGCCATTACCAGTGGAGCCCCTGACACGGGCTCCCTGGTAACCTGGCACGTGTGTTAGACTGCAAGGAGGTTGCTTCCGTTGTTACAGACAACCATACCTGCCTGGAGCCTTCAGGGGTTGGGGTGGCTGCAGGACAGTGGCAGGAGCTGCTGTCCCCTGCGCACTGCTGCTGGTTCTGCTACAACCGATTTGCATCTGTTCCCACTCCCACCAGTGGTTGACTCTCAGGTGCTGGGTAAGGGCAGTGGCACCCAGCCAAGCAACAGACTTCCCTTTCTTCACCCTGGCATGGCACAGCTGACAGATGCCAATTGTCACATTGTCTTCTACCAGGGTGAAGCAAGCCCTCCTGTCAGATGGGCTGGTGCTGGCTTGCCCCTGTTTGGGCTTGGTGCTCACAGGTGGAGCCGGCACCTACTGCTGCTGCCGCCTCCTGCTGCCATTACCAGTGGAGCCCCTGCCATGGGCTCCCTGGTAACCTGGCACACCGTTTGCCTCGGGTGCCTACCTTCCTCATCAGTGCTGCTGTCATCTGACAAGGGAGGAGGCACCCATTCTAATTCACCCTCCTCTTCATTGCCTGTAATGTCAGACCCAAGGTTGACCAGTCTTTGACTGAGGGGAACAGCAGACTTGGAGCCCCTGACCTAACTCCTCTGTCCCCACACTGACGCCTGGGTCTGACTAGGAGTGAGGGTTCTGTGGCTGAAACCACCCGCACCAGTTGGAAGGGATGTCAATGGGGTACTGATGGGTGGTACCCCCTCCTCCTCATCCTCCTCCTCCACCATCATCCCTTCCAAAAGGTCCTGACCATCCGGACTTAACTCAATCTCATTCTCCTGCATTACCACCCCAAAGCTATCCCTCTCACTGAGCCTGTCAAACAGCATCAGGGTCGATTCTTGGGGGTTGGGGGCTGGTCCTGCAGGAGGTGGAGAGCTGCTGCTGATCAGAGCCTAGGCAGAGGTCTCTGTGCCACTAACTTGGATGAGGCGGACGCGGCAGCGGTCCAGCACTGGAACCATCTCCCCTACCACGACCACCGCTGCCGGAACGACCACAGCCACTCATTATTATGACAAATAAACCAAAAAGTTTTTAAACAGAAAAAAAAAATCTGAAAACAATGAGGGCATTTGGGAAAACCTAATTGGGTTGGGGTCAATGGGGCAAAGCTGAAATAAATCAAATTCATAAGTCGCTAAAACAATTTTTTTGTTTTTTGACAAACAAAAGCCTCAGACAATATTCCCTCCCTAGTACAAGAGACCCTAAAACAGTAACACTAAAACACAAAGCCTTTTTTTTTTTTTTTTTGGGGGGGGAGGGGGTTCACAAACAAAATATGCAGACAATAATCACTCCCTAGTACAAGAAACCCTAAATCACTAACAGTAAAAACACAAGAAAATACTATTTGTTTTGTTTTTCTTTTTCACAGACAAAAGACGCAGACAATCCTAACACATGAAACCCGAAAACACAGCAAAACTTTTTTTTTCTTTACACACAAAAGACAGACAATCCTAGCACACAAAACCCTAAAACACAGCTACATACTTTTTTCACAGTCTAAACAGACAGCACAAGACTACACTAAGCGATACTATTTGGCCTCTTGCACACGGGCGTCATGTTTGACGGCCGGATAAGAGGAGGGTGCGTTGCGGGAATCGCCACAGATGTTGGATGAAGGATCACATGGGTCACATGGTCCACTCAAATGCTTCTATGATTGGACCATGTGACCCTGTGACGTCACCACAGGTCCTGAAGCAAGCAATCATCAAGAGAGAAGACGTTCTGGGGCTCTGCGCGTACCATGGGAGAAGGTGAGTTAACTCTTTATTATTTTTAACCCTCTATTGCCCGGGGAACATTGCATTCTGTAATAAGAATGCGATTATTTTCCCTTATAACTATGTTATAAAGGAAAATAATAACGATCGGGTCCCCAACCCGATCGTATCCTAGCAACCATGCGGGAAAATCGCAACGCATCCACACATGATTGCGGATGATTGCGATTTTCCCGCATCCCCATTCACTTCTATGGGGCCAGCGTTGCGTGAAAATCGCAGAATATAGAACATGATGCGATTTTCACGCAACGCAAAAGTGATGCGTGAAAATCACCTCTCATGTGCACAGCCCCATAGAAATGAATGGGTCCGAATTAAGTGCGGGTGCTATGCGTCCTCCTCACGCATTGCACCCGCGCGGAAAACTCGCCCGTGTGAAAGGGGCCTTTCTCTATCTAAAAAAAATATGCAAAACAAACGTGGAGCCCCAGTATTGGGTCTACAACACAATGAAAGCCAGATATCCCTCAAAGGAAGGAAAATGAGCAAAGGGGTGTCTCTATTACAGAGATCACCAAATCCACCATATTAAGTGGCCCCTATGTCAAGATCCCGCTTTTTTACAAGCTTAAGTATGTGACGGGAAAACCTAGGCCAGTTATCCTTCCACAGACAGCTGTTTCCCAGGGAGCTTTAAAATTTGGATTGCTATGTTGGCACTCTTAAATGAGGCTCCGCAGTGTTTCCTGTAGCTGGTCTCCCTGAGATCAGCTATTGTTTTATATGAGTCGTCTCCAAGGCATTGCTCCCGGTTAGCCAGAATCCTACTCCACACTGATGAGGGGCAACACCCCGAAACAGCTGTCTGTGGATGGATAACTGGCTTAGGTTTTCACTGTCCCATCCTTAAAGCTTGTAAAAAAAAGCGGGATCTTGACATAGGAGATAATAACACATACTTATTTTTCCCCATTAATAAACCCCAACAATAACCGTATAACAATGTCGGTTCACTGCAGACCGGCTAATAAGAAATATTCTTTTTCCTATTAATACACCCCCAAAAAATAAATAAAACAATCACAATTCACCGCTGAATGGCAAATACATTTTTCTTTTGCCACTAATACATGGCAAAAAGATCTTTACAACAAATAACTGCACCGCTGAACGGCAAATATATTTCTTTTTTTTGTGCCACTAATACACAGCAAAAAGGGCTTTACAACATATAACTGGTTTGCTGAACGACAAATATATATATTTTTTTGCCACTAATATATGGCAAAAAGGGCTTTACAACATAACTGCACCACTGAACGGCAAAAATAAAAAAAATTGTGCCACTAATAAATAGCAAAAAGGGCTTTACAACATATAACTGCACTGCTAAATGGCAAATATATTTTTCTTTTGCCACTAATACATGCCAAAAAGGACTTTATACCACATAACTGCACCGCTGAACGGCAAATATATTTTTATTTTGCCACTAATACACATCACAAAAGGCTTTAGAACATATAACTGCACAGCTGCATGTCAAATATATATATTTATTTTTCCACTTGAACACGCCACAAAAGGCTTTGGAACATATAGCTGAACGGCAAATATAAGTGTTTGATCATTTTTTTGTGTGTAACTGATGTAGTGCAGTAAAATCTCCCTTATCGGGTATTATTTTTCTTTATCCTCCACATATAGATTGTATTGAATTTATAGTCCTCCATAACTTTTATATGCTTTTTATATTTAGTAATTCTTTTTCACAATTAGCAGAAAATTCACTATAAGCCTCTAGGCTACACAAGTGTTCCAGTTTCTCTTTTATGGCTTCAATCCCTTATACAAGACCAGAGTCCTCTTACTCCTAGCGATAATAAAGCTCACGGCATTTAAAGTACATTCATTTTATAATTTCTCCCACTCATTTAAACAACTTCATCATTGATATTTATTGGAAGCTGCCATCTCAAACCTTCAGGTATTTTCCATTCTCCTAAATATCTTTCTAATGAAATAATATCCCACATTGTTTTGATCTTTCACTAATAGGTATTCTAAATCCTGGAAAATTCCTGAAACACCTGTAGAAGACACACATGGACAGTAAGCCCTGACCTAGAACCCAGCCTGATTTCCCTACCTACTTACAGTACAAGCCCTAGGTAGCAAGACCACAACAGGTCGACAGCCCCTGTGTTACTTATGCACAGAAACAGACAAACACCAAGAGACAAAATAACACAACCAGATAGGCAAAGCAGTACAAAATGAGCAGCAGAAAGTGATCAGAACTTAGACAAGCCGAGATCAGAACCAAATGGACAATGCCATACCCTGAAAGATTATCAAAATTAGGGTTATTTACTTTAGAAAAAAGATGACTGAGGGGAGATCTAATAACTATGTATAAATATATCAGGGGTCAGTACAGAGATCTCTCCCATCATCTATTTATCCCCAGGACTGTCACTGTGACGAGGGTGTAAGAAACAGAGGAGAAAAAAGAAGAGTGTTAAATACTGATGGTTTCTTTGGATAAGGAACCTAGATTTAACTCGGCAGGGTGCCAAAAAGGATTTTTGGATGAGGTGGAAGGAGTGAGGAATGGAGAGGGTGTAGGTGAAGAGGCTGCCAGTGGTTGCACCTTAGTCTAAGGAGAGATAAGGTGATGATATGAGATAACCAAATTTGAAGTGTATAAGTCAAACGAGTAAAAAGAACAAAAAGAAAAAAGAAAAAAGAACCACTATAATGGCGCCAATTATAGTGGTTCTTTTTTCTTTTTTCTTTTTGTTATTTTTACTCGTTTGACTTATACACGTGAAATTTGGTTATCTCACTGTGACGAGGGGACATCCTATTCGTCTGGAGGAAAGAAGGTTTGTACACAAACATAGAAGAGGATTCTTTACGGTAAGAGCAGTGAGACTATGGAACTTTCTGCCTGAGAAGGTGGTGATGGTAAATACAATAAAGGAATTCAAGAGGGGCCTGGATGTATTTCTGGAGTGTAATATTACAGGCTATAGCTACTAGAGATGGGTCGTTGATCCAGGGAGTACTTCTGATTGCCTGAATAGGGTCGGGAAGGAATTCTTTACTCCCCTTAAGTGGGGAAAATTGGCTTCTACCTCACAGGGTTTTTTTTGCCTTCCTCTTGGTCAACTAGCAGGATGACAGGCCGAACTTGATGGACAGATGTCTATTTTCGGCCTTATGTACTATGTTACTATGTTACTAAACGAGAGACAGATAGTGGTCAGACGACAAAAGCAGGGGTCAAAGGAATGAACAATCCAATAAGCACAGGAACCAGGAACACAGGAAATGAGTCAGAGACTTTCACTGGAACTGGTGTATGGCCAGGAAGGGGTGGATAGAACACCGAGTTGCTAACAGAACATGATAGGTCTTGACTTGGCACTCCATCAGAAACAATAGCAGCACCTGGAAATAGAGCAACTGAGCAATCAGCACAGTGTTAATCTCATCCAGCACACAACTGATATGGGGAGAAATAGAGCATTGCATCCTTTTGCTAAGGATGCTATTGTGTCATCAGAGTGGCATCTCTCCAGAGTGGCAAGCTGGAGATCATGCCACTGGAGCCCGGACAGGTGAGTTTGTGACAATTCTTTCCAAATTATCAGACCTATTGTCAGGTCTCTATTAAAAAAATATCAAAAATAATTGGATAACCATAATGGGAGATACAGTTTTGTGGGATATTCTTCCTGATCAACCCCTTTTTGTCTTTTCTAGAGCAATTGCTATTAAGGAAAATATAGTGAAGAGCTGTTTAAAATCGAATGGGATGGTGAACTTTCAAGGAGTTTTCATTTGGTACAGTTTTTGCAAAGCTTGTAAAAATTGGGAATAAAAAAACAGAAGGACAGATGCAGTGGCCAAAATGACACAGCCGGTTCTTACAGACAAAAACAAGTTTTCAGACAGAACATAGCTAAAACCAGACATTCCAAATTTCAGGCTGTCTGCTTTTTGGTGGTAAACAAGTCTGGGTTTTTCCCTCCAAAACATGGTGGTAAACAATGTCTGTGTTTTTCCCTCCAAAACATGGTCTTCTTTAAACACGAAGCAAGAATACTGAAGGCACAAGTCCTCTCACCTAAATCTTCACAATATAGAAATCGGCCTCAATGATCCATCCGAATCACGAGGTGCAAGGCTTCACAAGAATACAAACAGTGACCAGAGAGTAAAGATGAGCCACACTCACCATCCATAGAGGAAATGTCTCTTTATTTAATCTTCAGGGCTCAAGACAAAGATAGCTTAAGTGTGTGTGTGGGGGGGGGGGGGGGTAGACACTCACATGGATGCAAAAGATCAGCGACGGCCGTTTCGCGGCATCCCGCTTCCTCCGGCTACTACAGACAATTAAAAGATTGCGCGCAGCTTAAAAGCGTCATAGGGGGAGGGGGGTGGATCCACACCATCACCTAGCAACCCCCGACGCTAAGCAAGCAGCGTGTGTGTTACAATGAAGCAGAGGTCTACAGCTGAGTGGCAACAGCACTAGCTAAGTGAATAATCATGAGGATCTAGTCAAGATACAATAACATGAAAGATTAAAAATACAAACATTAGAAGGAAAAGTAACAATAAGGCCATTCATGTGATAACAAATAAATCATGCCGAAAGGACCAGTAGCATCAGTTTTTATAATTAGGCGGGCCTCTTTCTGAAGCAGGAGGCGATGGCGATCCCCTCCCTGTGACAATGGGGGGACGTCCTCGACACATGCAAACTTTAATACATTGGCATCACCTCCATGTTGGACACGTACATGTTCAATAAGGCGAGTACACCCTTTTCCTGTTTTTATGGAGTGCGGATGCATTCTATTAAAGGCCTCTTCGAAGAGGCATTCCTCCTAGGAAGCGGTTATGGCACAATTCAAACCCCTTAGTTTAGTTAGTTAGGCAAGTAGACGGTTATGTGTCATGTAGCCTCGCATCACGGGTGGCCCTGACCGCAAATATATGATGCAGTAAAACAGTAATAAACAGTATAAGTCAGCCCTTTCAAGAGAAATAAAGTAAACAAATCAGTAAAGGGCTTGAAGTTTCAAGGCCTAGCAATTGTCCCAAAAAAATGGAGAGGAGGAGATTTGATTGCTGCAATTAATCAAAAAGAAGTTTATTAGATGTATTCCTTACGTACTTTGAAGCTTAGTTGACTGTATTCCTGTATGCTGTAGAAATCGTTTTTCTGGAATGTATTTTCTGAATAAGGATTAAGTTATTGCTCATTGATTAGCAGGGGTCACAAGGTATTATGAGGTCACTGACCAGATTATGATTGGATAGAGTAAAGCGTTACCCCCCACTGGATCGGTGTTAACTTTAAAGAGCTACTGTATATGTGGTGTATGAATGCTGATGTCATAATACTGGTTGGTAATAATTGGTTGGAAATTTACATGTCCTACAATGATGTGTGCAGCGTGTTGAAAGGATGTTATAAGGATAAAATGAAGTGGTTTTATATGCTTTACTTATGAAATATCTAGTGGCTAGTGTTTAGTGTCTTTTTATGAATAATATAGATTATTTTTGGATATTAGAGATGAGCGAATTTTTGAAAGAGTTGATTTGGCCGGTTCACCAAATCTTTTGGAAACATTTGCTTCAATCCGAATTTATTGACGGTGAATTGCGTTAAAAAAACATCTATTTCCAGGCTGCAGAAAACCTTTAAAGGGGTGTAGAACACTGTTCCTTGCAGTAACACATATAGGGAGTGTGCTGTGGTAGTGAAATAATACTATGAGTAAGTATGACATGAGGATGACAGGGGTTACTCTAAGAATCACTGCATACTTCACTTATTTGGGCAGTCACGAGGCCAAAACTGACCAAATAACTCAAGTATCAACTCAGCGTTACAGGTAGATGTTAGCGTCAAGAAGAAGCTCAATCCTTTTACACCCTCGTCAGCGGATTCCACACAGAGGTCTATAGAAACGCATATACGAGTAGAGCCCCCCTGACAGAGAGGAGAGGGTGTCAGCAGTAAGTTTGTGTTGACGTCATTGATTAATTTGCCCTTCCTCTGATCCATCAGAACAATAACCCACAAAAAACGGATCCTGTCTATGGAGCTTCCACCTTCACTCGGTCAGCATTTGCTCAAAAATCCATCTGTATTGCTAATGCCAAAAAAACAGGAGTGGATCTAAAACAGAGATGACAAGTGAATGGAATATTTGCATGTTTTCTGTGTTTTCTACCCACTCCTGCTTTTGGTTACCAAATCATGAGCCAATTGTGATGGGACCATACAGGCCTTACAACTGCTAGACAGACAGGATCCGTTGTGCGTCTCATTTTTCCTTGCTTCTGACAGATCAGAAGAAAGGTCAAATAAATAATTATGTCAGCAAGGCCAAAAGCATAAATAGTGGATGAGTCATGAAGTAGGGAGGGTAGGAAGAGCATGAGAAGTCCACAGAGTCGACCTATGAAATAGTGGTGAGGTAGAAGAAGCAGGAGGAGACCACAGAGTGATGCAATGACCGAGCCTGGAGGTGGCAGCAGAATCAGGAGGCCACAGAGTGGCACAATGACCGAGTGTGGAGGTAGCAGCAGCATGAGAAGACCACAGAGCGGCACAATAACAGAGTCTGGAAGCAGCAGCAGAATCAGGAAGCCACAGAGTGGCACAATGACTGAGTCTGAAGGTGGCGGCAGCAGTAGCAGCGTCAGGAGGAGGCCACAGAATGGCACAATGACCAAGTGTGGAGGTGACAGCAGCATGAGGAGATCACAGAGTGGCACAATGACAGAGTGTGGAGGTGGAAGCAGAATCAGGAGGCCACAGAGTGGCACAATGACCGAGTCTGAAGGTGGTGGCAGCAGTAGCAGCATCAGGATACTACATAGAGACAAGGTGACATAGTGTGGAGATGGCAGCAGCAACATCAGGATACCACAGAGAGGCAAGGTGACATAGTGTGGAGATGGCAGCAGCAGCATCAGGATACCACAGAGAAGCAAGGTAACAGTGTGGAGATGGCAAGCAGTATCAGGGGACCATAAAATGGTAAGGTGACATAGTGTGGAGATAGCAGCAGCAGCATCAGTATACCAGAAAGTTACCTGGTGACAGATTGGGACTGTGGGTGGCAACATCAGTACCCGCTGACGAAGGTGGGTAAAATTATGAGCACTTGGCATCAGATATGTGGCATCAGGCACGTGGCAGCATCAGAGTAGTAGCTGAGGCAGGTAGCTAGAAGAAACCGGTCTCTTTTTTCAATGATTGGGTGAGTGGACATGGATGATTTAACCAGATGCATCAGGAATTGCTAGGTGGAAATCCTTGCTGATACATGCCTGATTAACCTTGAAAAAGGTCAGTCTCTGCACATTTTGAGTGGACAGGCGAGTTCTCTTTGGGGTCACTATGGCCCCCGCTGTACTAAACACCCGCTCTGATGCCACACTACTGGCCAGGCAGATCAGCTTTTCCAGAGCAAACTCAGCCAGTTGCGGCAACAAATCCAGTTTGGCTGCCCAGTAGTCAAGCAGATCTTCAGTGTGGGTTGGCAGGGTCCTGTCCAAGTATGCCACTGCCTACTGGTTCAGGTCCTGCTCCAGGTCTAACTGCTGCTGCTGGTGAGTAGTTTCTTCACTATGCAGGTGCAGAAAGCTACTCATCAGTGACTGTAGTCTCAGGCTGCTGCTGATGGAGCTGCTACTGCTCCTGCCACTCAAGCCCTGCCCAGCAGCCATGGCAGTGGAACGTGAGCGCAGAGGACCCCCCGCTCACACATGCGAGAGGATGGACGATGGTGCAGATAGGCAGTGGCCAGCTGACAACATAGGATGTATCTGTAGTAGTTCAGTTTGTCATCCCTCTCAGTGGGTATAAAAATGGCCTCCATTCTGGACCAGTAGCAAGGGTCCAAAAAGGTCGAGAGCCAGAAGTCATCCCTCTGCCAGATGACAATTCAGTTGTCACTATGCAAGTAAGTGAGCATGCAGCGGGCCATTTGTGCAAGTGACTCGGAGGGTCTCCCTGCCTCCGATCTCCACTGCATTCTGCCACTGTGTGTCTGAGTCCTCTATCTCCTCACTCTCGTCTTCCTCATCACCCTGTAGCTTCTCTGGCTGCTCCTGCTCCTCCTCTCCTTTTAGCTTAGTAGAAAAACCACCCATTTTGCTACACATTTCCTGTGCTCCAATGTTCTCCTACCCCTCCTTCTCTTCCAGTTCAGCTCCCACAGGGCTCATGTGGCCTTGAGATCTAGGCGCCAAGTCTCCATTCTCCTGACCAGCCTTTGTTACCACCATCTGTTCCAGGACATGAAGCACTGGAATGACGTTCATACTGTAGTCCTGGTGACTGACAAATAACGTGGCGCCCACAAAGGGCATGAGCAAACGGCAGGTGTCACGCATGAGCTGCCACTGGCTGACATCAAAGTTACATAGGGGAGTACTCCTATCCGCTTGCATCATCAAGAAATCGTTGATGGCCTTTCTCTGTTCATATAGTCAGACGAACATATGGAAGGTGGAACTCCAATAAGTGGAAACGTTGCATATCAGCCTATGTTGGGGGATGCCGTTCTGCCACTACAAATCAAGGAGGGTATGATTTGCGGTGTACGAGTGGCTGAAGTGCATGCAAAGTTTCCTGGCCATTTTTAGGATGTCTTGTAGATGGGTGGAAGACTTCAGGAACCGCTTGACAATCAGATGGAACACATGTGCCATGCAGCGCGCATGGCTCAGCCTTCCTTGATGCAGCATCGCTGCTGTCTCAGTGAACCCCTGCACCACTTCTTCCTGGGAAGGGAGGCTGCTGCCAAGCAGGTGACCTACCCCAGGCACGTTTGGCTTCTGACCTCCCACTACTGCCACCCTGCTGCAATGCTACCAGCAATGCTACCACTTTGGTGGCTCCACCGCTGCCTCACGGGCAAGCTGCCTTCTCTTCCCCTCATGATGATGAAGCGCCTTCTGCACCCGACTCCCAAGCGATCAGCTTCATCATCATTGAGTACTGTCTGCACATCACTGATGTCCTCCTCAACGGCCTCTGGGTCAGGAGCCTGACCACTCACAACACCATCAACCACGCCAATCTCCTCATGACTTGCCCGCCTAGTGGAGGAAGCGGCGGATGTCTCCTCCAGATCTTGGCTGGGCAGTAGCTGCTGACTGTCCTCTAGTAGCTCTTCCTCGCTGAAAAGTGGAGCTGAGCCTACTTTATGTACTACTTCTCATGGTGAGGGAAGAGAAAAGGACAGAGGCAGATTGAGGACAGATGAAGGCACAGGGCCTGCTACCGGGCCATGCCAACTAAGGATTGTGTCTGAAGAACCCACCGACTGTTGGCTAGGGGTGTCTGATGTCATATGGGATGAAGTGGATGATGAAGTTAACCAAGAACCGCTGGGTTACTGGTCAAGACACAACTGCAAAATCACACCGGGAGCTTAGGCCTCTCGCTGTGACTCCTGCTGCCACACCCCCATACTCTACTGCGACCTCTGCCTGCGCCAGAAACATTTAGGCCTCTGCCACTCATCTGTGAATGGCCTGGCACTTCTCTGTCAGACATATTTTTAGCTGAACAAAATGAATTAAAAGCAAATTAAAACACCCCTAAAAGCAACAAATATATATTTTCTTTTTGTAATGAAATAAGGTAGGCCACTAAATGTTTTCACCACAAATAACTTAAACTGTGAACTGTGTATATATTTTTCTTGTTGCACAGAAATACTTCACTAACTGCTTTTAACCCAAAATAATTGCAGAAATTAACGGTGTATCTATTTTTCTTGTAGTACAGAAACACATCACAAAACGCTTTTAACCCCAAATAACTGCAGAACTGAACTGCATATATATTTTTCTTTTTCTAATGAAATAGGCCACTAAACGATTTAGGTAATCCACAAACCCACGGCATTGCTCTTCATCGCCCGACCATATCATAAAGACATCATCCACAAAACGGAGGAACAACTGGATGTACTGAAGGAAGGGGTTACTCACCGAGAAGACATAATAGTCCTCAAATACCGCCAGGTACAGGTTGGCGAAGGTACACAAGACAGGTGTGCCTATAGCCATACCAAGTACCTGGCGGTACCACTGCTGCCCAAATAAAAATACATTATTGGAAAGCACGAAATCCAGAGACTCCTCTATGAACTTAGAAAAAAGAGGTCCTTTATCTGTCCTACTGAGGACTTTTTTCACAGCCTTAACCCCCAGGTGGTGTGGGATCCTGGTGTAAAGGGACTCGACATCCAAGGAAACTAGATGGTAATCGTCACGCCACTCCAGGTACTGAAGGGCACGAAGAAAATCACCTGTATCCTTGAGATAAGTCAGAGTGCCATACAGTAGAGGTCTCAATAACCAGTCCACATATTTAGACAATTTCTCTGTCGCTGACCCAACCCCTGCCACGATGGGGCGGCCAGGGGGGTGGGTCAGCGATTTGTGGATCTTCAGAACAAAATACCACATGGGGGATCTGGGATACTGTGGGAGTAACTTCTCTATAATCTTATGTGGTAAAAAGCCAACTTCAACGTACTTCCTCAACAAACACTTCAGTTGATTCAATATCTGAGGCGTTGGATTACTATCCAATTTATGGTACATTTGATCCTGAAGCTGTCTCATAGTCTCCTCAATGTAGTATTCCAGAGTCATTAGTACAATGTTCCCTCCCTTGTCGGCTGGTTTTATCACAATATTTTCCTGAGCAGTTAACCAGTTGAGTGCATTGCACTCTTCGGCGCTAATATTGACGGGTGTGGCTGCATATACCAGCGCCCGTACATCCCTAGGCACTCTCTTATAAAAAGGTCAACTGCTGAACGAGCCGACATGGGAGGAAGAAACGTGGATCCAATGCCCCCCGGTGAATCTAGAAAATTCTACCTGTTCAGACTCCTGTACACTAGTAGAATCTTCCACCAGGACGGCAAGGGTCACTTGTTCCCCCTGATCAAAACGCCCCTCAATATGAAACTCATGCATTGTCATTCGTGCAGGTATCTCCCTTGATAAAGGGGGACATTCATTCATTGGTGCATCAGAAACCATTTTTTTCAAATACTGCTTACGCCCACTAAAGCAGGAAATTCATAAAATTCAATACATGCATAGAGAGAAACAATGCATTTCCTAGCTGATTAACAACCAATTGTGGGTATCCATTTAATCAAGGTAATACGCAACAATGTAGCATTAAATAACCCGCTCATGTATACACGTAATCCTTTTCATAAGGGGGGTGTATAGGGACCCAGTCAAGCATCCTGTGGAGGGGTGGCTAATACATAACCCCCAGACTGCGATGGTATAGAGCAGGGTATGACACAGGGTACCCCTGCATACGAATGGGAATACCCCTTTAGGAGAATTAGAAGGGGCAGAGGTAAAAGAGCAGGTAAAGGTCGGTGGACAAAGGAAGTCCACTCGACGAAGAAGGCAGGTGTCCTGGAGACAATGGAAGAAGAATGTGAAGGGGTTAATGAAGCACTTATTCAGGATATACAGCTGCGTTCAAAATTATTCAACCCCCAATGCTGTAAAGGGTTTTAGGGAATTTAGTGTACATTTGTAATTGTGTTCAGAATGAAATCTTACAAGGACTTTTTAAAGAACCAAATGCAACTAAAATGACATCAGTTGTTTTTGTAATACAGTATAAAATGTTTTTTTTTGTGATTTCTTCATTGACACAATTATTCAACCCCTTAAAGACTACCACTCTTAAGAACAGAGGTTCATTCAAGTGTCTTCGATCAGGTATTGAAAACACCTGTGGATGTCAAGGAGCAGCAATCAAGCATAATAAGCACCAATTAGGCAAATTTAAAATGACTGTGATACTCAGCTCCTTCTAGACATTTACTGGTGTGTTTACAAACATGGTGAAGTCAAGAGAATGGTCCAGGAAGACAAGAGAAGAGGTGATTTCTCTTCACAGGAAGGGCAATGGCTATAAGAAGATTGCAAAGATGTTAAACATACCAAGAGACACAATAGGAAGCATCATTCGCAAATTCAAGGCAAAGGGCACTGTTGAAACGCTACCTGGTCGTGGCAGAAAGAAGATGCTGACTTCGACTGCTGTGTGCTACCTGAAGCTCAAAGTGGAGAAAAGTCCCCATGTGACTTCTGAGGAACTGAAAAAAGATTTGTCAGATGCGGGTACTGAAGTTTCAGCTCAGATAATAAGGCGCACACTGCGTAATGAAGGCCTCCATGCCAGAACTCCCAGGCTCACCCCCTTGCTGTCTCCAAAGAATAAGAAGAGTCGACTGCAGTATGCCAAAAGTCATGTGGACAAACCACAAAAGTTTTGGGATAGTGTTCTGTGGACTGATGAAACAAAATTAGAACTGCTTGGGCCCATGGATCAATGCTATGTTTGGAGGAGGAAGAACAAGGCCTATGAAGAAAAGAACACCTTTCCTACTGTGAAGCATGGCGAGGGGTCAATCATGCTTTGGGGCTGTTTTGCTTCTACAGGTTCAGGGAAGCTTCAGCGTGTGCAAGGTACCATTCTCTTCAGTACCAGGAGATATTGGATGAAAATGTGATGCAGTCCGTCACAAACCTGAGGCTTGGGAGACGTTGGACCTTTCAACAGGACAATGATCCCAAGCATACCTCCAAGTCCACTAGAACATGGTTGCAGATTAACCACTTAAGCCCCCCTAGCTTAAACACCCTTAATGACCAGGCCACTTTTTACAATTCCGCACTACACTACTTTCACCGTTTATTGCTCCGTCATACAACTTACCGCCCAAATGAATTTTACCCCCTTTTCTTCTCACTAATAGAGCTTTCATTTGGTGGTATTTCATTGCTGCTGACATTTTTACTTTTTTTGCTATTAATCAAAAATTACCGAAATTTTTGCAAAAAAATGACATTTTTCACTTTCTGTTGTAAATTTTTTTTAAAAAACTACATTTCTATATAAATTTTTCTCTAAATTTATTGTTCTACATGTCTTTGATAAAAAAAAAGTCCAATAAGTGTATATTTATTGGTTTGGGTAAAAGTTATAGCGTTTACAAACTATGGTGCAAAAAAGTGAATTTTGGCATTTTGAAGCAGCTCTGACTTTCTGAGCACCTGTCATGTTTCTTCAGGTGCTAGAATGCCAGGATAGTATAAATACCCCCCAAATCCCACCATTTTAGAAAGAAGACACCCCAAAGTATTCGTGGAGGGGCATGGTGAGTTCATGTATCATTTCATTTTTTTTCACAAGTTAGCGGAAAATGACACTTTCTGAGAAAAAAAAAAAAAAAAAAAGTTTCAATTTCTGATAACTTCTGGCAAAAAAAAAAAAATCTCCCACTGACTCACTATGCCCCTCAGTGAATACCTTGGGGTGTCTACTTTCCGAAATGGGGTCATTTGTGGGATGTGTTTACTGTTCTGGCGGGGCTAAATTGTGAGCCGCCATGTAAAACCTAAAGGTACTCGTTGGAATTTGGGCCCCTTTGTGCACCCAGGCTGCAAAAAAGTGTCACTCATGTGGTATCGCCGTACTCAGGAGAAGTAGGGCAATGTGTTTTGGGGTGTATTTTTATATATACCCCTGCTGGGTGTGAGAAATATCTCTGTAAACGACAATTTTTAAATTTTTTTATACAAAGTTGTCAGTTTACAGAGATATTTCTCTCACCCAACATGGGTATATGTAAAAATACACCCAAAACACATTGCCATACTCTCCTGAGTACAGCGATACCACATGTGTGCCACTTTTGCAGCCAAGATCGCAAAGGGGCCCTAAACCAATGAGTACCTTTAGGATTTCACAGGGCATTTTTACGCATTTGGATTCCAGACTTCTTCTCACGCTTTAGGGGCCCCTAAAATGCCAGGACAGTATAAATACCCCACATGTGACCCCATTTTGGAAAGAAGACACCCTAAGGTATTCTGTGAGGGGTATGGTGAGTTCATGTAAAATTTTATTTTTGTCACAAGTTAGTGGAATATGAGACTTTGTAAAAAACAAAATTAAAAAAAAAAAAAAAACAATTTCCGCTGACTTGTGCCAAAAAATAAAAATTCTGTGGACTCACCATGTCCCTCACGGAATACCTTGAGGTGTCTTCTTTCCAAAATGGGGTCACATGTGGGGTATTTATACTCACCTGGCATTTTAGGGGCCCCTAAAGTGTGAGAATCCAAATGCATAAAAATGCCCTGTGAAATCCTAAAGGTACTCATTGGTTTTAGGGCCCCTTTGCGCATCTTGGCTGCAAAAAAGTGTCACTCATGTGGTATGGCCCTACTCAGGAGAAGTAGGGCAATGTGTTTTGGGGTGTATTTTTACATATACCCATGCTGCGTGTAGAAATATCGCTGTAAATGACAACTTTTACATTTTTTATTCAAAGTTGTCAATTTACAGAGATATTTCTCTCACCAGCATGAGTATTTGTAAAATACACCTCAAACACATTGCCTTACTTCTCCTGAGTATGACGATACCACATTAGTGACACTTTTTGCAGCCAAGATGCAAGAGGCCCTAAAACTAATGAGAACTTTTAGGAGGGCATTTTTACGCATTTTCTTCTCACGCTTTAGGGCCCTAAATGCCAGGGCAGTAGAAATACCCACATGTGACCCATTTTGGAAGAAGACACCCCAAGGTATTCCATGAGGGGCATGGCGAGTTCATAGAAGATTTTTTTGGACAAGTTAGTGAAGTTGATTTTTATTGTTTTTCTCACAAAGTCTCCCTTTCCGCTAACTTTTGACAAAAAGTTTAATTTTTCATGGACTCATTATGCCCCTCAGCGAATACCTTGGGTGTCTTCTTTCCAAAATGGGGTCACATGTGGGGTATTTATACTGCCCTGGCATTTTAGGGGCCCTAAAGCGTAGAAGAAAAATGCGTAAAAATGCCCTCCTAAAAGGTACTCGTTGAATTTGGGCCTTTGCGCATCTTGGCTGCAAAAAGTGTCACAGACGTGGTATCGCCATACTCAGGAGAAGTAGGGCGATGTGTTTAGGGTGTATTTTACATATACCCATGCTGGGTGAGAGAAATATCTCTGTAAATTGGCAACTTTGAATAAAATTTTTTAAAAGTTGTCGTTTACAGCGATATTTCTCACACCCAGCATGGGTATATGTAAAATACACCCCAAAACACATTGCCCTACTTCTCCTGAGTACGGCGATACCACATGAGTGACACTTTTTGCAGCCAAGATGCGCAAAGGCCCTAAAACCAATGAGTACCTTCAGGATTTCACAGGCCATTTTTACGCATTTGGATTCTCACACTTTAGGACCTCTAAAATGCCAGGGCAGTATAATACCCACATGTGACCCATTGTGGAAGAAGACACCCCAGGTATTCTGTGAGGGGCATGGCGAGTTCACAGAAAAAAATTTGGCACAAGTTAGCGGAGATTTTTTTTTTTTTTTTACAGTCTCATATTCCACTAACTTGTGACAAAAATAAAATTTTGCATGGACTCACCATACCCCTCACGGAATACCTTGGGGTGTCTTCTTTCTAAAATGGGGTCACATGTGGGGTTTTGTACTGCCCTGGCATTTGAGGGTCTCCGCAATCATTACACGTATGGCCAGCATTAGGAGTTTCTGCGATTCTCCGTATATTGAGCATACGGGTAATGAGATTTTTTTCCGTTCAGCCTCTGCGCTGAAAAAAAAAAATGAATGGCACAGATTTTTCATTCGCATCAATGTGGATGAAAAAATCTCTGCTAAATCAGTGACTGCATGTGCAGTGGGCTGGGCGCTAACTAACTGGTGGTGATAGGGGACCCTTATGCCCCATTCACACGTCCGCAATTCTGTTTGCGGAACGGAATTGCGGACCCATTCATTTCTATGGGGACAGACTTTGTCCCGCTCGGATCCGGAATTACGGATCCGCGCTCCGGTCTGCACTTCCGTTCACAAAAATATAGAACATGTCTCTATTCTTGTCCGCAATTGCGGACAAGAAAAGCATTTTCTATATAGTTCTGGCAATGTGCGGATCTGCAAAATGCGGAAAGCACATTGCCGGTGTCCGTGTTTTGAGGATCTGCGGATCGGATCCGCGGATCGGATCCGCGGATCGGATCCGCGGATCGGATCCACGGATCCGTGAATCCACGGATCCGCAAAACACATATGGACGTCTGAATGGAGCCTTACAAGGGGTGTGATCAATGACAGGGGGTGATCAGGGGGTCTAGATGGGGTGATCAAGGGGTTAATAGGTGAGGGGGGGTGGGGGGGGTTAGTGAAGTGTTTGGTGCAACTTTACTGTGTTACCTGGTCCTCTGGTGGTCGATCCCAGCAAATGGGACCACCAGAGGACCAGGTAGCAGGTATACCAGACGCTGTTCACAAAACAGCGTCTGGTATACATGTTTGATGCGATTTATATCGCATCTACAGCCTGCCAGCGATTGATCATCGCTGGCAGGCTGTAGTCTAACTCTCCAGACGCGCGTTCCTGTGAACACGCGCGCGTCTGCGCGCGCGTTCACAGGAACTCACGGGTCTCGCGAGAGGACGCGCCGATGCGTCCACTCAGAAGATCCCGGCCGCCCGCAGGACGCAATCCTGCGTACGGCGGTCCGGGAGTGGTTAAAGGCTGGAACATTTTGAAGTAGCCATCGCAGTCACCAGACTTAAATCCGATTGAGAACCTCTGGTGGGACTTGAAGAAAGCAGTTGCAGCGCGCAAGCCTAAGAATGTGACTGAACTGGAGGCTTTTGCCCATGAAGAATGGGCGAAGATACCCGTAGATCGCTGCAAGACACTTGTGTCAAGCTATGCTTCACGTTTAAAAGCTGTTATAACTGGAAAAGGATGTTGTACTAAGTACTAAGATTGAATGTCACTCGGGGGTTAAATAAAACTGATAATGATGTGAGCACAGGAAAGACATTTGTGGTTATTTCATTATAAATGTTATGTTATATTTGTCTGACTTACAAGTGCCTCTTTGATTTAATTGTAAACAAGATGACTGAAATGATCAAAATCAATGTCAAACCGGCCAAAACACTCAATTTCAGTGGGGGTTGAATAATTTTGAACACAACTGTAGTGGTCAACCTTACTCCCTATGAATTGCCGCCGGGCTGCATCTCAGTCCTTAACAAAGTGCTGTGATTCAGCCTGATTAAGCAATTCAGGGTGGAATATGTTGAAGTTGATCTGTTTATGAATATCCGTAAGCTGTATTTGAAAAAAATATTGTGATAAAACCAGCCGACAAGGGAGGGAACGTTGTCCTAATGACCCGGGAATACTACATTGAGGAGACCATGAGACAGCTTGAGGATCATCAAATGTACCATAATTAGGATAGTAATCCAGCGCCTCAGATATTGAATCAACTGGAGGGTTTGTTGAGGAAGTACGTTGAAGTTGTTTTTTATGTGGTAAGATTTTAAAAGCATAAGATTTTAGAGAAGTAAATACCACACAGTATCCCAGATCCCCCGTGTGGTATTTAGTTCCAAAGATCCACAAATCGCTGACCCACCCCCCTGGCCGCCCCATAGTGGCGGGGGTTGGGTCAGCGACAGAGCAATTGTCTAAATATGTGGACTGGTTATGGAGAACTACTGTATGGCACTCCGAATTATCTCAAGGATACAGGTGATTTTCTTCGTGCCCTTCATTACCATCTAGTTTCCTTGTATGTCGAGTCCCTTTACACCAGGACCCACACCACCAGGGGGTTAAAGCATTGAATAAATTCCTCAGTAGGACAGATAAAGGACCCCTTTTTTTGTAAGTTCACAGAGGAGTCTCTGGATTTCGTGCTTTCCAATAATGTCTTTTTATTTGGGCAGCAGTGGTACCACCTGTCTCGTGTACCTTCGCCAACCTGTACCTTGCGGTATTTGAGAACTATTATGTCTTCTCGGTGAGTAACCCCTTCCTTCAGTACATCCAGTTGTTCCTCCGTTTCGTGGATGATGTCTTTAGGATATGGTTGGGCGATGAAGAGCAATGCCGTGGTTTTGTGGATTAACTAAATGGTAATAATAGTATGAATATGAAATTCACAATGAACTTTGGTGGACAGAGTCTAGATTTTCTGGAGGTGAGGGTGTCCATGGTGAATGGGAATATCATCACCACAGGGTACTGCAAACCCACGGCTACTAATTCTTTATTGCACCATACCAGTTTTCACCCAGTGTCCGTTATGAAGGCAGTGCCCTACGGTCAATTTATCCGATTACGGAGGATCAACAGTACTGATGAGGGTTTCCAGCATCAAGCACGGTCAATTGCTCACCGATTGGTTGCTAGGGGTTACTCACGGGTGGACGTCAATAGGGCCATGTCTAGGGCTGTCAAGCGCCCGAGACATGAACTCCTTATGGAAGGAAGGAGAGTATGACTCCAGAGAAGTTCTCCTTTTATTCAAGTATAGCCCCGCAGCAGATGTAATAAGAAGTGCTATTAGGAATATTTGAGACCTTTTAAAGGGTGACTCCACGCTGTGCAAGTTAGCTGAACAGAAACCACTGATTGCAATCAGAAGGTGTTACACTTTAAAGGATTGAATAGTGTATAGTTTGATCCGCCCCCTGAAAAATACTTCCTGGCTCTCAGGGCACGCCACAGTTGTCAACTTCTAATGTGGGCGCTGCTCTTTCTGTCCCCAAAACACAGAGCAAAATTTTATGTATGGGCGGGGTGACACATAAGGTTCGTCAGTTCATTACCTGCAGGACAGAGTTTGTTGTATATGTGGTATACTATGATTGCCACTATTTCTACATAGGCAAAACGATTTGCCCATTATTTGAACGATTCAGGGAACATGTGAACTCGGTGAGAATGGGGAAAGGTTGTCCCCGCCTCATCGACCATGTCCAGGAGAAGCATAGGGGCAATCCACGCTGTCTCAGATTTGCAAGTATAGAAGTTATGAATACCCTGACTAGGGGGGGCAATAGACACAGGTTACTATTACAGGCAGAGTCGAGATGGATAATCCGTTCCCAAGCAATGGGGAGCCTCAGTTTAAATTATAAGAATGATTTGTCTGTACATTTATAGGATACGAATGCATGGGGTACCCGGTGTCATACCCTGCTCTATACCATCGCAGTCTGGGGGTTATGTATTAGCCACCACTCCGCAGGACGCTTGACTGGGTCCCTATACCCCCCCCCATGAAAAGTATCGCTAGGATTACGTGTATACATGAGTGGGTTTGTTAATGCTATATTGTTGCGTATTGCCCGGCCCTTGATTAAATGGATACCCACAATTGGTTGTTAACCAGTTAGGAAATGCATTGTTTCATGCATGTTGCTTATCTATTGTGAGGAGAGCACGTCCACCCCCAAGCCCGGCTGATGTACTTTTGAATTACTACAATAAAGTTTTGGACCTTTTAAGACACTGGTGAGTGCCGCTGATTTCATCTCTTCTGTGAATAGCATTCTATGGACTTTACCTTATTCAGCGCAGCACGTGTTTTACCAGATTGGCTTACTTTCTGGCGGTGAATTGTGGAAGGAGCGGAGAGTCTTGTGGTGCCGCCCCATATCTGATTTCTGTTGTGATTAAACTGCATATATATTTTTCTTTTTGTAATGGAATAGGCCACTAAACCGCAAATAACGGCAACAGTGAACTGCGTATATATTTTTCTTGTAGTACAGAAATACGTCACTAAACGCTGTTAATGCAAAATAACTGCAGAAGTGAACTGGGCATATATTTTTCTTCTTGTAATGAAATAGGGCACTAAAAACTTTTACCGCAAATAACGGCAACAGTGAACTGAGAATATATTTTTCTTGGAGCGCGGAAATACGTCACTAAACGCTTTTAACACCTAATAACTGCAGAAATGAACTGCATATATATATTTTTTTGTAATGAAATAGGCCACTAAACACTTTTACTGCAAATAATGGCAACAGTGAACTGTGTATATATTTTTTTGTAGTACAGAAATACGTCACTAAACACTCTCAGCACATATAGCTGCAGAATTGAACTGCGTATATATTTTTCTTTTTGTAATGAAGTAGGCCACTGAACGCTTTTACCACAAATAACGGCAACAGTTATCTGTGTACATAATTTTATTGTAGTACAAAAATACCTCACTAAACGCTTTTAACCCCAAATAACTGCAGAAGTGAAATGTGCATATATTTTTCTTGTAGTACAGAAATACGTCAAACGCTTTCACCACATATAGCTGCAGAAGTGAATTGCTTATATATTTTTGGTTTTGTACTGAAATGGGCAACTAAACGCTTTTACAGCAAAAAACGGCAACAGTGAACTGCATATATATATTTCTTTCTTGTAGTACAGAAAAACGTCACTAAAAGCTTTTAACCCCAAATAACTGCAACAGTGAACTGTGTATATATTTTGTGCTTAGTACTGAAAAACGCCACTAAACGCTTTTACCGCAAATAACGGCAATAGTGAACTGTGTATATACTTTTCTTGTCGTACAGAAATACTTCACTAAACGCTTTTAACCTAAAGTAACTGCAGAAATGAACTGCGTATATATTTTTCTTTTTGTAATGAAATAGACCACTAAACGCTTTTGCCACAAATAATGGCAACAGTGAACTGCGTATATATTTTTCTTCTTGTAATAAAATAGGCCACTAAATGCTTTTACAGCAAATAACAGCAACAGTAAACTGCACATATATTTTTCTTTTAGTACAGAAATATGTCACTAAACACTTTTAACCCAAAATATCTGCAAAAGTGAACTGCATATATATTTTTATTTTTGTAATGAAATAGACTACTAAACGCTTTTACAGGAAATAACGGCAACAGTGAACTGCATATATATTTTTCTTGTAGTACAGAAATACGTTACTAAACGCTCTCAGCACATATAGCTGCAGAAGTGAACTGCGTATATATTTTTCTTATTGTAATGAAATAGGCCACTAAACACTTTTACCGCAAATACCAGGCAACTGTGAACTGTGTATATATTTCTCTTGTAGTACAGAAATACCTCACTAAACGCTTTTAACCCCACATAATTGCAGAAGTGAACTGCGTATATATTTTTTTTAGTACTGAAAAACTGAAAAGATGGGTAGGCTCACAAACAATGAGGTAGGTGGAAATAGGTGCTACCAAATCCTAATTGACTCGCCTAGTCAATAAAGAATTGTAGATAATAGGGAAAAATGAAGGATCGAGCACTCAAACTCCAGGATAAGCAGTGCTAGTAGACCTTATATCAACATAATATTTAATAAAACAAACATAAAATACACATAAAATATAGTAAAATATTGTAAAATATTGGACAGGTCCGATCAGTACATGTGTATCTCCGGCGTTTTATAAGCTGATATACGTGCTCATATTATGTATAGTTCACCCTTGATATGGTTCACAATATCCCCAGAGAATACTGTGTGGGATTGTAATGTGCCAAGCAATCAAGCAGTATACATGCTCCAATGTTTCCAGTAAAAATGCTAAAGTGTGCATAATTCAATCCCCTAGCCGTGCTAGGAATCAATAATAGTTTTTTCAGACAAGATATGGACTTATCTTTCTTGTATTTCCTCCAGAAAGCTGAACGGTTTCTCCACACTACTCCTACACGGCCGCTGCAGGTGGTTTGTGTGCTGCTCTGTTTGGTGTTTAATGATGAGTCTCTCGAGTCCCGATCAGCTGACCCGGTGACGTACTCTTAGCGGGAACTCCGAATTGTAACAAACTAACAGCGCTGTAGTTTATCTCCAGGATTCTTTATCCAAACAGCTGATGCATCAGTGTAGGGTTACAGATCCACTTGCCAGGATTGAACGTCAAACGCATTGCGGGGTCCTCCTCCAACCCCTTCCTCAGTGACCATAACCGGCAGTGGGTCGCACCCTATTTATACCGTCATTAGTCCATAGTAAAATCCGTACTGGATTCCAAGAGGCTCAATGTACAATCACATAGTAGTCCTAATATTCATAATGATAGTAGAGCTTTCCATCCAACATTTTCGATCCAAAGAGCTCTAATTACAGGTTATCCACAACAGCTCAGGCTCCAAGCCTTAAACATTATCACATGATAGAAACATATGCATAGCTCAGCAGACAATCAATGATTAATAAGTATTGTTTTAAATGTTATTCAAAAAATGTGGTATCTACTGACACCCAATGTGTCTAAATTCTAGTTTGTACAACTATAACATATAATGGCACAGTTAAAGTATACAGTAATCTCTACATAATACTGCAGTTGGTGTTAGTGATTTTGACTATAATGAATATAATACTATATATGAAGTGTATACGGACACTGTGTATCTAAATAATAGTATATAGAATATAGAATTATAGTAAACACTACCACACTTCTTAACCTTTGACCCTGTGTTGAAGTATTAGTTGGAAACACAATGCACCACCTGCTGCTTGAATAGTTATATTACAGACCCATTTGTTTCTCGTTGAGATATTGTCTTGGAATTAGTTAAGCAGTACATTTTGTGTCATATCTGGAAATGTTGACATAAATGAGCAGTTAAAGGCTATGTACACCTTTGAAGACAATTTTTTTAATGATTGCATAAAATTATTTTTGGCTGAAAATCATATTTTCAATTGTCCTTTATTAAAAATATTGATCCATTCTGTCACAAAGGGTTAACTGTTTTTCTAACTGTGACTGGTACTTTCACTTTCACTTTGTGTCATTCATCTAATAAGCCTGATATCTAAATTACTAAGAGGTCATAAACACTTGTTTAAGCCACATTCTTATCAGTAAGATAAGGATTGAATTTTAATGAGTGTTTATAATTAGTGTTGAGCGAACAGTTCGAGAATAGTTCGGGTTCGTACCGAATTTTGGGGTGTTCGGGTTCGGTGTTCGTCGATTACTTCCCGCTTTCTGAAGGGCTGCACAGCAGCCAATCAGCTAGCGTTTTACTTCTTGCCCTAAGAGCCCATCACAGCCATGCCTACTAATGGCATGGCTGTGATTGGCCAAGTGCAGCATGTGACCCAGCCTCTATTTAAGCTGGAGTCACGTAGCACCGCACGTCACACTGCTCTGATTAGTGTAGGGAGAGGACGCAGCTTCTGTCAGGGCGAGATTAGGCAGGTTAAAGTCAGCAACAGCACCTAATGAACGGATCAATTTACAGCTGAGAATCATTGAACTTCTGCTAGTTACTTGCTCGCTGGTTTTTAGGCTGCACAGAGCGTTTTTCTGTCACTTATTTTCTGGGTTGATCGGCGGCCATTTTGTGACTTGT
Source organism: Bufotes viridis (assembly GCA_033119425.1). NCBI lineage: Eukaryota > Metazoa > Chordata > Amphibia > Anura > Bufonidae > Bufotes > Bufotes viridis. Next base: position 212,750,951 of record CM065593.1, on the reverse strand, counting down.
GGTGCGCCAGAAGAAGCTGCCACCAAGTCCATCAATCCATCAATACTAGTTTTTTTTTTTTGCTATATTCTACATCAGGGGCTTGGCTGTGCTAATTGTCACCCCTAGAAACTCAGGAAAGAAATTTCTATATTTTATTAAGGGTTAAATACAATTGCCCAAATACCAATCCCCTAAATCTGGTGTTCCAGCTTTGGTTAGACAAGTATAATACTGTCTGCTGTCTGGCAAAGGTTAGATTATTTTCTGGGGTTAAATTCAATTGCCAAAATAGCAATACCATAAATCAGTGGTTTCAGCTGTGGCTGGCAAAATAGAATAGTGTCCGAGGTAACGCACACACGTACAGACGCACGTACACGATTCTTGAATAGTTGTATTATCGCGATAATAAAACTAACAGTGTAAAGTTGACTGTATTGCTCTGAGTTATATTCGCGTACGAATGTAACTTCTATTACAGCACACCAATACTAAAACTGACTAAGAGACAGCTTTAAGTTCTATTCGAACGCGATTGCAACTTTGGAACTTAAAGTGGTGTACGATTTTAAAAGTTGAGTACTAAAAGTTGGAATCGCAATGCGATTCTTATGTATTTAGCTAATCGCATTGCGATTACAACTTTGAGCTACCGATCACCATGGAACGCCTCCTCCAGTAGAATGTACTGTCGGATGTAGAATTAAGTTGAAATCGCAATGCGATTATTATATATCTGCTTAATCGCATTGCCGTTTCAACTTAGCATTGCTAATAATTCCATCCATATTGGCTAACTTACTGACTCAGTAAGTTAACGATATGGATGGAATTATTTAGCAATGCTAAGTTGAAATCGCAATGCGATTAAGCAAATATATAAGAATCGCATTGCGATTTCAACTTAATTCTCAGATCCGACAGTACATTCTACTGGAGGAGGCGTTCCCATGGTGATCGTTAGCTCAAAGTTGTATTCGCAATGCGTTTATTGCGGTATATTATCCCTCTGGGTGTCTTTTACAGCCTTTTTAGTACCCAAAAGTTCGGGTCCCCATTGACTTCTATGGGATTCGGGTTCGGGATGAAGTTCGGGTTGAGTTCGGATCACGAACCCGGACATTTTCCGGAAGTTCGGCCGAACCTCTCGAACCCGAACATCCAGGTGTTCGCTCATCTCTTTTTATAATGTGAGAGAGTAGAGGTAAGGAGTAGAGATCATGGAAAAGACAGAAAATCCACAGGCAGCTAGTAGAGCATGTCAGCTGTGTACAGAAAAAGGACTCCATATTGTTAATAAAGATCAATTGCAAACATGATTTTTAGCTCAAAATAAGTACAATGTAATAATAAAAACATGTACCCAAAAGGTGTACATAGCCTTTAAGTCTGGACACCACTGTATGCTCTTAGTCACTTTGTGTGACGGAAACCATAAGACAGCCCCATTCAATTAAAGTGGCTTATGCTGTAGTTCCCTGCAAAATGGGTGACTGAGAACCCCACAGTGAATGAAAAAAGCCATAGGGATCCAGAGATCATAAAAATATTATCACATATGCTAATAGTGCCATAACATAACATTATATGCTGACAATACCCCATTAAAAATTCTACAGTGACATCTTTACACAACCTGCTTATTTGATGATTTATTTGCAAAAGCATGTGTATTATTTCAGTGAAATTCTGGACATTTTTTATTTTATTTTTTACCTTCAACCATGTATGTTCTTTGCAATTATGTTTTCATTAGCCTTTTGAAAAAGTTCATATCAAGAAAGGTCTTCACATTTCTGCTCTTATCCTAATATTAATCCTTCCTACAACGCCTAAAAAGGAAAAAAAAAAAAAAACTGACTCTGTGTGTAAAATGACATGCTGACAGGAAATTATTACACATCATTACACTTCTTAAAACACAATTTGCCCAGCCTTTGCAAATTATTCTTTAGTGAGGGTGAAGGGGTAATGGAAACTGTCTATTCCACTTAGGTTGTCACTCTTACTTTAGCCTATACAATGAATGAGCAATTTATATTTTCTCTGCTGTGTCTCTGTTCTACCTCATCTCTATCTGATCTATCTATCTATCTATCTATCTATCTATCTATCTATCTCATATCTATCTATCTATCTATCTATCATCTATCTATTTCTGATCTATCTATCTACACCTATGTGTGCTAAGTATTTGATTGTAAATCTATCAGTCTTGGGAGCAACCTCTTAATATTTTATTGAATTTGTACTTTTTTGGTAAAAAAATAAAATAATTCTGTTGTATGAGAAGGTTTACACAAAAATTACTGCAGCAAATCCTAAGAAAAAAAATCCAAGGGAGAAAAGATATCATGGTGCTGTTGTGCCGCGATCTGCTCCTGAAATACGCCTAATTTAAGCTTTTTTAAGATTGATAAATGACCCCCTATATTTGTTCCAGAATGATTTCAGTAATAGAATCCCCAGTATACTTTTGTTACAGTAAGTCTGCATAATTGTGGTCACTAACATTGTTTCAGTCTCTTATAAATCATATAAATCATTAAAACAGGAGGGTAGTGAGGAAGCACTGAAAAACTATAAGGAAAAAAATAGAACATGTAAAAAACAAATAAAAGCAGCCAAACTAGAGACCGAGAGATTAATTGCCAAAGAGAGTAAAACTAACCCTAAAATGTTCTTCAATTATATAAATGTTAAAAAGTATAAATCTGAAGGTGTCGGCCATTTAAAGAGTAATGAGGGTGGAGTTGCAGAGAGCGACGAGGAGAAAACAAAGCTGTTAAATATTTTTCTCTCCAATGTATTTACTTAGGAAAATAAACTGTCAGATGAAAAGCTGAATGTAAAAGTAAATTCCCCATTAAAGTGTCCTGTCTAACCCAAGAAGAAGTACAACAGCGACTTAAAATGATTAAAATAGACAAATCGCCAGGACCAGATGGCATACACCCCCGTATCCTAAGGGAATTAAGCAATGTCATAGCAAGACCCTTATTTCTGATATTGGTGAACTCTATACTGACGGGGATTGTTCCACAGGATTGGCGCATAGCAAATGTGGTACCAATATTCAAAAAGGGTCCAAAAATAGAGCCTGGAAACTATAGGCCGGTAAGTTTAACATCTGTTGTGGGTAAACTGTTTGAAGGTTTTCTGAGAGATGCTATCTTAAAGGATCTCAACGGAAATAAGCAAATAATGCCATATTCATGCGGGATCGGTCATGCCAAACTAATTTAATCAGTATCTATTAGGGGGTAAGTTCTAGACTTGACAGATGCGAATCAATGGATGTGGTATATCTGGACATCTCCAAAGCAATTGATATTGTACCACATAAAAGGTTAGTATATAAAATGAGGATGCTCGGACCGGAGAAAATGTCTGTAAGTGGGTAAGTAACTGGCTCAGTAATAGAAAACAGAGGGTGGTTATTAATGGTACACACTCAGATTGGGCCCTATTCTTTTCAATATATTTATTCATGATCTTGTAGAAGGCTTGCATAGTAAAATACCAATTTTTGCAGATGACACTAAACTGTGTAAAGTAGTTAACACTGAAGAGGACAATATACTTCTACAGATGGATCTGGATAGATTGGAGGCTTGGGCAGAGAAGTGGCAGATAAGGTTTAACACTGACAAATATAAGGTTATGCACATGGGAAGGAATAATGCAAGTCACCCATACATACTAAATAGTAAAACATTTGGTAACACTGACATGGAAAAGGACCTTGGAATTTTAATAAAAAGCAAACTAAGCTGCAAAAACTAGTGTAAGGCAGCTGCCGTCAAGGCCAATAAGATAACGGGTTGTATCAAAAGGGGCATAGACTCCCGTGATGAGAACATAGTCCTACCACTTTACAAATCACTAGTCAGACCACACATGGAGTACTGTGTACAGTTCTGTGCTCCTGTAAACAAGGCAGACATAGCAGGGCTGGAGAGGGGTCAGAGGAGGGCAACTAAAGTAATAACTGGAATGGGGCAACTACAATACCTTGAAAGATTATCAAAATTAGGGTTATTCACTTAAAAAAAAACATGACTGAGGGGAGATCTAATATCTATGTATAAATATATATGGGGTCAGTACAGAGATCTCTCCCATCATCTATTTATTACCAGGACTGTGACGAGGGGACATCCTCTGAGTCTGGAGGAAAGAAGGTTTGCACAGAAACATAGAAGAGGATTTTTTACGGTCAGAGCAGTGAGACTCTCTGCCTGAGGGGGTGGTGATGGTGAGTACAATAATAGAATTCAAGAGGGGCCTGGATGTATTTCTGGAGTATAATAATATTACAGGTTATAACCACTAGGGAGGGGTCGTTGATCCAGGGAGGTCTTCTGATTGCCTGATTGGGGTAGGGAAGATATTTTTTACTCCCCTTAAGTGGGGAAAATTGGCTTCTACCTCACAGTTTTTTTTTTGCCTTCCTCTGGATCAACTTGTAGGATGACAGGCCGAACTGGATGGACAGATGTATTTTTTCGGCCTTGTACTTGTACGATGTTGCTATGTTATGCAAGCCAGTTTTATTCCATGATAATGTTGTAAAACATTAGTGTTGAGCGAGCATGCTCGCCCGAACATTAGTTCGGCTCGAGCATCGCTATACTCGGCATATCACAGAGTTCGAGGGAAAACCCTGTATGATCAAGGGAATCCCTCAGTGTGAGTCTGGGGCTTAGGAGTCCCTGCTCTGACTCCATATATATATATGTCCATATATGGAGTTAGTGCTTGGGACACCCCAGTTTATAAATCAAATTTAGCCTGTATTTCAGAAAACTTTCTGCTGGGATTCAAACCGATGACCTTCTGCATTAGAGGGAAGGCAATTAACCACACATCTATATCTCTATATATGACAGCAGCTCCAGCACACTCAGCTCTGCTGTATCTCCATATATGACAGCTGCCCCGGCACACTCAGCTCTCCTATATCTCTATATATGACATATATCCCAGCACACTCAGCTCTGCTATATACATACACATGACAACTGCCCCAGCACACTCAGTTCTGCTATAGCTCTATATATGACAGCTGCCCCAGCACACTTAGCTCTGCTATATCTCTATATATGGAAGCTGTCCCAGCACACTCAGCTTTGTACATCCATACACATGACAGCTGCCCCAGAACAATCAGCTCTGCTATAGCTATATATATGACAGCTGCCCCAGCACACTTAGCTCTGCTATATCTCTATATATGGCAGTTGTCCCAGCACACTCAGCTCTATTGCATCCATACACATGACAGCTGCCCCAGCACAATCAGCTCTGCTATAGCTATATATATGACAGCTGCACCAGCACACTTAGCTCTGCTACATCTCTATATATGGCAGCAGTCCCAGCACACTCAGCTCTATTACATCCATTTACATGACAGCTGCCCCAAAACACTCAGCTCTACTACATCCATATACATGACAGCTGCCCCAGCAAATTCAGCTCTTCTATATCTCTATATATGACAGCTTCCCCAGCACACTCAGCTTTGCTATATCTCTATATATGACAGCTTCCCAGGAACACTCGGCTCTGCTATATCTCTAAAAAAAACATAACATATATATAAATCTAATTTAACCTCTATTTTTGAAAAAGCTTGGGATGGGATTTGAACTCAGGCATTCTGGCATCAAAGTCCAGAACTCTATCCACTAGATTATATATCTACATATAGTATTATTTTATTATTTTAAAACAAAAATATATATATATATATATTTTTTTTTTTTTTAAAATAATAAAATAATACTATATGTAGATATATAATCTAGTGAATAGAGTTCTGCTATATATATATATATATATATATATATATATATATATATATATATATATATCATATATAGTCTAGTGGTTAAAGTTGTGGACTTTGATGCCAGAGAGCCTGAGTTCAAATCTCATCGCAAGCTTTTTCAGAAATAGAGGTTAAATTAGATTTATATATATATTGTGTTTTTTTTAGAGATATAGCAGAGCTGAGTGTTCCGGGAAAGCTGTCATATATAGAGATATAGCAGTGTTGAATGTGCTGGGGAAGATGTCATTTGTATGGATGTAGTAGAGCTGAGTGTTCTGGGGAAGCTGTCATGTGAATAGATGTAGTAGAGCTGAGTGTTCCGGGACAGCTGTCATGTGTATGGATGTAATAGAGCTGAGTGTGCTGGGACAGGTGCCATATATAGAGATATAGCAGAGCTAAGTGTGCTGGGGCAGCTGTCATATATATAGCTATAGCAGAGCTGAGTGTGCTGGGACAGCTGTCATGTGTATGGATGTACAAAGCTGAGTGTGCTGGGACTGCTTCCATATATAGAGATCTAGCAGAGCTAAGTGTGCTGGGGCAGCTGTCATATATAGAGCTATAGCAGAACTGAGTGTGCTGGGGCAGTTGTCATGTGTATGGATATAGCAGAGCTGAGTGTGCTGGGACAGATGTCATATATAGAGATATAGGAGAGCTGAGTGTGCTGGGACAGCTGTCATATATAGAGATATAGCAGAGCTAAGTGTGCTGAGGAAGCTGTCATGTGTATGGATGAAGCAGACCTAAGTGTGCTGGGGCAACTGTCATATATTGAGATGTAGCAGAGCTAAGTGTGCTGGAGAAGCTGTCATGTGTATGGATGAAGCAGACCTAAGTGTGCTGGGGCAACTGTCATATATTGAGATGTAGCAGAGCTAAGTGTGCTGGGGCAGCTGTCATGTGTATGGATGAAGCAGACCTAAGTGTGCTGGGGCAACTGTCATATATAGAGATATAGCAGAGCTGAGTGTGCTGGGGCAGTTGTCATGTGTATGGATATAGCAGAGTTGAGTGTGCTGGGACACATGTCATATATTGAGATATAGGAGAGCTGAGTGTGCTGAAGCAGCTGTCATATATAAAGATATAGCAAAGCTGAGTGCGCTGGGGCAGCTGTCATGTGTATGGATGAAGCAGACCTGAGTGTGCTGGGGCAGCTGTCATATATAGAGATATAGCAGAGCTGAGTGTGCTGGGTCAGCTGTCATATATAGAGATATAGCAGAGCTGAGAGTGCTGGGGCAGCTCTCATGTGTATGGATGTAGCTGAGCTGAGTGTGCTGGGACAGCTGTCATATATAGAGATATAGCAGAGCTGGAGTGTGCTTGGGCAGCTGTCATGTGTATGGATATAGTAGAGCTGAGTGTGCTGGGACAGCTGTCATATATAGAGATATAGCAGAGCTAAGTGTGCAGGGGCAGCTGTCATATATAGAGCTATAGCAGAGCTGAGTGTGCTGGGGCAGCTGTCATATATAGAGATATAGCAGTGCTGAGTGTGCTGGTGCAGCTGTCATACATAGAGATATAGCAGAGCTGAGTGTGCTGGGGCAGCTCTCATGTGTATGGATGTACAAAGCCGAGTGTGCTGGGACAGCTGTCATATATAGAGATATAGCAGAGCTGAGTGTGCTGGGTCAGCTGTCATATATAGAGATATAGGAGAGCTAAGTGTGCTGGGGCAGCTCTCATGTGTATGGATGTAGCTGAGCTGAGTGTGCTGGGACAGCTGTCATACATAGAGCTATAGCAGAGCAGAGGGTGCTGGGGCAGCTGTCATGTGTATGGATGAAGCAGAGATGAGTGTGCTGGGGCAGCTGTCATGTATATGGATGTACAAAGCCGAGTGTGCTGGGACAGCTGCCATATATAGAAATATAGCAGAGCTAGGTGTGCTGGGACAGATGTCATATATAGAGATATAGCAGAGCCGAGTGTGCTGGGGTAGCTGTTATATATATATATATATATATATATATATATATATATATTTTATATATATATATATATATATATATATATATATATATATATTTTATATATATATATATATATATATATATATATATATAGAGAGAGAGAGAGAGAGAGAGAGAGAGATAGCAGAGCTGATTGTGCTGGGGCAGCTGTCATATATAGGGATATAGTAGAATTTAATGTGCTGGGGCAACTTCATGTGTATAGATGTAGTAGAGCTGAATGTGCTGGGGCAGCTGTCATGTGTATGGATGTATACTGGCTAGCACAGCTATAACAGAGTCTACATTAGAAGTCTCATATTTTTTTTAGTTACTAGCTATGCAGCTTTTATGGCTGTGTAGTTAAGTGCCTTGCCTCTAATGCAGAAGGTCATGGGTTCATGAAATACTGGCTAAATTAGATTTAAATATACTGGGGTGTCTCCAAGCATTGACTCCAGATATGTATATAGCTATATATGGAGTCAGAGCAGAGACTCCTAAGGGTACTTTCACACTAGCGTTTTGGATTCCGTTTGTGAGATCCGTTTCAGGGATCTCACAAACGGTCCAAAACGGATCAGTTAAGCCCCAATGCATTCTGAATGGATAAGGATCCGTTCAGAATGCATCAGTTAGGCTCCGTTCCGCCTCTATTCTGTTTTTGAGGCGGACACCAAAACGCAGCATGCAGCATTTTGGTGTCCGTCTGAAGAGGCGGAGCCTAACGGATGTGTTTTTTTTTACAATGTAAGTCAATGGGGACGGATCCGTTGTCAGTGACACAATATGGTGCATTTGAAAACGGATCCGTTCCCCATTGACTTTCAATGTAATTCAAAACGGATCCGTTTTGGACTTTGTCATTTTTCTTTACAGCTAATGCAAACGGATCCGTTCTGAACGGATACAAACGTTTGCATTAAAGGTGCGGATCCGTCTGTGCAAATAAACAGACGGATCCGCACCAACGCTAGTGTGAAAGTACCCTAAGCTGAACTAGAGTCCAGACACCCTCCCCTCTTCAGAGCAGGAGGTGCCTGGGGTTCTCCCATTGACTTCCATTGTGCATCGCAAAGTGTTCTACTCGAGCTCACGAGCACTTTGATGCTCGATCAACACTATAAAACATTCATTCTTATGCACTTTACCTAGAAATTTTACATTAGCACTCATTATGTATAAATGATGAAAACGGTGGTCATCATAATAGTTTAGCTAGTCTTTGCAGTTATATTGTGATCTACTCTAAAATAAGTATCTACTATTTATCTAATTCTGTCAGAAAGTGCTTAATATAAAAATTAGTAATGCACTGCATGTCAGTCATTAAACATATCAAGTAATTCATTCTTTATATTAGGCGAAAAATATAGTAAATATAATTAATTATAGCAGTTCTCAAAATAAATTTATATTAACTGATAATTCAAACTGTACTAGTTTTACAATGTAAAATACCCAGACTTGTGCATCTGGGTAGAGAACAGGATAAGCATAAAACGAATTGCTGATTCACGAAGCATGCAGGCTATTTATTTACCTTGTAAGCTATTCCCTTTTCCCTGTTTGACTGAATTAAAGCAGCATTTGTCTTTTTATTAGAAGGATAAGAAATTATTTGAACAATCCAATCTACAAGTGAATGGGCTTCTTTAAGCATAAAACTGTTTGGAAATAATAAGGTGCCCCTTTCCTTAACATCTTACTTGCTCAGATTGTGTGCTTTCATGCATTCTTCTGCCAAATTCATTCTGCCTCAGCGGGAGAAGGATGATAAATTATCTGGCTACCTAAGGGAGGGAGAGAAATCCTTTGCATGGTTCTGGGAATTTGTTAAGTACTTCTGTGGAGCTTCAACCTCATAATCGCTCACAGCAAGATGGCCTTTATGCCTTATAAAGTGGGATGATGATTAATGAGCTTTTAAGAGGACAAGGCAGGCCAAAAGACTCACATGCTGGACTACTGATACATGACTATTGCTTGTAGTAGAATAACATGCTTCTGTCAAATGAGATCTCAATTGTCATTAACCCGTTCTTAAATTTCCATATTTTTAAAAAATATTTTTGCATACCCCTAAGCACAAAATGTTATTCTAACTTAGCATACAAGAAATGATGATATACTACATTATACTCTGTCTATATTACCAGAATGATTGATGATTAGAGATGAGCAAGTTTCTCAAAAATTAGATTCGACCGGTTCGCAGAATTTTCCGAAAAAAAATTGCTTTGATACAAATTTATTTGCGATTAATTACGTTAAAAACTAACATTTCCTGGCTGCAGAGAGCCTTTATAGTGGTGTAGAACACTCTGCCTTGCAGTAACACACATAGTGAGTCTGCTGTGGTAGTGAAATAATACTATGAGTCAGCATGACATGCAGATGACATGCGTCGCTCATAGAATCACTGCACACACCACTTACTTGGGCAGTCACGGGGTCAAAACTGACCAAATAACATGAACCAAGCCGTCAACTGATTCCACATAGATGTCTATAGAACCTGTTCTATTAAGCGCTTATACAAGTAGAGCCCCCAACAAAGTGGAGAGGCTGTCAGCAGTAAGTTTATGTACATGTCACAGATTGTTTTGCCCTTCCTCTGATCCGTCAGAACAATAGCCTCCCAAAAAGTATCCCGTCTGTGGAGCATATGGCTTCACTCGGTCAACAATTACTCAGTATTGCTAATGCCAAAAAAAACAGGAGTGGATCCAAAAAAGATAAGACACGTGAACCGAATATTTGCATGTCTTCTGTATTTTGTACCCACTCCTGCTTTTGGCTACCAAATCATAAGCCAATTCTGATGGGACCATACAGGCCTTACAGCTGCTACACAGATACGATCCGTTGTGCATCTAATTTTTCCTTCCTTCCGACAGATCAGAGGAAAAATTAAATAAATGTCAGCAAGGCCGAAAGCCAAAATAGTGGCCCAGTCATGAAGTGGGGAGGGTGAGAACAGCATGAGAAGTCCACAGAGTGTCCCTATGAAAGAGTGGTGAGGTGGAAGCAGCATGAGGAGGACACAGAGTGGCACAATGACAGTGTGGAGGTGGCAGCAGTATGAGGAGGCAACGAGTGGCACAATCACAGTATGTATTAGGCAGCAGTATAAGTCCAGCAAGTGGCCAGGTTACAAAGTGTGGAGATGGCAGCATCAGGAGGCTAGAGTGGCAAGGTGACATAGTGTGGAGATGGCAGCAGCAGCAGCATCATACAAAAGAGTGGCACATCTAATACATTCCAGATACTCCCCTTGCTTCTTCCTTTTGGCCGCTGGAAATCTCGCGCAGGTGCAGTACCGCCGACTGCCTACGCCTGTGCGATGATAAAGCTCCTGAGGGCAACAGCTTCAAAAGATTAACTGGGCATGCGCCGAGCCTAGTGATGTAATCTGATCGCTGTTGCCTCAGGAGCTTTATGATCGCACAGGAGCAGGTAGATGGCGGTTCTGCACCTGCGCAAGATTTCCGGCGGCCGAAAGGAAGAAGCAAGGGGCGTATCTGGAATGTATTAGATGACATAGCGGAGGGGGCATCGCCGTTCACCTTGGCTATGGGAGGATATTTCTTGATGAGGAGGCGTGCTTGGGCTGGAAATGAAGGCGGGTTGGGCACTGCAGGGGGGCGTTACTGGGCATCTTGGAGGTTAATTTGCATAACACAAAAAGCGCTTTTTGTATCAAAATGACACCGGGAAACGAAAAAAGAAAAACCAGAGCAGGAAAGTTTAGTTTATTGTACATGGCAATGGTGGCAGCTTAATATGCTAAAACCTGGTGAAAGATTCCCTTTAACCCAGAATACAAGATTTTTTTCCAATGAAATAATTCAAAAAAGAAGTTAACGCATATAACTGCAGCGCTGATCGCCGACTATCTTTTTCCTTTTCTACTGATATATGCCTCTAAAGGCTTTACCACATAACGGGAACAGTGAACGCCGAGTATATTTTTCTTTTTCCACGTATATCCCCCACTAAAGGCTTTTCAACAGAGGGTAATAGGCTGTTTGTCAGTTTCAAAAAAACAACAGCGCCTGAGGTGGACTGATCTGAAGTGAACGGCATGTAGCGGAGGAAGTATGTCCACGCTGGAAGAGCGAGACGCGGTCCTCGTGCTGTTTCAGTGCTGCAGAAAAGTCCCCGTAGTGTCCAGTAAGCAATAGATAGATGCAGGCTGGTTTAAATTAGTTCGCATTTTTGTGCAGGGTTTCACCAAACGATTAACCCTGGGTTCACACCTGAGCGCTTGAGACGCGCGTTTTCTGCGTGTTTTTGTCGCACGTTTTCCGCGCGTTTTTGTGGGCATTTTTGGCAATAGTAAACGCGCGTTTTACGCACGTTTGTGTGATTGACTGCAGTGTTGGCTTCTCTCCAAACTGTGCCTAGCACCTGGGGTTTGGCCTTTCCAGCATGTTAATTAAACCAACTACAGAAATGCAAAAAATTCAAAAAATAGCATGACTCAATACCAACATCTCAGAAAAAACACTTATGGGACATGCATAATGTATTATAAAAAATTCTTTATTGAAAATACAAAAACATTTATATTAAAATTAATATAGTACAACACCGACAGCCAACAAGGTGATGACCAACAGAACAGTAGCTCGTGTACCATGGAGGTCATACAGCAGATAATATCAGCCTATGCAGTCCAAACATTTAAGTAAGGGGTCCAAAAAATACATCTGCAGAAAAGAATCCTAACCAACGGGTCAGATATATATAAAGTGCAAGAAAATCGGACCTAAAATACCTGAATTTGGGCAGCAGCTGGTCATAAAAGGTAAACGAACCTCCAAGTAACGCCGAGCTCCCCCGACGTACGTTTCGCGCCTGCTTTCTCAAGGGGCCACTGAACTTCTATTGAAGCGGTCTATATATATATATGCTATCCTGATTGCTCAATCCTCTACACATGTATAAAAACCGGGACTTGTAAAATCGAAAGGAAACCACCATCGGACCATGCTCACGAGATTGCCGCGCCACATGACGTCATGCACTCGCGCGAGACAATAGCCCCACGTACCTTTATAATCTTAAAATAGTACCTAGGATGTACTCATCCATGTCCTATTCCAAGGAAAATAGACTGCTTGACACCCAAAAAAAATGATAAAGTAAATGTAGGTAATACCATCGGGCCCCACGAGATCTCGCGGCAGCGCCGCGTCATATGACGCACACTCACGCGAGACCTCGGACGCACCCACGGAACACCCCCATTTATAATAAGATATAAGTTTATAAGTTTACACCGACACAAAAACCATATGCTACACAAAAAAAACAAGTGTTAAGGAGGCGGAATAATAAAATTAGTAGCAGAATACACTAAGTGCATTGTTGGTCAGGGGATCTCACGGGACTACAATACCACTGATAATATCACAAGTGCGGTTCCCGGCCCCTCCAAAGATAATTATATATACATATCACCACATAATGTGTTACCAATAATAAATAAGAAATTACATATCATTATATTCATTATTACAGAATATATATATATATATATATATATATATATATATATATATATATATATATATATATATAACCTAAAAAATAAAAAAATATAAATAAAAATAAATAATAAAAAAATTAAAAAATTAAAAAACCAAAAAAACCCTCACTCATACTAATATATATATATCACATCAAACAATATACGTCCTGTTTCTGTGAAAACGTGTGTACAATGACCACAAAAATTCATTACTATAAATAATATCTACCAGGGTACTGTGCTTGTAATTCTGCAGACAGGAATCCGATACTGCTGTGTCAGTATAAACTGCTAACCCGTGTTTAAAATGTGTTTATACCACAGAAAATATTACCAAATATCAGTGTTCATTATTATAACCCTAAAAGGCAATTATTGCCGACATGTAATAACCATGATTTTTCAAATTCAATAAATAATTAATTAAATAAATAATTAAAAAGTGACTCAATTCATAAAAACAATAAAGTGCTAAAACATGCAAAACGTGATTAAAGAAAACGCCAGTGCCAGTGAATAAATAAAAAGTGAAAATAAGAGTGAGGGAGAAATATATATTACTCTAAACACGATCACAATAATGTAACCTTTACTACCCGACTGCCTCTTAGGGCCATATCAACTACACAAAAAAAAAAAACCAAAAAAAAACATCATCTTATCAAATAGATATTGTACACAGGCGCAAAGATTATAATTAATTTTTTCGTAGGTAAAGTCCGATATCATCCAGAGAATTCCAGCATGTTGCATGTTTCCAGCATGTTGCAAATTCATAAACGCGCGTTCTAACGCGCGTTTTCAGTGTCAAAAACGCGCAAATTACAAGCGTTGCACGTTCCCATTGAAGTCTATGGGCCAAAACGCGCGACAAACGCCCAAAAAAAAGCTCAAGAACTTGTTTATGCGTCGGGCGTTTTTCAGCGCGTTCGAACGCGCTGTAAAATGCGAAAATGTGAACCAGTCCCATAGGGAAGCATTGGTTTGCATCGGTTATGTAAAACGCGCAAGTGTGAACTGAGGGTAAGTGATCACCAATCACGATCATTTAGGATGTTTTACCAGCCACGTTTCTTCCTTGAATCCGATGGGTCCCCACTATCCGTCCAGTTTTTAAAAATGCGTTGGACAGTTCTTAACCCAATTTTAGTAGTTTCTGCAATCTCCTTAGATGTTTTCTCTGCTTGATGCATGCCAAGGATTTGACCCTTCTTAAACAGACTAACTTCTTTTCCACAACCAAAAAGAGATGTGTCTTTCGACATGGTTGTTTTAGAAATGAGAAGCAACTCATTGCACCATTTGGGGTTAAATAACCTGTTGCCAGCTGAAAGATAATCGCACATGCAGTAATTATCCAATAGGAGGCTCATACCTATTTGCTTAGTTAAATCCAGGTGGCAACTTTTTTTGGACAGGCAGTGTATATTTTTTGTAGTACTAAAATGCGACCCTATACGCTTTCAACTAAAATAACTGCAACAGTGCAGTGCGTATATATTTTTATTTTTTGTATAAAATATGCCCCTATACCCTTTCACCAGAAATAACTGCAGAAGTGGGGGCGTGGCTAACCGCCGAGCAGCTAAGACGCTTCTCAGAGCGCTCTCTGAGCTAACCTGCTAATCCTTAGCCATCGGTGACCATAACATCTACAGACCCCCAGCAAAACCTTTTTAAAAGTCCCTGGAGGACACTGGTCTTTGTGGAGCCCAACTGCTGGGACTGTTTCTGGACCGCCTCACGCAGAGACCTATCCCCGCCGGCAGCGGGCATCAATACGGCCTACCTTCATACCTCGTTGCTCAAGACTCTCGGACGAGACGGAGACACAGCCCATCTATCGGCTCTTAACCACCGGTGCTCATACTGAAGCGGTGGACGGTGAACCTTGGAGCCTGGCCCCTGCGGCCTAACGCGAGCGCCCGGCATCCGGAGGCGCGCTGCGGCCTACCGCCGCCTCTGCACTCAGCAAGCCTCTCGTCCAGCCGTCTGGCAACTGAGACACTTACCTGCCTCAGAACTCTGCGGTCCCCAGTTCCCGGTAGTACAGCCTGCCTATCAACTACAGCCTGCTGGTGATCCTGTGGACGGCGCGGCCTGGTCCCAGACTTTCGCGGCCTAGTAAGAGTGCCGGGCACTCGGAGACCTATCGTCACTTCCACGCATCGAGATCCTCCCGACGGATGCCGGAGTGCACCTTGCTCCTTGCCTAAGTGTGAGTACCAAAGGCCCCGACCCGGTACCCCGGTCCTGACTTGTTGCTACGCGTAATTGCACACCCGGTGACGGCCCCTCTGCATACCTCCGATCATCGTGGGTTCCGATCCAACATCTCAGACCGGATCAGATACTGAGCACGTTTCCGTCTCCCAAACCACTTTTGGTCCTGTTTCTCCACTCCTTACTGACCACTACAACGGTCTCTTTGCCATAACTGCCGACCTTCAAAAGCATACCTCTAATTTTTAAGGACTGCATCTGGTCTATAGTTTGAACTCCTTACTTACAGTTTTTCTTTCCCAGCCGTACCCTCCACACAGGTATACACCAGCCTGCTAGAGCTTAGCTCTAATTTTTTCTGGACTGTTCCCGGTCTGCAAACCATCGCTACAACCCGACTACATTTTTGTAATGGACTTTGAGCCATAATTTTTTCCTTATCCGTATCAATACTGATAACTCCAATGCACTAATCATCCTCTGGCTTAGCCGGCCCAACCTCTCTTAAGCACTTTGCAGCATGGTTAAAATAGGAAACGCCGTCTCTAGGGACATTGTCATCGCACATAAAATTCCAGCTACAAAGGGCGAGATGGATAAATATATGAAGAAAAAGAACCCCCATCATAAACTGACCACACCTTCCAAAGATGCCCTTCCAGCTGCTCATATTGACACCGGAGCTGATTCTGATAGTGAGAGTGAGCTGACCTCACAACGTGACACATTACCAGTCTCCCGCTCCTTTCTGCAAAAGTCACTGGAGAGCGCCTTATCTAAAGCCCTAGATCCCATTTCTAAAGACTTACAAGACATCAAACACGATATTAAACACCTGGGCACTAGAGTGGAACAACTAGAAGCCACCCAAGCCTCTCTCTGTAACTATACTACTGCTCTGACCTCCAGCTTTACCTCCTGCCAGAACTATCTCAACGTGGCATTTGATGCGCTGGAAGACCAGGAGAATAGAGGTTGCAGGAATAACCTCCGCCTGAGAGGCCTCCCTGAATCTGTAGAAAACGCTGCTCTCCTCTCAACGGTTACAGATCTTTTCCGCAACATTCTTGGGGAATCCTATACAGGGGAAATTGTCATAGAGCGGGTCCATAGGGCTCTGAGGCGAAAGCCCAAAGATTCTGAACCACCCAGAGACGTCATCTGCCGACTGCTACACTTTACAGTTAAAGAAGACATCCTACGTCTTTCCAGGACATCCCCACATACCACCTTTGAAGACGTTCAGATTCATATCTACCAAGATTTGTCGCCGCATACACTACTAAAAAGAAGAACCCTCAGGCCTTTGACCATGGCCCTTCGCTCCAAAGGAATACAGTACAGCTGGCAGTTCCCATTCGGTCTGGCTTTCATGACAGGAGGAAAAAGGTTCCTGATCCGTACTACAGCAGATCTCCCTGGAGTCTATAAAGCGTTAGATCTCCCAGACCTGCAAATTCCAGACTGGGCAGTGGTCAAGGATCTGGACACTCTCCCGCAAATTGCACCTCCTACACCCTGGGAAGAAGTGGCACCTGGACGAACCCCCAAATCCAGAAGGAAGTCCGGCAAACTGACCCCGAAAAGCATTATACCGGAGGACTCTTGAATTGCGGGAGGCTAGATATTCCTTCATTTCATCTTTCACGTTACTATATGCCTCTAGTGACTACTCACAGCGGTGACTTTATTGGTTGCCTCAATTTCTAGACAGAAGGTTCCTTCTTCTCCTTACTCTCTTATGTTATTCACTCTCTCCCTTCTCTTCTTCCATCACCTTGCTCACCCTATCACACAAACCTACCCTATCTTTGGACTATCTCCCTCCGCTCTCCTTTTCCCGATCTCCCTGTCCTCACGGTATTTTATCTACGTTCTACTGTCACTTGCCCATCTTCTTTTCCCTTCTACACTTCACACCGTCCTCTTCTGTATGTTGCTGCTACGGTCCTTACTGTAGAAGCTTTCTATATATTTTCTTGTAACCATGTGTTAGCTCACTTTATAGGTTGGGCCTCTGGGCCAATTGTTACTCGACTTTATACCTAAATAGAGTTTCTGTTTTTGTTCGATCCAAATAACGGTTCTTTACTGTTAAGTTCATAACTTATATTGTAACTTAGCTACACACACACTACCCCTGGTGTGCCACAATGCTTGTTCTATTTGCACTATGTGTTTGCTCAGTTATATTCTGATGATGCCTGTGATTAACTGTCTTTGTTTCCTCCTCATGTTTCCATTTTTCCTACCCCTCTCCTCCCCCCCTCCCCAGGTTTCTGCTCCACCTTCCCCTGCCGAGAACCATGCAAAAAACTGGACCCTGTCACTCATACGTCCAGATGGCAAGTATTAAAGTTGTTACATATAATGTACACAGGCTCAACTCCCCTTCCAAAAGATCTCAAATACTAGGACTCCTTAAGAGGCACAAAGTTAATATCTGTCTCCTCCAAGAGACACATTTCCAGAAACAAAAAATCCCTTCTATCAAACACATGTACTACACCCAATGGTTTCACTCAGGTACTGACTCTAAAGCCTCTAAAGGGGTGAGCATAGGACTCAGTAAGCATACTACCTTCACGCTGATTGACAAATGTTCTGACCAAGAGGGACGATTTATTTTTCTTAAAGGGCGTATTGGCACCACTACGTTCACGATTGGGAACGTATATGCTCCCAATACTGAACAAATTCCCTGGCTTCAGTCTGCTCTGAAGAAACTATCGTCCTTCTCGGAAGGGACTTTAATATTAGGAGGCGACTTAAATGTAGCATTAAACCCTACCATAGACACCTCCACTGGCCGATCCTCCATTCGTGTTAAATCTTTGTCGAAATTGATACGCACATTGCAGTCCCTACAACTAACAGATGTATGGAGGACATTACACCCGTCCGTTAAAGATTATACATTTTACTCAATACCACACAACTCATATAGCAGACTTGATTATTTATTTCTCCAGACCTCACATGTACAACACTGTCAATCTGCCTCGATCCTGTCACAAGTTCTTTCAGACCACTCTTTAGTCGAAATGGTTTACGAATTGCCCCACACGCCTCCACCTTTTAGGTGCTGGCGCTTAAATGACTTACTCTTAAAATCCCCACGACATGTTGAGAGAATTAACGCACGTCTAACTGAGTTTTTTGCTAAGAACGACAACAAGGAAGTCTCTATGCAGACACTCTGGGAGGCACATAAATCATACGTCAGAGGCGAGCTTATTTCTCTCTCTGCCTATGTTCACAAGATTAGGTAACAAAAATTGTCTGACCTACAATCAAAAATCTCACGTCTAGAGAGGCTGCATAAGAGGTCCCTTCTAGCTTCCCACTTAGACGAGCTGACTACATTACGTAGCGAGCTTAAAAACCTGCTGAACCTGTCCTCAGCTAAAGCCTATTTATCTGCTCAATACAAACATTATGCGCATGGAGACAAACCCACCAGGTGTATGTTAGCTCAAATTAAACAAAGGAAGGCTAGGTCCTTTATAACTAATCTCAAAAGCTCAGATGGTACCAATTACCATAAAACTACGGATATAGCTCGTGAATTTAGCACATTCTATAAGGAACTGTATAATCTGGGCTCTTTACACAACGCTTCGGGTAAACCAAGATCTGAACTAATACCAGAATTCTTGGCCTCTTTGGACCTCCCACGAATAACCCCTGCACAATCACATAAACTATGCTCCCTATATCTCCATCCGAGATTAAAGAGGCCATTGCATCCTCTCCCAAGAACAAAAGCCCAGGCCCTGACGGCTTAACCGCACATTACTATCTTTCATGTCTAGATACTCTGTCCCCGTATCTCACCAGACTTTATAACTCCGCATTGGCAGGAAACCCCTTTCACGAACAAACCTTGATGGCCCAAATTACCGTCATACATAAGGAGGGGAAAGATCCTGGCTTGTGTGGCAACTACCGCCCTATATCGCTCCTTAATTTTGATCTTAAAACCTTCGCTAAAATACTGGCCCGTCGGCTTCAGGACCTTCTACCATCCCTAATCGCTCCAGATCAAGTTGGTTTTGTGATGGGAAGGGAGGGGAAAGATAATATCTACAGAGTCCTACAACTGATTTCATACGCTCAGCACTCAAAAACCCCCCTCCTGCTCCTCAGCACCGACGCCGAGAAAGCGTTCGATAGGGTTGATTGGGGATTCCTGAAAGCTTCTTTACTTGCTTTCGGTATTCCCGCCATATTCGTTCGAGCCATATTTACCATGTGCGAACGCCCTACAGCCAGAGTTCTGATCAACGGGGTGCTGTCACCTGTGTTCCCTATCTCGAACGGCACTAGACAAGGGTGTCCTCTATCTCCGTTACTTTTTGTACTGACTATGGAGACACTCCTACAGAGACTGAGGCAAGAACCTGACATCTCCGGGATATCTTGCGGAGGTAGGGAGCCCAAGGTGGCGGCATATGCTGACGATCTATTGCTGCTGACTTCTAATCCTACCACAGCTTTGCCGGTAGTGGTCAATATTTTTGATGTGTTTGGTACCATTTCCAATTTTAAAGTTAACATGAGTAAGTCCCAAGCTTTGAACATATCCCTCCCTGCCTCGGTAGCCTCTAGTCTAGCGACTAGCTCTCCTTTCGACTGGACGCAGTCCCACATTAAGTTCCTCGGAATAAAAATCGCCCCTGACACACGAGCATTATATAAAAATAACTTTGTCCCTCTCCTGGCAGACATCTCAAACATTCTCGAAAACTGGCCTACACCTTACATCTCGTGGTTTGGGAGGAAAAACATTGCAAAATGCCTCATCTGGCCCAAATTGACTTACTTATTGCAGGCCCTCCCAATACATATCCCTGGGAGTTTCTATACTCAACTAAATAGGATTTTATCTAAATACATTTGGAACGGTAAAAAACCCAGAATTAAATATTCGACCCTTCAGCTGCCCCGGAAATATGGTGGCATTGATATGCCGACGCCCCACCTCTTCGTACAGGCAGTCCATTTAAATCGAATCCTCGACTGGGTACGGAAACCCTCGCATAAGTTATGGGTACACATAGAGGAAGATATCCTCCAATACCCATTGAGACATCTTGTTTTCTCCTCTCCCACAACCCCTACAAAACTCAAGGCCCCTAACGAGCTAATCGCTGAAACCTGTGCAGTATGGACTGATACTGCTATACGTCATAGATGCGCCCCTTATCCCTCTCCATTGTTGCAAATTAGAGATCTGCTTTATACCCTACTTCAAACGCCTCGATCCCCAAAGACATACGATCTAACAGTACCTCGGTAGACTCCGTCATTGGAGATGGCACGATACCCTCTAGAGAGTCTTTGTCCAATTTGCTAGACTGCTCCTTATTAACTCCCCTGATATACAATAGAATAGTGTGCTCACTTAAAATACTTATCAAAAATATTGTCCCTTCACGAGTTCTGACCCCTTTTGAAACTTCCTTGGCTCAAACCAAGCCCCCTAAGAAAGTTCTTTCAACTTATTGCAAACTGTTATCCACCCCCCTATTGCCCATTACACACTCCTTCATAAAAAGATGGGAGGAGGACCTCTCTAGGAAATTTTCGGACTCAGAAATCCGATCTCTCCTTGAAATGCCGAAGCAAACGTCACGCTGTGTAAGAATGCAGGAAAGTGGTTATAAGATATTAACCAGGTGGCATTTGACCCCGGTTCTTTTACACAAGTATAACCCCGGATACAACCCTGCTTGTTGGAGATGCGGCCAACAATTAGGAACTTACTATCACCTATGGTGGACATGTCCACGTATAGTGCCATACTGGGCGTCCGTCATAACTCAGATTAATAGTATAACTAAAACACGCTTACCTACGACCCCTGAGATTTGCTTATTCCATCTGCTCCCAGTCAATTTGTCCAAATTTACATCTAGACTAATTAGACATCTTTCAGCTGCTGCTCGTATTCTGGTACCCACGTTGTGGAAAGCAACTCATCCGCCCACGCTTTCTATGTGGTTGGACAAGGTAGACTCATTATACCGATTAGAGGAACTCGCTTGCTGGGAATCGAAAACACACATAACCTTTGAACAGGTTTGGGCTCCCTGGGCGTCTTTTCGACATTTCTCTACTTGATTATATTATGCACTAGAAGCTGGTTCTGACTAACCCCCCCCCCCTTCCCCTGCCTTCCCTCCCCTCCTACTGTTTCTGTCATCCACTACTGTATGCATACTATATTTAATAGCCGAACACGGCTCGGAGGTTCGTCCTCTTTGTTTTCCATAGACTTGAATACCACTGAAACGTATTGATAATCTTTGATTGCTTCAGCTGTGACCACTTGCTGACTTCCTCTGAAATTGTACGAAAATGTATACCATTATACTGCTTTTTGGAAAAGTTACTTTATTATAAAATTAATAAAAAGATTTTGAAAAGAAAAGAAAAAAAAAGAAATAACTGCAGAAGTGACCCGAGAATATATATTTCTTGTTGGATGGAAAAAGGCCACTATAGGCTTTAACCAGAAAACAATTAAAGAGTGAAGTGCGTATATATTTTTCTTGTAGTACTGAAATAAGACCCTAAACGCTTTCACCAGAAATGACTGCAAAGATGCAGTGCTTTTTTTTATTTTTTGTGTATTACTGAAATACCGCCCTATACTCTTTCACCAGAAATGACTGCAAATGATTTTATACAGCAACAAACTTGAACTCCGGCATTAGTTCTTGTGCAGACATACAGGACATTAGATCTCAGCGGTGTGGTGACCGTTGACGCGTTTCGACAGACTTAATCGTAACAGTGGTGTGTGACTGTTGCTCTCCAGTTTATATAGCCAAGTGTGAATACTCCATTTGAATGTTCACTTCCCTTCCTGACACTGTGAGGGGGAAGTGGGGGATGGTAGAAATCACATTTGGTCTTAATTAGAGCACACAGGTACACGCCCAATCCATATGTATTTTCCAACATTTCTATATAAAGTGCAAACATTACATGCATATAGTGACTGTTGATTTTAAAAGAAAATTCACATAAAATTAAGTGACAATAACATATAGATAAAAAATAGTAACTCTATCATGGTTTTGTTATTTTTATTTTTGTTTTTGGTGGATATAATATGTGTCATTCTGATTGATCCTATACATTAGATAACATATGTATACTAGTGCCCCTAATAAAAGTGCATGATTTCCTTACGTAGGTTCATGCCTCTTTTGTACCTAGTTCCTAATTTAAATATCCAATAAGCCTCTCTTAAGTTTACCAAATTTTTTATACTTCCTCCTCTGATTGGTAATTTTACTTTTTCTATAGCATGTGCTTTGAAGTATTAGGCATTCAAAAAGAAAATAAAAGAAAAAACAGAGAACAAAAGAAAAAAAGGAAAATTAGCACAGATAGTGAAACTCTCAAAACTGCTGAAGAGGAAACTTCCGTCAAAATAAACAAATCATAGTAGGCAATATGATAAAATTCAAAATATAATTAGAAAATATTTGCCAGTATTATATGAGGATAACATATTGCATACTACCCTCAAACAGGGTTGCAGGATAGTTCCAAAAAGACCTGCTACATTAGGTAATTGCCTTTCTCCATCCATGTTTACCCGTCAAACACAAGTACGAACTGATTCATGGCTAACTTACAAAGGGTTTACACGCTGCGGCAGTCAGCGCTGCCGCACATGCGGTTATGTACAAAACACCAAAACATTTTCAAATGCAGATCACACTGAAATATATGACATCAGGTCATATATAAATTGTAACTCAGAGGCAGTGATCTATGTGATCAAATGTGAAAATTGTGACTTAATGTTTGTTGGCTGCACGATCAGGAAATTTAAAGAAAGGATCTTGGAGCACTTAAATTATGTAGAAAATCCATCCTGTACCAACATCTCAAATGCCGCCAGACATTTTATAGAAAAACATAACCGCAGTTTAAAATACTTCAAAGCACATGCTATAGAAAAAGTAAAATTACCAATCAGAGGAAGAAGTATAAAAAATTTGGTAAACTTAAGAGAGGCATATTGGATATTTAAATTAGGAACTAGGTACAAAAGAGGCATGAACCTACGTAAGGAAATCATGCACTTTTATTAGGGGCACTAGTATACATATGTTATCCAATGTATAGGAACAATCAGAATGACACATATTATATCCACCAAAAACACAAATAAAAATAACAAAACCATGATAGAGTTACTATTTTTTATGTATATGTTATTGTCACTTAATTTTATGTGAATTTTCTTTTAAAATCAACAGTCACTATATGCATGTAATGTTTGCACTTTATATAGAAATGTTGGAAAATACATATGGATTGGGCGTGTACCTGTGTGCTCTAATTAAGACCAAATGTGATTTCTACCATCCCCCACTTCCCCCTCACAGTGTCAGGAAGGGGAGTGAACATTCAAATGGAGTATTCACACTTGGCTATATAAACTGGAGAGCAACAGTCACACACCACTGTTACGATTAAGTCTGTCGAAACGCGTCAACGGTCACCACACCGCTGAGATCTAATGTCCTGTATGTCTGCACAAGAACTAATAAAGGTACGAATAATGACACTTTAACAAAAAGTATGCCGGAGTTCAAGTTTGTTGCTGTATATTTTCCTGCGGAGGTTGAAAAACCAGACACCGTGCACACGGGTACAAGTCTGAGGATATAAAAGTGAGCTGGATCTTTTTGATTTTTCTGCAGTTACAAATGATTTTAGCCTAAATAACAACAAAAGTGACCTCCGTATATTTTTATCTTTTTCCACACATAAAAGCCACTAAAGGCTTTTCAATATAGCACTTGCACCCCAATAACTAATTTCTGGAATTGCAGGGCTGTATTATGAGACTATCTGGATCCCCAAGTAATCTTTCCCTGCACTTGTAAATCACTTTTTTTCACAATGAGGATTTTCCTATGACTCTCCCTAGCATCTGCACACATCTCTCCTTGTTTGTAAAATGATTCCTCTCACTATCCTTTCCCTGCACTAGTAAATCACTTCTTTCTTTCTTTCTTTTTTTTAACAATTAGTTTTTCTTTTATTCTCCCTATTCATCCCTATCTAAGATGGCCGCCGTATTTATAGGGCTGTGACGTCACCGGGCTGGCTGGCTGCTGATTGGCTGCATGCATGGCATTATGGATCATCCCGCCTTCCCAGAGTTCCTTGCCCCATGTCCTCACATGTGTAGCTACCATTTTAGCCACCATTGTGGCCGCCATGTTATAAAAAATTACGATTCGTTACCACGAAGTGCGAGGAAATTTGCATTCATTGCAAATTAAATTTTTCCTGGAATTCTAAACGAATTCCACTTCATCAGCTTTGATTCGCTCATCTCTATTGATGATGACTGGACAGCATATAATGTAACTTGGATGTGTCATTTCTATTGCCAAAATGTTATTACAGTGGAATGTATACAGACATCTCTATGGTCCCAACCGCACTGGTATTGTAGCTATTTTTATTTCCTGGAAAGATTTTTTATGTTTTAATAATGAACATGGTAACAAAAAAAAAACACATCACTTGTATAGACAAATAGATACAAAGTATATACATATTGTCGGTCTCCTAAGGAAGGAGGTGCACCTGGAGGAGCTGCTGTTAGTTAATCCTTTAGCAACCCATGATGGATATATCCATTATGGGTGGGCAGGTTCTGTGTGGAGCAGGCTCACACGGGGATCGTGGCAGGTGCTGGCTGTATAATGCAGTTGACACTATCCTTTAATTACCTGGATCTGATACGACTTCACTCCCATTCATTTAACCCCTCAGATGCTGCAGTCAAAAGTGAACAAAGCATCTGAGCAGTTAGACAAAGGGAGGACGGTTTACTCCAGACACTGGACTGGTCACTCTGGGAGGATTTTATTAGTCTTGTATAACTCATTTACGTCATGCAGGAAGATTTGTAACGTTGGCAGGAAATAAATGCATAACATGAGGTATTTCAGGAAAGAAGAGGGATAGAGATTTAGATAGTAGGAGGTCTTCCCATGAATAATTTACAACATACAGTGGATATAAAAAGTCTACACACCCCTGTTAATATTTCAGGTTTCTGTGCTGTAAAAAAATGAGACAAAGATAAATAATTTCAGAACTTTTTCCACCTTTAATGTGACCTATAAACTGTACCACTCAATTGAAAAACAAACTGAAATCTTTTAGGTAGAGGTAAGAAAAAATATAAAAATAAAATAATATGGTTGCATAAGTTTGCACACCCTTAAACTAATACTTTGTTGAAGCACCTTTTGATTTTATTACAGCACTCAGTCTTTTTGGGTATGAGTCTATCAGCATGGCACATTTTGACTTGGCAAGATTTGCCCACTCTTCTTTGCAAAAACACTCCAAATCTGTCAGATTGTGATGGCATCTCCTGTGCACAGCCCTCTTCAGATCACCCCACAGATTTTCAATTGGGTTCAGGTCTGGGCTTTGGCTGGGCCATTCCAAAACTTTAATCTTCTTCTGGTGAAGCTATTCCTTTGTTGATTTGAATGTATGCTTTGGGTCGTTTGCTGAAAGACGAAGTTTCTCTTCATGTTCAGCTTTCTAGCAGAAGCCTGAAGGTTTTATGCCAATATTGACTGGTATTTGGAATGGTGTTCATAATTCCCTCTATATTAACTAATGTCCCAGTTCCAGCTGAAGAAAAACAGCCCCAAAGCATGATGCTGCTACCACCATGCTTCACTGTGGGGATGGTGTTCTTTTGGTGAGGTGCAGTGTTGTTTTTGTGCCAAACATATCTTTTGGAATTATGGCCCAAAAGTTCAACCTTAGTTTCAACAGACCATAACACCTTTTCCCACATGCTTTTGGGAGACTTTAGATGTGTTTTTGCAAAATGTAGCCTGGCTTGGATGTTTTTCTTCGTAAGAAAAGGCTTTCAACTTGCCACTCTACCCCATAACCCAGACATATGAAGAATACGGGAGATTGTTGTCCCATGTACCACACAGCCAGTACTTACCAGATATTCCTGCAGCTCCTTTAATGTTGCTGTAGGCCTCTTGGAAGCCTCCCAGACGAATTTTCTTCTTGTCTTTTCATCAATTTTGGAGGGACGTCCAGTTTATGGTTGACACTGTTGTGCCATATTTTCTCCACTTGATGATGACTGTCTTCACTGTGTTCCATGGTATATCTAATGCCTTGGAAATTATTTTGTACCCTTCTCTTGACTGATACCTTTTAATGATGAGATCCCTCTGATGCGTTGGAAGCTCTCTGTGGACCATGGCTTTTTCTGTGGGATGTGACTAAGAAAATTTCAGGAAAGACCAACTAGAGCAGCTGAACTTTATTTGGGTTAATCAGAGGCATTGTATATGATTGCACGTGTATGCTGTCTCCTATTTAACATGATTTCTAATGTGATTGCTTAAATCTGAAAACAGCTACATCCCCAGTTATAAGTGCACACTTATGCAACCACATTATTTAAGTTTTTTTTTGTTTTCTTCCCTCCACCTAAAAGATTTCAGTTTGTTTTTTAATTGAGTGGTACAGTTTATAGGTCACATTAAAGGTGGAAAAAGTTCTGAAATTATTTCTTTGTCTCATTTTTTTTACAGCACAGAAACCTGACATTTTAACAGGGGTGTGTATACTTTATATCCACTGTATATTTCAATATAGATAAAATAACAAATATTATTTTGTGTAAACTACTGACCAATAGTGTTGAGCACGAATATTCTCAACGCGAATTTTAATCGCAAATATTGTGATTTCGAGATTTCGCGAATATGTCGAATACATGACCCCATATTCGCAATTACGAATATTCACTCTTAAGATGGATAGTGATAGGGAAACTGTATTGAAAATAAAAGATTCAGACATAATTCCCCCAACCTTAATTGCTTTCTATATCAATTTCCACTATTTCTGTCAGAGTAAAGACTTAATAGGTAAAAACTGTCCTGCGAATGTTTGTCACTTTAATATTCACATTAATCTATTCGTGGTTTGTATTCCCTTTCCTACCAAACGTTAACAGGTTGTGTCCGACTCCAGTACACTGCAAGTATTGTGAAAATTCTGAGTACATACTTAATAGCTAAAAACTGTCCTGCGAATGTTTGTCACTGTAATATTCGCATTAATCTATTCGCGGTTTGTATTCCCTTTCCTACCAAACGTTAACAGGTTGTCTCCGACTCCAGTACACTGCAAGTATTGTGAAAAATTTTTTTCGCACAAACGACTCCCGCCATTTCAAGCTTTCAATACATGTAAAGCTGGTTGAACGTTAATAATAAATAGATTCTATGCACACGCAAATATAACTTGAAAAATTAATCACAAGTCATAATATTGAATGCGAAATAACGAATATTACGAAATCGCGAATATATGACTAATATAATGCAAATTATTCGTCAAATGTTGCAAAATCGAATACGGGTCTTTGTGCTCATCACTACTGACAAAGCCAAAATAATTCAAAAGAAAGGTTCTGAGTGAGGAGAAGAAGGGTTGAATTCTAGCTTTCCAGGCAGAGGTTTACAGTGAGTGTCAAATTGCTCTCTTCCTTAAAATTTCAAAGATAGTGATTCATAAGAACAATGTCAAGCAGCAAACATTGGGAACAACAAAGCTACAGACTGGCAGAGGGCAGAAATGTCTCTCTACTAATCATAATTATTGCGACTTCTAATCTTACTTAACAACCATAGGATAGCACCAAGTGGCCTACAAAAAGAAAGGCAAATGGCAGCTGAGGTGAAATACATGGTGAGGATGGTTTGAAACAGGCTTGTAGAGGCAGAGTTGAAGTAGTGGAAAGCTAGAAAAAAAAAAACTTTCATCAAGGTATTAGGAAACAGAGTTGAGCGGACACCTGGAAGTTCGGGTTTGACGAGTTTGGCCGTACTTCCCAAAAAAGTTTGGTTTGGGATCCGAACTTAACCCGAAATTGACCCCTAACACAAACTCCATTGAATTCAATGGGGACCGGAACTTTTGGGCACATAAATGGCTGCAAAAAAGTCCTGGAAAAATTTGGTTCTCTGATCTGTGGCACAACAGTACAGGTTTATTCTAGATTCCTACAGAAATGCACTATGTCACCACAAAATTTTAAAATAGGTTTTTCAGTTGAGTTGAGCGAACACCTAGATGTTCGGGTTCGAGAAGTGTGGCCGAACTTCCCGAAAATGTTCGGGTTCGGAATCCGAACTCGACCCGAACTTCATTCCGAACCCAAACCCCATTGAAGTCAATGGGGACCAGAACTTTTGGGCACTAAAAAGGCTGGAAAATATTCCAGGAAAGGGCTAGAGGGCTGCAAAAGGCAACCAAATGTAGGTAAATCCCCTGCAAACAAATGTGGATAGGAAAATGACATAAAATAAATAAAAATTAAGCACTATCAATTGTAGAGAGGTCCCATAGCAGAGAATCAGGCTTCAAGTCACCCACCAATGGAGAAGGCCACTTTTCGATAATTAGGCCCCTGGCACCCAGACGGAGGAGAGAGGTCGCATAGCAGAGAATCAGGCTTAATGTCACCCAGCAATAGAGAAGGCCACTTCCAGATATTTAGCCCACAGCACCGAGACAGAGGACAGAGGTCGCACAGCAGAGAATCAGGCTTCATGTCACCCACCACTGGAACAGGCCACTTTAAGATAATTCGGCCCCTGGCACTTAGACGGAGGAGAGGTTCATTCAACTTTTTGTTGCACCGCAATATAATGGTAAAATTAAAAAAAGAGGATTCAATAAAGAAGTGCCCCGAAGTACAAGAATATATGGTTGAGGGGGAGGCAGTTATAAATGTCTATTCTGCACAAGGGATGGACAGGTCCTGTGGGATCCATGCCTGGTTCATTTTTATGAACGTCAGCTTGTCCACATTGGTTGTGGACAGGCGGCTGTGTTTGTCAGTAATGACGCCCCCTGCCGTGCTGAATACACGTTCAGACAAAACGCTGGCCGCTGGGCAGGCCAGCACCTCCAAGGCATAAAAGGCTAGCTCTGGCCATGTGGACAATTTGGAGACCCAGAAGTTGAAAGGGGCCGAACAATTAGTCAGTACGTGGAGGGGTGTGCACACGTACTGTTCCACCATGTTAGTGAAATGCTGCCTCCTGCTAACATGTTCCGTATCAGGTGGTGGAGCAGTTAGCTGTGGCGTGGTGACAAAACTTTTCCACATTTCTGCCATGCTAACCCTGCCCTCAGAAGAGCTGGCCGCGACACAGCTGCGTTGGCGACCTCTTGCTCCTCCTCTGCCTTCGCCTTGGGCTTCCACTTGTTCCCCTGTGACATTTGGGAATGCTCTCAGGAGCGTGTGTACCAGCGTGCACTTGTACTCACCCATCTTCCTATAACGCTCCACTGCAGGAAGTAAGGTGGGCACATTGTCTTTGTACCGGGGATCCAGCAGGATGGCAACCCAGTAGTCCGCACACGTTAAAATGTGGGCAACTCTGCTGTTGTTGCGCAGGCACTGCAGCATGTAGTCGCTCATGTGTGCCAGGCTCCCCAGAGGTAAGGACAAGCTGTCCTCTGTGGGAGGCGTATCGTCATTGTCCTCCAAATCCCCCCTGCTCGCACCAGTGATGGGCCTGAGCTGTGTTGGGTG
The DNA here is from genome assembly GCA_033119425.1 of Bufotes viridis. Taxonomy (NCBI): domain Eukaryota; kingdom Metazoa; phylum Chordata; class Amphibia; order Anura; family Bufonidae; genus Bufotes; species Bufotes viridis. The sequence continues at coordinate 212,720,754 of CM065593.1, read as the reverse complement.
CCACCCCACTGTGAACCTGCTTCATCCTCATCCTCCTCCACCTCCTCATCCTCCAGTAGTGGGCCCTGGCTGGCCACATTTGTACCTGGCCTCTGCTGTTGCAAAAAACCTCCCTCTGAGCCACTTCTAACAGACTGGCCTGAAAGTGCTAAAAATGACCCCTCATCCTCCTCCTTCTCCTGGGCCACCTTCTCTTCCATCATCGCCCTAAGTGTTTTCTCAAGGAGACATAGAAGTGGTTTTGTAACGCTGATAACGTCATCATCGTCGCTGGCCATGTTGGTGGAGTACTCGAAATAGCGCAACAGGCACACAGGTCTCGCATGGAGGCCCAGTCATTGGTGGTGAAGTGGTGCTGTTCCGCAGTGCGGTTGACCCGTGCGTGCTGCAGCTGAAACTCCACTATGGCCTGCTGTTGCTCACACAGTCTCTCCAGCATGTGCAAGGTGGAGTTCCACCTGTTGGGCAGGTCGCATATGTGGCGGTGAGCGGGAAGGCCATATTTACTCTGTAGCGCAGACAGACAAGCAGCGGCAGGATGTGAACGCCGGAAGCGCGCACAGACGGCCTGCACTTTATATAGCAGCTCTGACATGTCGGGGTAGTAAATTCAGCACATGCGCGAGGCAAGGGATGTGCGTCAAACGGCTAGTCCCGGAGCTGCGATGAGATTTTGCCCATTATCGCACACCACCAGGCCGGGCTTGAGGCCCACCGGCAGCAACCACTCGGTCTGTTGTTCAATACCCTGCCACAACTCCTGCGTGGTCTGGGGCCTGTACCCCAAACATACAAGTTTCAGAACGGCCTGCTGACGTTTACCCCGGGCTGTGCTGAAGTTGGTGGTGAAGGTGTGTGGCTGACTGGATGAGCAGGTGGAAGCAGAGGAGGAGGAAGCCGAGTAGTAGGAGGAGGCTACAGGAGGCAAAGAATGATGCCCTGCGATCCTTGGCGGCAGAAGGACGGATGCAAAAGAACTCTCCGTCTGTGGCTCAGCCACCACTGTAATTACCCAGTGTGCAGTTAGGGAGATATAGCGTCCCTGGCCGTGCTTACTAGTCCACATATCTGTGGTTAGGTGGACCTTGCCACAGATGGCGTTGCGCAGTGCACACTTGATTTTATCGGATACTTGGTTGTGCAGGGAAGGCATGGCTCTCTTGGAAAAGTAGTGGCGGCTGGGAACAACATACTGTGGGACAGCCATGGCCATCAGCTGTTTGAAGCTGTCTGTGTCCACAAGCCTGAATGACAGCATTTCAAAGGCCAGAAGTTTAGAAATGCTGGCATTCAGGCCCAGGGCTCGAGGGTGGCTAGGTGGGAATTTACGCTTTCTCTCCAAGGTTGGTGAGATGTAGAGCTGAACGCTGACTTGTGACATGGTGGAGATGCTTGGTGACGCAGGAGGTGGTGTCGGTGGCACATCCTCTGTTTGGTGGGCGGCAGGTGCCAACATTCCTCCCGAGGTGGAGGAAGAGGCCGAAGCAGCAGCAGAAGAGGGAGCAGGGGGAGCCTGAGTGAGTTCCTTGTTTTGAAGGTGTTTACTCAACTGCAGTTCATGCTTTGCATGTAGCTGCCTGGTCATGCAGGTTGTGCTAAGGTTCAGAACGTTAATGCCTCTCTTCAGGCTCTGATGGCACAGTGTGCAAACCACTTGGGTCTTGTCGTCAGCACATTGTTTAAAGAAGTGCCATGCCAGGGAACTCCTTGAAGCTGCCTTTGGGGTGCTCGGTCCCTGGTGGCGGTGGCCAGTAGCAGGCGAACTTTCTTGGCGGCGGCTGTTCTGCTTTTTCCCCCTGCTCCCTCTTTTGCTATGCCGTTGGCTTGGTCTCACCACTGCCTCTTCCTCTGAACTATGAAAGTCAGTGGCATGACCTTCATTCCATGTGGGGTCTAGGACCTCATCGTCCCCTGCATCGTCTTACACACAGCCTTCCTCCCTGACCTCCTGTTCGGTCTGCACACTGCAAAACGACGCAGCAGTTGGCACCTGTGTTTCGTCATCATCAGAGACGTGCGGACTCAGATGAGGTGGTATTCCCATGTCCTCATCATCAGGAAACATAATTGGTTGTGCATTAGTGCATTCTATGTCTTCCACCACTGGGGAAGGGCTAGGTGGATTCCCTTGGGAAAACCTGCCAGCAGAGTCTTTAAACAGCATAAGAGACTGCTGCATAACTTGAGGCTCTGACAGTTCCCCTGATATGCATGGGGGTGATGTGACAGACTCATGGGGTTGGTTTTCAGGCGCCACCTGTGCGCTTTCTGCAGAAGACTGGGTGGGAGATAATGTTGTGAACATGCTGGATCCACTGTTGGCCACCCAATTGACTACCGCCTGTACTTGCTCAGGCCTTACCATCCTCAGAACAGCATTGGGCCCCACCAAATATCACTGTAAGTTCTGGCCGGTACTGGAACCTGAGGTAGTTGGTTCACTAAAATGTGTGGCTGTGGCAGAATGGCCACTTCCTCTCACAGCACCAGAGGGTCCACTAACATCACCACGACCGCGTCCGCGTCCCTTACTAGATGTTTTCCTCATTGTTTCCGTTCACCAAGCACCACAATAAGAAAAAAATATTTGGCCCAATGTATTGATTTCAAATTCAGGCCTTTTTTTTACAGGCACCTAACACTATCTGCATATTTATTTATGTACCTATTACTCTAATCCAGGCACAGCAGTAACCACTGATTTAGGGGAATATCAATTGTAGGCCTAGTATTTAGGCCCTGGATGAAAGGTATCCTCTTATGGACAGATTTACACTTGGAGATGCACAGTAGCGTGTGAAAAAATAATGTGAAGTTATTGAGGATGACCCTCTCAGCACTTGTATATACACCTTGAGTGTAATATAACCTTTTTCTAACAGAAATACGCTATGAGATGCACAATATTGCGTGCAGATTTATAGGATTATGCTTTTAGCAATTGTAATGTAACACTTTTTGTAATATACCCTTTTATGGAAAGAAATATACTTGGAGATGCACGCTGAGTGTAATATACCCTTTTACGGACAGATTAACACTTGGCCTGCAACAGCTGGAACACCAGATTTAGGGTAGTGATATATTGGCAAGTGAATTTCACCCCAGAACACAATCTATCCTTTGACGGATACTATTAAACTTGTTCAGTCACAGCTGGAACACCAGATTTACTGTATTTCTATTTTTGTAACTGTATTACACCCCAGAAAATAATCTATCCTTTGACGGACACTAGGGAAATTGTCCAGTCACAGCTGGAACAACAGATTCAGGGTATTGCTATTTTGGCAATTGAATTTCACCCCAAAACAAAATCTATCCTTTGCCGGACACTATTAAACTTAGCCAGCCACTGCTGGGACACCAGATTTAGGGGATTGCTATTTTGGCTATTGAATTTCACTACAGAAAAAAAATCTATCCTTTGCCAGACAGCAGACAGTATTACACTTGGCTAGCCACAGCTGGAACATCAGATTTAGGGGATTGCTATATTGGCAATTGAATTTAACCCCTCAATAAAATATAGAAATTTCTATCCTGAGTTTCTAGGGGTGACAATAAGCACAGCCAAGCCCCTGATGTAGGATATAGCAAAAAAAAAAAAAAAAATAGTATTGATGGATTGATGGACTTGGTGGCAGCTTGTGCTCGTGCACCACAAGACACAAAATGGCCACTGATCACCCCATAATAAAGTTACAGAAAAACGCTCTGTGAAGCCTAAAACCAGTGAGCAATTAACTAGCAGAAGTTGAATGTTTCACAGCTGTAGATCGATCACTTCATTAGGTGTTATTGCTGAGTTTTCCCTGCCTAATCTCGCCCTCACAGCAGCTGCGCCCTATCCCTACACTAATCAGAGCAGAGTGACGTGACTCCAGCTTAAATAGAGGCTGGGTCACATGCTGCACTTGGCCAATCACAGCCATGCAATTAGTAGTCATGGCTGTAAAGGCTTCTTAGGGCAAGAATTAAAACGCTAGCTGATTTTCTGCTGTGCAGCCCTTCAGAAAGCGTGAAGAAATCGCTGAACAACGGAGCCGAACCCAAACTTTATCCAGTTCAGGTTCGCTCATCCCTATTTTTCTGCGGTGTATGCAAACGTGATCTGTGGTACGACAGTACGGGTTTATTCCACCAACTACAGAAATGCACTATGTCACCGCAAAATTTTAAAATGTTTTTTTCAGCGGTGTATGCAAACGTGAACTGTGGTACGACAGTACGGGTTTATGACAGCAACTACAGAAATGCACTTTGTCCCTGCAAAATTTCAAAAAAGGTATTGTAGGGGGACTTGACCTGCCAGAAAAAAGGAATTTTTCCTCCACTGAGCTACCAAAAAATAGTTTGACTAATGTCCCTGGCAGGCTGGCACACATGCAGGTCACATGCATTTCCAAGAACACTGCAGTTGCTAAAATGGCCGCCGACCCCCACCTCAGTAACAGATGGATTCAAAATTATTTTACAGTATCACTGCACTCAGGGCTGGGTACAAATATGTAGCATAGCACCCTCAATAATTGCTGTAGTTTAAAGAGTTAATACCACCAAGTTCAAAAGATTTCTTTTCTAATTTGTCCCTCACAGAAGCGGCAGCATCCTATCCCTACACTGAGTAGAGCAAAGTGACGTGCAGCGTTATGTGACTCCAGCTTAAATAGAGGCTGGGTCACATGCTGCACTTAGCCAATCACATCCATGCCAATAGTAGACATGGCTGTGATGGCTTCTTAGGGCAAAGTAGTGAAATGCTTGTTGATTGGCTGCCCTGCAGACTTTCAAAAAACGGGAATTAATCACTTAACAACTAACCTGACCCCAAACTTTTACGGAAATGTTCAGGTCCAGGTGCGAAAAACCGTAATGTTAGGTACGAACTTGAACTTTACAGTTTGGGTTCGCTCAACCCTAGTAGCAAACAGCAGGACTGAATGTTGCAAAAGACCATAAGGAGTGGAACATAGAGGACTGGAGTTAGGTCACCTAATCTGATGAGTCAAATTTTCAGCTTTGCCTAACACCTGGTCATGTAATGGTTAGACAGAAACCTGGAGAGGCCTAGAAGCCATAGTGTCTCACACCCACTATGAAATTTGATGCAGGATTGGTCATGATGTAAGTGTGTTTCAGCAAGGATTGTTCAGCAAGGCTGGAATCGGGCAGATTTGTCTTTGTGAAGGACACATGAATCAAGTCATGTACACAGTTATCCTGGAAGAAAGCTTGCTTTTGTATGCACTAACAATTTTCCCTAACTCTAAAGATTGTTTTTTTACAGCAGGACAATGCCCCTTTTCACACTGTCAATCCAATCAAGATGTGCATGAAGGACCACCAGATCAAGATCACCAGCTGTGGTAAAACTACAACTCCCAAAATGCACACTTGCTTAGGTTCTCAGAACTCCATAGAAATGAATGGAGCATGCTGGGTGTTGTAGTTTCACCACAGCTGAATTGCCAGAGGTTAGCCATCACACTGGTATAAGGTATAATTAATATTTGTGGTCGGATCGGCTATCAGAAAGGTGTACCTAACCTATCTAACCCTATCTACAACATGCAGTAGAATTATGCCATAACTGCTGCGGTAGGGCAGCCTAAAGGGGGCCACCCTAATATGAAGTGACTGTAAGATGGTGTGGGTGAAATCAGCTGAATCGGCGTCAGCCTGGGCGCACAGGTGCCTATAAATAGCCTAGTAATCAGCCAGCCTAGGCCCACAGGTGCATATAGCCTTGTAATCAGCCTCCCCTCCCACAAATACAGCAATATATTTGCTTAATACTTGTGGTTGGATCGGCTATCAGAAAGGTGTACCTAACCTATCTAACCCTACCTACAACAAGCAGTAGAATTATGCCATAACTGCTGTGGTAAGGCAGCCTAAAGGGGCCAAATACTGTACATATCACAGAGACTTATATGTACCTTACCTCTTTGTCATGTTGATGCGTTTGAAAGAGTGGCTGGTAATCAGAAACGATTTACTCCTATGTTGATGAACATATGAACATATTACGAGAAGGTCTGAATCCTGAGAGCTGCAGACTGAAACAACTATGGTGAATCTGATGGAAGGGCCTAAATTAACTCCAACCATTCGCCAAGGGCCCTGCTTGGACACCAACTGTTACTGGTAGCAAAATACTTCACCTATACTTATTCCCCAGGCCACAGCTTTTATTATTATTATTATTTTTTTATAAAGGACCCAAAAAGTTATAAAATGGCGTATGCCGTCTAACTCTAGTAGTAGATTAAGTGAAATGTGTAAACTCCCCAGGTCTGGGGAACCATAAACACAAATACATGGCTGTTCCAATTAACGAGCTAATGTTGCCTGTAATGAGGACAGAAAACGTACCCACCATACTAGCAGTTGTGACAGGAAATAAGCTTAAGGTCATGATAAACTATGTATGCTGTGCCTGTAGTAGTGATAGGACTTGTTGTGTACGTAGACGCGACAGACTACATATAATGTGCCTTATTATTGTACCTCCAACTGGAAGATGGACCGGTACCCAGGAACTAGGTGCGACACCAACACCCTCAGCCCGAGTTGTAGATGAAGTAAGCATACCTGTAATGAAGACATAATGTACACACAATGCCTGCCGCTATGACAGGAAAAGCTTAAGGTCATGATAGACTACGTATGCTGCGCCTGTAGTCATGCTAAGACTTATCGTGTCAGTGAGCGTGACAGCCTTCGTAAATCACCTGTAGTCGTGACAGGACTTATTAGTCTGTAGACGTGACAGACTTCGTAAATCGCCTGTAGTGGTGAGACAGGACTTCCTGTGGATGAAACTGACGCCATAGTATAGTGTTTTGTTTTTTTTAAACAACCCCTGGAGAGGCGGAATTTGAGAAACGTGAAAAATGAGACCACAGGGTCAGCTTCCTGGAAGAATGGGTCTATAATGCAAGGACGGGCAAGAGAAAAATAACAGCAGGGAGTGAGGGGAAGCAAGAACCTAGAGAGGGTAAGTGGGAGAAAATGCGAACCTGGGAGAAGGTGATGTCCGAAAAGGAAGGCTTGGGATGACTGCTTGAAAAGAAAACAATAAAGACCCTACGACCTAGAACAATAATGTGAGTGAGGCTCTAATAGCAAAAGCCACGCATGCGAGCCTCCACAAGAATTGTAAGATTGTATTGCGAGCCACAGCTGACCGAGCCATGTGAGCGGGCCTGAAGGCAGAAAAAGACATGGAACCTACTGTGGTGGGACCACGCAGCCGACCTCAAATTGCGGAGTTATGTGCGTAAAAATGAAACTGAGAAGCCATGCGTGAGAGACTAATGGCGGGGCCAAGCATTAGAGACTAATGACGGAGCCAAGCGTTAGAGACTCATGGCGGAGCCATGCGTGTAAACATAAACGGAGAAGCCATGTGTGAGAGACACTAATGGCGGAGCCATGCTTGAGAGACTCTAATGGTGGAGCCATGTGTGTCAAACTTAAACAGAGAAGCCATGCGTGAGAGACTCTAATGGCGTAGCCATGAATGCGAGACAAATGGTGGATTTATTTTATTTATTTTTTAAATATAAACCACTTATGCAGACCCAGTATGACCAGTATGATGGTCGCATAACCATGACCCCCTCCGACAGTGAACCTAGGTCACTAACCAGCCTACAACCATATTGTACCCCTAACGAATAACGTGAAGAATGGTCATAGGCCCCGCGGAGCCATGAGGCTGAAGCGGTCATCGGACCCCGAAGCCAAGACTGAACTGGATAACATTACAGTGACGATAAGTAATTAAAACGTGAGCGAGACCTGATGGGATATGCATAGACATTAGTGAACCGAACTACGTACATAAATAAAACATTAAACCAACCGTGAAATTGAACAGATGGGAGAAAAATAAGAGCCAGAGGCATTACAGTTCGCTAAGAGAAGACCCTTATCATGACAAACGAATGAACAACTTGTGAAACATAGTAGGAACTTACTTCTATTGGCCCACTGACCGCTGAGAGACTGTATGGTGAACTGGGGCAGGAGACCAATCTGAGTGAATGCGTACAAGAAGTAAAGGAGACCAGTCTGAGTGAATGCGAACCAGGACTAAAGAACGGCACAATTTTTTCTTTTTTTTTTTCTTTCTATCGAAGTAAAACATATGAGTAGTAGGCCTATGGAATGTAACAACCAGTGAGGAAAAAAATGTAAACCTGAAAGAAAGCAGCTATGTTTATCAGGAGAACGGTATCAGAGCGGTGTGCTGACTGCTCTAGTGAAAATACTGAGTAAACCATGATGTAGCAATTAAAAGGAAAATGCAGCTTTAAATGGAAGCAGAGTATAACATCTGATGTAAGAACAGGTGGGTGAATGCAGCTCTGGATGTGAGTGGTGCCTAAAAACATGGTCTGGGCCCAGCTCTGAGCATGAAGAGCAAGGTATAACACAGCCGTATGAATGCAATCTGAAGTGAGCAGAGTATTATTGTGATGCAACAGCAAACGCATGAACGCAGCTCTAGTAGTGAATGGAGTATAGGACAAAATGTAAATGCAGACACATGGACGTAGCTTTTGAAGGTAACAAACCTAACAGCTACAAGTCACAGACCGTGTAACCAAGTCCGATCCTACCGTGAATGCCAGCACTCGCCTGGCACCTTCTGCCATTGCCCATGCGCGAACGAACCTCCACATAATGCTGCAGTTTTTTTTTTGTTTTTTTTTAAATGATGGTCACCACAACACCACCTTGTGTTCCCCTAAGAAAAACATAAACATGGTTGGACATAAACCCTGATGCAACGCCAATTAATCAACATCATAGTGCACCTATAAACCTAGCAAAGAACCACTGACACATGCGTGCCCATAACATACAGTTTATAGATTAAACACACTTATATACAAGAGCATTAGAACTCAAATACAGACGCCTTGACCAATCTGCTTGTATCCCCATATACAGACCACTGATATACATTCACCAAAACCTTGCATGTCTGGCGCTAACTGCGGATGTGCGCCCCACATGTAAAACAGGTGACAGAAAAATGTGCACTTTTTTTTTCCTTTTTTTATTAACAACCATTGATACATGACCCTTCCAGAGAGATAACTAAATAATACCATTACTTAAACACACCGTTCGTAGCTTGGAGACACACGTCCCATATGAAACAGATATCAGAAAACATGCGACCAGACCTACTCTAGGCGCATGCTACACCAATAACTATATGCAATAGCCCCCAAAAAGCCCCTAAACAGCCGGACAAAAATACTAACAACAGTTACTTGACCATTAGCGCCCAACTCTGCTTCGTCCCAGAGTATTGCAAATCGCATACCGCACTGTGGGTCCCGTGCCAACAAGTGCGATTCTACAGTGAATGCCAGCATTCGCCTGGCACTTTCTGCCGAAGCCCAGGCGTGTATGAGCCTCCACATGATGGTGCTGCGTTTTATTTTTTTTTTAAATCGATCATTGATACACAAAACACAGCGTGCATAGCTTGAGCCAACTGCAGACACGCACCCCACATGTAAACCAGGTATCAGAAACTTACAGCCATACCTACTCTAAGCACATTCTACCCCAATAACTGTATACAATGCCCCCCACAGGCCTCTGAATAGCCAGACAAATAATACTAACACCATCGCTCGACTATTAGTGCCCAAACTCTGCTTCATCCCAGAGCACTACATGTCGCTGACCGCAGCGTGGGTCCTGTGCAAACCAATCCGATCCTACCATGAATACCAGCACCCTCCTGAGACATTCTCCCGTCACCCAGCCGTAAGGAGTCTCTATACCCTGCTGCTGTATCCTAGAGCAGACCCAGAGGTAGTGAAATGAGCTGAATCGGCGTCAGCCTGGGCCCACAGGTGCCTATAAATAGCCTTGTAATCAGCCTCCCCTCCCACAAATACAGCAATATAGTTGCTTAATACATGCCACAGAATCAATGCATCCATAGGAGTTGGTGATCACATAACTGTGGACTACAAAGGGAAAACTAATAATATTGTAATAAAGTAAAAGTTACATAAATAAAAAACAAAGACCAAAATCAAATAGTATGCAATAAATGAATAGTAACCAACTGTTTTGCGGATCCGAGGTTTGCAGAATAGGACATGCTCTATTTTCTTTGCGGGGCCACGGATCAGAGCAGCGGCTCGGACATGGACAAAACATACGGTCGTGTGCATGAGGCCTTAGACTGTTCACTGTACAAGATAATACATAGTCAGTTTGACACTATAGATAATTGAAAATTATTATAAGTTAATATTAATTTTTTTACATGTTTTATTATTTTACCTGCACTAAGCACAGATTATTCCTCAAAGATCGTTTGTCTGAGTAATGAGTAGACACCAGTTTAACTGGAATTCAGATCATTACTTTAAATTGATTTAAAAATAATTATGACTAAAGAAAATTCCATTAATACTGCTACTAGATTAAACATTCAATTGCAATTAATTAAAATCCACATAGATCAATACAATTCCCAATTTGAATTTACAAATCTGGAAATCAATGTACATAGAGATGAATGAATATTGCAACCCTGTTTGTTAGATTAGCTGTTTTGTTATTTTTTTTTTTTTTTATTGCATATCAAGCATATATCAATAATCCTTCCTGGCTTCACCAATGTCTTTATTATGTTTTATTAAACTTTTATTTGAGAAAATGGAACTTGAAAATGGTGTCCAACAAGTTTAAAACTTTTAATTAGAATTTTTAATACTTTAAACCAGGCACCCTCAAACTGCGGCCCTCCAGCTGTTGCAAAACTACAACTCCCAGCATGCCCAAACAGCCTACAGGTATCAGCCTACAGCAGGGCATTGTGGGAGTTTTAGTTTTACAACAGCTGGAGGGCCGCAGTTTGAGGATGCCTACTTTAAACAATAGGAATTGAATTACATCAGGACTAAACTTAAATTTGATGGGAGAAATCTGCATAATCATTATAATTTTTTTTTATCCTATATTAACCCCTTAATGACTAGGCAATTTTCAATTTTTTATTTTTGTTTTTTACTCCCAGCCTTCCCAAAGCCATGAATATTTTTTCCATTCACACAGCCGTATTTGGGTTTATGTTTTGCAGGACAAGTTGTACTTTCTTATGGCATCATTTAGGCCCCTTGCAGACGAGTGTGAGCGGATTAGGTCCGGATACATTGCGGATGCGTTCAGTGAAAATGACGCAATTTTCACAAGCAAGTACATTCAGTTTTGTTTGTGATCTAGTTCAGTTGTTCAGCTTTTAACGTGAGGGTGCAATGCGATTTAATGCCTTTTGCACGTGTGTGATAAAAAACTCAATGTTTACAAAACAACATCTCTTAGCAACCATCCCTGAAAAACGCATCACATCCTCACTTGCTTTTTACACAGCCACATTTACTTCTATGGGGCCAGCATTGCGTGAAAATAGCAGAATATAGAACATGCTGCGATTTCCACGCAATGCACAAGTGATGCGTGAAAACCAATGCTCATGTACACAGACCCATTGAAATGAATGGGTCCGGATTCCGTGCGGATGCAATGCGTTTGCATTACACATTGCACCCGCGCGGAATACTCACTCGTGTGAAAGGGGCCTTACAGTTGCATACAATGTAGTAGGAAGCGGGAAAAAAATTCAAATGGGATAGAAATATTAAAAAAACAGAATTCCACCACATTTTTATAGGTTTTGTTTTTATGGCGTTTTCTATGTGGTAAAACTGACCTGTTACCTTCATAATCCAGATCCGTAAGATTACAACAATGCCACAAATGTATAGTTTTTCTTGTGTGTTAATACTGGGGAAAAAAAATAAAACTTTGGGAAAAAACTATTTTTTTTCTTTGCGTCACCATATTCTTACCCCTAACTTTTTTATTTTTTTGTGCACGAAGCAGTGTGAGGGCTCAATTTTTTCTAAGTCAATCTGTACTTTTCATTGATACCCTTCTGAGGTGTGTATGACTTTCTGATCACTTTTAAATGTGGTTAAATGTGGGCGATCTATGTTATTGTCGATCGCATATATTAGTCCGGGTGCTATCTGTTTGGCGGTTGGGAATGGATTAAATATTAACAAATTATGGGGCGCATTTATTAAGACCAGGGTTTTGACACCGGTCTTAATAAAGCCCCATTGCTGGCAGTGGATTGCCAAAGTTATAAAAAGCCGCAGGCCTCTTCATAACTTCAGTGTATCCACCACCGCTTCTAAATGTAAGACAGCTTTTGAGCCAACATACATTTAGACCTTTTTATATGCCTGAAACAGGCCTAGAAAATGGCAGATGAGATGAGCCTGCCGGCCCTACCCCTTACCCGCCACACCCACTAGATCTGGCGTGAGCAAGGAGAAGTGGTGCAACTAACCGTTGGCCGCAATGTGCGCTTACAATACACCTCATTTAGGCATTATTCAGCATGATAAATGACCCCCTATGTTTTTTACTCAATGTCACATGGCTTATAATTTTTTTAAATAACAGTGAATATGTTCATGCTTGACATGCAGCATATCTTTAATCATCTTAGGTTCTACTGCCTCTACAAACAGTCATTTGAGGTATTAACCTATCGCTACTAGCAATAGACAAACATGGCACCCGCTCGCACGTTCAATATGCTGGGTCTCGCTAAAGAGACCCAGGGCATTGAAGCTACAATTCTTATTTTGTCCAGCCGGTTGCAGGCCAATACAGGAAATTAGCAATTCTGAACAATCAATGAATCTAAAAGATCCATGATTGTTCAAAATTTAAAAAAAAACTTGAATTTTGTATGGCTCAAATACGAGCTTCAAAATCATAAAAAAGTAAAAAAAAACGGTTAAAATATATAAAAAATTGCAAAATATAAATTTAAATCACCCCCCTTTCCATAGAATAAAAATAAATAAATACATAAATAAAAAATAAATGTAAACATTATGGATTATGGGTATCACCGGGACCAAAAACGCACGTACTAGTAAAATATAAAAATATCTTTCTAATATGACGAATGGCATCACGGAAAAAACGGTCAAAATTGCCAATTTGCCATTTTTATCACTTCTCTTATCCAAAAAAATTTAATAAAATGTGATCAAAAAGTCACCAACACTTCAAAATGATATGAATAAAAACTACAGATTATCCTGCAGCCCCTACTCAGCTCAGTATATATAACTATAAAAAAGTTATGGGGGTTAGAATATGGTGATGTAAAAAAAAAAAAATTCTCAAAGTTTATTTTTACACTATTTAGACGTAAAAATCTATATATATGTGGTATCGTAATCGTACTCACCAAGAGCACATGACCTGGGCCACAAACGGAATGCTGTGGGAACAAAACCAGTGAAACGGTGGATGAATTAAGTTTTTTTTCCAAAACATTGTATGCCATATTAAATGGTGGCATTTGAAAGTACAACTTGTCCCACAAAAAATAGGCCCTCAAAAAGCTATGTGAACAGAAAAATAAAAAAGTTATTGCTCAAGGAAGATAGGGAAGAAAAATGAAAACACAAAAATGAAAAAAAAAAAACTCAGTTATCTAAAGGGTTAAGGCAATATTCCAATAGGTACAAGTTCAATCCTGACCGAGGCATCTGAGCTTGCTGAGCACGCGCTTTCGGTGGTTCTCCAGCTCCCCCGTGTGGCAATTGGGGGAGCCAGAGCTTGAGTGCAGCAGCCCTTGTCTTTGTGAGTGACAGAAGGCTGCTGCATAGTATTTTCCATGGAGCCCTTGTCTGTAATAGGGCTCCATGGGAAAGTAGTAAAATCATCCTAGACTCCAATGCAAGTGCATTGAAGTCTATGTTAAAATCAAACAAATGATTGATTGTTATAGTTACCTTTGGGAACTATAAAAAATGTGTAAAAAAAAAAAAATTGTAAAAAACTAATAATAAAAAAACATAAATATTCAAATCACCCCCCTTTTCCCAAAATAAAAATAAAAGAACTAAAAAATAAAAAGAATACACATTGTGGGTGTTGCGATCTGCGAAAACGCCCATATAGCAAACAGCAAAAATGGAAAAAAGCATCCAAATGTCCGATTCACAGTTTTTTGTTGCTTCATTTTCTACAAAAAATTTGATAAAAAGTGATCAAAAAGTCATACACAACACAGAATGGTATCAATAAAAAGATCACCCCGCTAAAAATTAACCCCCACACAGCTCTGTACACATAATTACAAAAAAAAGTTACCAGGGTCAAAAAATGGCAACAAAAAAATAAAACATATTTTTTCCCACTTTTTTATTTTTTTATCACTATCAAAACAAAGAAAAACTATACATATACGGTGTTGCCAGATTGTACTGACCTGTTAGAATAAAAGTAACTGTTCAGTTTTATCGCACACCGAACGTCATAAATAAAAATAAAAAATGTAAAACTGTGGTGAAATTAATTTTTTTTTTGCAATTTCACCCTATCTGGAATTTTTTTCCCCGCTTACCACTACATCATATGCAATTTGAAATGGTGGCATTGGAAAATACAACTTGTCCCACAAAAAGAAAGCCCTCATATGGCTATGTGGACAGACAAATAAAAAAGTTATGGCTCTGGGAAGGCAGCACCGTTAGGAGAAAATGATGAGTGTAGAAGTAGAAATGACGAGGAGTCAGTTGTTATCAAACAGTTGAACCTTTACTAGATCACTTGTCTTCAGGCAGTCAATACAGATACAGTTCATTAGTATGGCATAAGTAATGACTCAGAAATAGGCTCAATTGTATTCCTTTTATCAGGTTTAGGCAATTCTCAATTGAGGAGTTCCCTTTAAGGCCCCTTTCACACGGGCCAGTTTTCCGCGCGGGTGCAATGCGTGAGGAGGACTGAATCCGGACGCATTAAATTTCTATGGGGCTGTGCACACGGGCGGTGATTTTCACGCATCACTTCTGCATTGCGTGAAAATCACAGCATGCTCTATATTGTGCGTTTTTCACGCAACGCAGGCCCCATAGAAGTGAATGGGGCTGCGGGAAAATCACAAGCATCCGCAAGCAAGCGCGGATGCAGTGCGATTTTCCAGCATAGTTGCTTAGCAACGGGACCAGATCTTTATTATTTTCCCTTATAACATGGTTATAAGGGAAAATATTAGCATTCTTAATAAAGAATGCTTAGGAAAATGAAGATGAAGGGGTTAAAAATAATAAAACTTAACTTACCTTTGCCACTTGATCGCGTAGTTGCGATCTGTCATCTCTCTTCATGCTTTAACTAACAGCTTAAGGACCTGTGATGACGTCACATCACATGGTCCAATCACATGGTCCATCTTACCATGGGCCTCATTCACATTGCGGTACAATTGTTCAGGTAGTGGGACTCATACACACATACAGCCTAGGGTGTAAGTGAAAGGGCTGCCAAAAATTACAAGGAACCAGAACTACAATACACCCTTTATTACACATAAAAGGGGGCATCATAAACACCCTTGAACAATTATGATTGGTGGCCTGCTGGTGACCCTGAAAAACATTTGGAGCAAGGGCTTGCTGGTGACCCTCTGAAACATTAGGGGTGAGGGCAAACTGCTGAACTGACCCTCTAAAACATTAGGGTCAAGGGCCTGCTGGTGAGCTGATGCTCTAAAACATTATATGCAAGTGCCTGCTGGTGAGCTGATGCTCTAAAACATTATATGCGAGTGCATGCTGTTCAGCTGACGCTCTAAAAGATTATATGTGAGTGCCTGCAGGTGAGCTGATGCTCTAAAACATTATATGCAAGTGCATGCTGTTCAGCTGATGATCTAAAACATTATATGCGAGTGCATGCTGTTCAGCTGACGCTCTAAAACATTATATACGAGTATATGCTGTACAGCTGGCACTCTAAAACATTATATGCGAGTCCATGCTGTTTAGCTGACCCTATAAAAAAAATTGAGTTTTCAACCATATATTCTTTTTTTGTGGTGGAAAAGGTGCATGGGAAAACACTACAGTAGATTGAGTACATTATAAATGATAGATTGAAATTGCCTTTATGTTCCTCATCAGCTCAGCTCTCCTCTGGTGGAGTTGAGAAGTCAGGGAACATGTTCATTTTTATCTGAGACAAACTGTCAGCATTGCTAGTGGACAAGCGGATACGCTTATCTCTTATAATGCCACCAGCAGCACTAAATACACGCTCAGAAAAAACGCTGGCGGCAGGGCAGACCAGCATCTCAAAGGCGTAGAGCGCAAGTTCGTGCCACGTGTCGAGCTTGGACACCCAGTAGTTGTAAGGCACTGAGGGATTATTTAGGACACTGACATGGTCTGCTACATACTCCTTCACCATCTTCTAAAACTAGTGTTGAGCGAACAGTTCGAGTATAGTTCGGGTTCGTACCAAATTTTGGGGTGTTCGGGACCCGGACCCGGACCCGAACATTTTCAAATAAATGTGTGGGTTTGGGTCCGTTGTTTGGCGATTTCTTCCCGCTTTCTGAAGGGCTGCACAGCAGCCAATCAGCTAGCGTTTTACTTCTTGCCCTAAGAAGCCATCACAGCCATGCCTACTAATGGCATGGCTGTGATTGGCCAAGTGCAGTATGTGACCCAGCCTCTATTTAAGCTGGAGTCAAGTAGCACTCCACTAGAGATGGCCCGAACTATCCGCTGGCGAACAGTTCCCGGCGAACATAGCTTGTTCGCGTTCGCCTCAACGGGCGAACACATGCGATGTTCGGTCCGCCCCCTATACATCATCATTGAGCAAACTTTGACCCTGTACCTCACAGTCAGCAGACACATTCCAGCCAATCACTGAACACCGAATATCATTGAATACAACACTCCAAGCGTTTTAGAACAAATTATATGCCTTTATTTAATACATGATTAAAGTATAAAAAATTGTAAACAATTGTGGCAAACAGAACAAAAATGAGGAAACAAAAAATGGAGGGGACCGCAGGATCAACACACAGAGGGCACACACACATAAGTGCATAAAAGGTATATAAACACCACCACTCGAAAATTACATCATAATAATGGGGCCCTGGGAAAGAAATCCCAAAAGACAGGCTTATCCTCAAGATGGTAGTAAAAATAATAACATATACCCTCGTAGTGTGCTGGATCCTGCGGTCGCCTCCTCCCAACGCCGTTTCGCCCTTACAGGCTTCTTCCGGGGATTAATCATACTGTTACTACCCCTCCCTTATAAAGGGCTCACAATCCAAATGAAATCTAACACAGGTGGAAAGTTAAAATCATGGAACCAATCAAAGAGTGAGCTTGCTATAAGATGTCATCAGTGGGTGCCGAAACCATTATAACATTGCGACCCATATTTACACCCACCTCATTAATGCTAAGCGTCACTAATCCACACACACATCCGGAACCAGGAGCTGGTCGGCGTCTCCTACGTCAGTTCCCTGCGTCAATATCCTAATCATGTGATCGCGATAGCGGTCACATGATCTGTGACAGCGTAGCCTGTAGTCCGGTCATGTGACTACCTAATGAACATCCGCTGGTAAACTACCTATCGTATAGCTGTCTATTATCAAGCAGTACCATCAATCGTTTATAAAACCATACAAAACAACCATTATCCTTCCATATTTATGCAAAATGTATGAGGGCCCTTATATAGAAACCACGATTATATCACATTGTAAAATCGGTGTGGACACACATCCCATATTAAAACTCAATACATAACAGAGAAAATTACATACACATGATTTGCCAATAATAATCAATAAGAAATAAATAATAAATAGTAAAAAAGGTAATAAATAATTAATTAATAAATAATTAGTAGATAATATATATATAATTGATTAACTATCAATTTATAGAGTGCTAAAGAAGAAAGAGAGGTGAAGTGCACGCGCAGAAGGGTGATAAGGGTGAGAAAGGAGAAAAATAAGACAGGTCAATAAAAAAACCTGATAGTGACCAAAACACATATTAGTATGTCATGATTCATATACAATTAAAGTGAAACATATCCAATATACATATCAGTGAAAATCAAAATAGACTGTTATATATCACTCCCTATGTTTACAAACAGTACTTATATTAATAATCCTGGTAATTTGTTGTTTCCTAACATTCCATTGTTACGTAATAGTCCCATATAGTGATACTACTGCGGACGTCCATCATTCCAGCCAATCAGCAGCATACCCTCCCTCCCAGACCCTCCCACCTCCTGCACAGCATCCATTTTAGATTCATTCGGAAGCTGCAGTCTTAGTGAGAGGAGGGAGAGTGTAGCTGCTGATTTAATTGGGAAATCGATAGCTAGGCTAGTGAATTCAGTGTCCACTCCAGTCCTGAAAGACTCATCTGATCTCTGCTGTAAGGACAGCGTCCTGACAGCACCCCAAAAAATGCCCTTTTTAGGGCTGCAACATTAGTCTGCTTTTTTTTACTTCTCCATATACATATTGCAGTTGCCTGGCCTGCCTGTGTGTGAGGAGCTGCAGGCCCACAGACTGTAGTGTGCCCACTGCCAGTGCCCACCCCTGTCATCCCGTGTGGCACAGGACTTTGCATAAAGAAAAAGCATTTAATTTTTACACTTTAATCTAAGGTTAGTTGCCTGCCAGTGTGTGTCAGGCTGACTTCCACTGACTGTAGTGTGCCCACTGCCAGTGCCCACCACTCATACCGGCTGGCACAGGACTTTGCATAAAAAGGCATTACATTTTTACACTTTAGTGTAATTTCAGCTGCTTGCCTGCTGCTAGTGTGTGTCAGGCCGACTTCAACTGACTGTAGTGTGCCCACTGCCAGTGCCCACCCCTGTCATCCCGTGTGGCACAGCACTTTGCATAAAAAAGGCACTTAATTTTTACACTTTAATCTAAGGTTAGTTGCCGGCCAGTGTGTGTCAGGCTGACTTCCACTGACTGTAGTGTGCCCACTGCCAGTGCCCACCACTCATACCGGCTGGCACAGGACTTTGCATAAAAAGGCATTTTATTTTTACACTTTAGTGTAATTTCAGCTGCTTGCCTGCTGCTAGTGTGTGTCAGGCCGACTTCAACTGACTGTAGTGTGCCCACTGCCAGTGCCCACCCCTGTCATCCCGTGTGGCACAGGACTTTGCATAAAAAAAGGCACTTAATTTTTACACTTTAATCTAAGGTTAGTTGCCTGCCAGTGTGTGTCAGGCTGACTTCCACTGACTGTAGTGTGCCCACTGCCAGTGCCCACCACTCATACCGGCTGGCACAGGACTTTGCATAAAAAAGGCATTAAATTTTTACACTTTAGTGTAATTTCAGCTGCTTGCCTGATGCTAGTGTGTGTCAGGCCGACTTCAACTGACTGTAGTGTGCCCACTACCAGTGCCCACCCCTGTCATCCCGTGTGGCACAGGACTTTGCATAAAAAAAGGCACTTAATTTTTACACTTTAATCTAAGGTTAGTTGCCTGCCAGTGTGTGTCAGGCTGACTTCCACTGACTGTAGCGTGCCCACTGCCAGTGCCCACCACTCATACCGGCTGGCACAGGACTTTGCATAAAAATGGCATTTTATTTTTACACTTTAGTGTAATTTCAGCTGCTTGCCTGCTGCTAGTGTGTGTCAGGCCGACTTCAACTGACTGTAGTGTGCCCACTGCCAGTGCCCACCCCTGTCATCACGTGTGGCACAGGACTTTGCATAAAAAAAAGGCACTTAATTTTTACACTTTAATCTAAGGTTAGTTGCCTGCCAGTGTGTGTCAGGCTGACTTCCACTGACTGTAGTGTGCCCACTGCCAGTGCCCACCACTCATACCGGCTGGCACAGGACTTTGCATAAAAAAGGCATTAAATTTTTACACTTTAGTGTAATTTCAGCTGCTTGCCTGCTGCTAGTGTGTGTCAGGCCGACTTCAACTGACTGTAGTGTGCCCACTGCCAGTGCCCATCCCTGTCATCCCGTGTGGCACAGGACTTTGCATAAAAAAAGGCACTTAATTTTTACACTTTAATCTAAGGTTAGTTGCCTGCCAGTGTGTGTCAGGCTGACTTCCACTGACTGTAGTGTGCCCACTGCCAGTGCCCACCACTCATACCGGCTGGCATGGGACTTTGCATAAAAAAGGCATTTAATTTTTACACTTTAGTGTAATTTCAGTTCTTGCCTGCTGCTAGTGTGTGTCAGGCCGACTTCCACTGACTGTAGTGTGCTCACTGCCAGTGCCCACCCCTGTCATCCCGTGTGGCACAGGACTTTGCATAAAAAAGGCACTTAATTTTTACACTTTAATCTAAGGTTAGTTGCCTGCCAGTGTGTGTCAGGCTGACTTCCACTGACTGTAGTGTACCCACTGCCAGTGCCCACCACTCATACCGGCTGGCACAGGACTTTGCATAAAAGGCATTTAATTTTTACACTTTAGTGTAATTTCAGCTGCTTGCCTGCTGCTAGTGTGTGTCAGGCCGACTTCAACTGACTGTAGTGTGCCCACTGCCAGTGCCCACCCCTGTCATCCCGGTGGCACAGCACTTTGCATAAAAAAGGCACTTAATTTTTACACTTTAATCTAAGGTTAGTTGCTCTGCCAGTGTGTGTCAGGCTGACTTCCACTGACTGTAGTGTGCCCACTGCCAGTGCCCACCACTCATACCGGCTGGCACAGGACTTTGCATAAAAAGGCATTTAATTTTTACACTTTAGTGTAATTTCAGCTGCTTGCCTGCTGCTAGTGTGTGTCAGGCCGACTTCAACTGACTGTAGTGTGCCCACTGCCAGTGCCCACCCTGTCATCCCGTGTGGCACAGGACTTTGCATAAAAAAGGCACTTAATTTTTACACTTTAATCTAAGGTTCAGTTGCTCTGCCAGTGTGTGTCAGGCTGACTTCCACTGACTGTAGTGTGCCCACTGCCAGTGCCCACCACTCATACCGGCTGGCACAGGACTTTGCATAAAAAGGCATTAAATTTTTACACTTTAGTGTAATTTCAGCTGCTTGCCTGCTGCTAGTGTGTGTCAGGCCGACTTCAACTGACTGTAGTGTGCCCACTGCCAGTGCCCACCCCTGTCATCCCGTGTGGCACAGCACTTTGCATAAAAAGGCACTTAATTTTTACACTTTAATCTAAGGTTAATTGCCTGCCAGTGTGTGTCAGGCTGACTTCCACTGACTGTAGTGTGCCCACTGCCAGTGCCCACCACTCATACCGGCTGGCACAGGACTTTGCATAAAAAGGCATTTAATTTTTACACTTTAGTGTAATTTCAGTTGCTTGCCTGCTGCCAGTGTGTGTCAGGCCCACTTCCACTGACTGTAGTGTGCCCACTGCCAGTGCCAACCACTGATACCGGGTGGCACAGTAGCTTTGCCGATAAATAAGGCATTTAATTTTTACACAGTAGTCTAAATTCAGTTGCTTGCCTGCTGCCAGTGTGTGTCAGGCCGACTTCCACTGACTGTAGTGTGCCCACTGCCAGTGCCCACCACTCATACCGGCTGGCACAGGACTTTGCATAAAAAGGCATTTAATTTTTACACTTTAGTGTAATTTCAGCTGCTTGCCTGCTGCTAGTGTGTGTCAGGCCGACTTCAACTGACTGTAGTGTGCCCACTGCCAGTGCCCACCACTGTCATCCCGTGTGGCACAGGACTTTGCATAAAAAAGGCACTTAATTTTTACACTTTAATCTAAGGTTAGTTGCCTGCCAGTGTGTGTCAGACTGACTTCCACTGACTGTAGTGTGCCCACTGCCAGTTCCCACCACTCATACCGGCTGGCACAGGACTTTGCATAAAAAAGGCATTTTATTTTTACACTTTAGTGTAATTTCAGCTGCTTGCCTGCTGCAAGTGTGTGTCAGGCCGACTTCAACTGACTGTATTATGCCTACTGCCAGTGCCCACCCCTGTCATCCCGTGTGGCACAGGACTTTGCATAAAAAAAGGCACTTAATTTTTACTAGAGATTAGCGAACACCTGGATGTTCGTGTTCGAGAGGTTCGGCCGAACGTCCGGAAAATGTCCGGGTTCGTGATCCGAACTCAACCCGAACTTCATCCCGAACCCGAACCCCATAGAAGTCAATGGGGACCCGAACTTTTGGGCACTAAAAAGGCTGTAAAAGACTCCCGGAAAGGGCTAGAGGGCTGCAAAAGGCAGCAAAATGTAGGTAAATCCCCTGCAAACAAATGTAGATAGGGAAATGATGAGTTAACATAAAATAAATAAAAATTAACCTGTAAAAGACACCCAGAGGATAATATACCGCAATAAACGCATTGCGATTACAACTTTGAGCTAACGATCACCATGGGAACGCCTCCTCCAGTAGAATGTACTGTCGGATCTGAGAATTTAGTTGAAATCGCAATGCGATTCTTATATATTTGCTTAATCGCATTGCGATTTCAACTTAGCATTGCTAAATAATTCCATCCATATCGCTAACTTACTGAGTCAGTAAGTTAACGAATATGGATGGAATTATTTAGAATTAGCAATGCTAAGTTGAAGCGGCAATGCGATTAAGCAGATATATAATAATCGCATAATCGCGTTCGAATAGAACTTAAAGCTGTCACTTAGTCAGTTTTAGTATTGGTGTTCTGTGCTGTAATAGAAGTTACATTCAGTACGCCGAATATAACTTAGAGCAATACAGTCAACTTTACACTGTTAGTTTTATTATCGCGATAATACAACTATTCAAGAATCGTGTACGCAAGGCGTCTGTACGTGTGTGCGTTACCTCGGATCGGATCGAGAGAGACGAGAGTGGAGATTGGTGACTGTCCCAGCGATTATGGCTAAAAAGTAATTTCTCTAAAGAAGAGCTGGATTTCTTAATAACTGTAAGTAATTGAACTTAGTTAGGTGTGTAATGCAGTAATGTGATTTAAACTTATTAATCGATTTTTATTAGCCAAGAAGCCTGCAGGCCTTCACTGATCTCTATAACTGCCTTACACTGTCACATGTCCTACTGCTTGGTGACATAAACTCATCACAGGCTTTAAGCAGACTGCACAACTACATGAGTGATTAGTGAAAGACACTGTTAAAGGGGTGGCAATGTTCAAGTCACTTTTAAAGGGATGGCGATGTTCAAGTCAGTTTTAAAGGGATGGCGATGTTCAAGTCACTTTTTAAAGGGGCTAGGCAATATTCAAGTCACTTTTAAAGGGATCGCAATGTTCAAGTCACTTTTAAAGGGATGGCGATGTTCAAGTCAGTTTTAAAGGGATGGCGATGTTCAAGTCACTTTTAAAGGGGCTGCAGTGTTCAAGTCACTTTTAAAGGGGCGGCAATGTTCAAGTCACTTTTAAAGGGATGGCGAATTAGCGATGTTCAAGTCAGTTTTAAAGGGATGGCGATGTTCAAGTCACTTTTAAAGGGGCTGCAGTGTTCAAGTCACTTTTAAAGGGATGGCGATGTTCTACTCTTTGACTGTTTTGATATTAAATGTTATTTTTGAGTGGTTCTTATGACTATGATAACTAATAATTGGTATTTTAGAACTGTGGGATTACATGATTTAATTGTTATCTTGCAGGAAATGTTGGAGAAGAGGTACGACCACAGAAGGTCAAGGGGCGAAAAGCAGGCCATAGTGCGGAGAATTGCTTTCCATCTGTGGCAGAAGCATGGGTGCACTCATCGGAAGGGATGCGATTCTAAAAAGTGGTCAGATCTGAAGCGCCACCGGATGGATCTGATCACTAAGATCCGAGATAAATCTCTTCCAGGTACAATACTTATTTGCATAACTGAGCAGATAACACAATATGTTGGTGAGAGAAATAAGTATTTTTAACCCTTTACAATAAATCACTTAGTACAGTGGTGTTGAACTGATGGGAAAGGGTGCTAAAGGTGGCAATATGAGACCTCTTTCTGGGCCACATATGTTTTTTGACTTTAAACAGTTGACTTTGGCCCCTGAAGCTTGTCCAAACTCCTCGCACGTCTGGACGAGTGTAGACAACAAGCATCGATCAGGACAATTAGGCCACATGCCCAAATGAAGTCATAGACTCGAATCACTCTTGTTCCTGGGGAGTGGCCCATCACCCAATAGCAGCAGTGAGTTGAAGCTGAACTTAATCAAAAATGCTCAAAGGCAGAGTGCAGGGGTACCCACAGGTTCCTGGGCCGGCAGGTCAAGGCAGACACTGATGATACTACACTTGATCTAAGCCAAAAGGAGAAGAAAGATAGGTGTAGTTAATTATTATGCCATCCAGACACTACCATAGATTAATTTGTGTACCCTTAACTGTAATTCTGGCTTTACTTGTTTTATCTTGGCATTTTTAAAAAATTTGGTCATCATCATCATTACAGATGCTCCGCTTCCCAAAGTGAGAGCCAAGCTCTCTAAAAAGAAGAAGCGGTGGAGGTGGAGGAGGAGACAGACCACTCGGACGAGCAGGAAGAGGCAGGGGCCATCAGGCTATCGGGCCCATAGCCCACCTGCTGCAGTGGAGGAGGGTGATGACTCTGAGGAGGCAGAAGAGGAGATGGTCACTACCCCCGACAAGAAGGTAAATGGATGATGTGGATATTTTTATTTATTCAGTGTCCCAGAAAGCTAATGTTACGGGTGGGAGTACTGATTTCCATAACGTATCTAACCTGACACATCCATTTTTGGAAGTACGATATAACAAGCATGCAATATATAAATTTTCTAAGAATATATTTTAACAAACTATATTATTTTTTAAATGAAGAAAATATAATAAAACAGGCAACAAATAAAGTACAACACATAACAGTAATATAAAAATAAACACTAAAAAGTAATTGATCAACATCAAAACCATTAACGTGAACTACTAAGTCAATAACCCAAAACTAAAAGGAACTATTATTAATCCTACCTAAACCAATATATAACAGATTTACATAGTAACATAGTAACATAGTATAAATAAGACCGAAAAGACATTTGTCCATCCAGTTCGGCCTGTTTCCTACAAGTTGATCCAGAGGAAGGCAAAAACCCTGTGAGGCAGAAGCCAATTTTCCTCACTTAAGGGAAAAAATTCCTTCCCGACTCCAATCAGGCAATCAGAATAACTCCCTGGATCAACGACCCTCTCTAGTAGCTATAGCCTGTAATATTATTACACTCCAGAAATACATCCAGTCCCCTCTTGAATTCCTTTATTGTACTCACCATCACCACCTCCTCAGGCAGAGTTCCATAGTCTCACTGCTCTTACAGTGAAGAATCCTTTTCTATGTTTGTGTACAAACCTTCTTTCCTCCAGACGCAGAGGATGTCCCTTGTCACAGTCACAGTCCTGGGGATAAATAGATGATGGGACAGATCTCTGTACTGACCCCTGATATATTTATACATAGTTATTAGATCTCCCTCAGTCGTCTTTTTTTCTAAAGTGAATAACCCTAATTTTGATAACCTTTCAGGGTACTGTAGATCCTCATTCCAGTTATTACTTTAGTTGCCCTCCTCTGAACCCTCTCCAGCTCTGCTATGTCTGCCTTGTTCACAGGAGCCCAGAAACTGTACACAGTACTCCATGTGGGGTCTAACCAGTGATTTTCAAGAAAAAAATATCATCTCAGCTTTATATAACAATTCATGATAAGTATTTAATGTACATTTCAAATTTTATTTCATTTATTTTACAGCTGACAACATCATGTTAAAAAAATAAAAATAATGCGTAAGGAAGCACCAGCTGCAAATGCAGCAGTTCAGGGAGCAGCAAACCAGGAAGATGAGGCAGCTCAAGATGCAGTTCTCCCACCAAATGCGAGCCATGGAGGATGCTCATCTTGGGACTATGCGATGATCTAGCTGGAGGAGCAGAGAAAATTTAAAAAATTACCTAATTTTATGGTTATTATATATTTATGTTAAAATAATTCTATTTTGTTAAAGATTATTTTATAAACTATAATGTTAAATCAAATTTATTGCGTTTTGTTTGATTGGAAACAAAGGATACAGATAGTGCTGCCCATATTAATAATTCTTTTTCATTACTGTAATCTTTCAAGGGTTTCAAGTTCAACTGGTTTATGTGCTAGATCTGGTAAGGTTTTTGGTAAGGCTGTAAAACACACCCGGAAAGGGATAGAGGGCTGCAAAAGGCAGCAAAATGTGAGGTAAATCCCTGCAAACAAATGTTGATAGGGAAATGATGAGTTAACATAAAATAAATAAAAATTAAACAATATTAATTGGAGTGAGGTCCCATAGCACAGAATCAGGCTTCAAGTCACCCACCAATGGAGAAGGTCACTTACTATTATTTCGACCCCAGCACCCAGACAGAGGAGAGAGGTCCCACAGCAGAGAATCAGGCATCATATCAACCACCACAGGAGTAGGCCACCATTTAGTTACTTTGACCCCTTCACCCAGACAGAGGAGAGAGGCCCCACAGCAGAGAATCAGGCATCATATCAACCACCACAGGAGTAGGCCACCATTTAGTTACTTTGACCCTTCACCCAGACAGAGGAGAGAGGCCCCACAGCAGAGAATCAGGCATCATATCAACCACCACAGGAGTAGGCCACCATTTAGTTACTTTTGACCCTTCACCCAGACAGAGGAGAGAGGTCCCACAGCAGAGAATCAGGCATCATATCAACCACCACAGGAGTAGGCCACCATTTAGTTACTTTGACCCTTCACCCAGACAGAGGAGAGAGGTCCCACAGCAGAGAATCAGGCATCATATCAACCACCACAGGAGTAGGCCACCATTTAGTTACTTTGACCCCTTCACCCAGACAGAGGAGAGAGGCCCCACAGCAGAGAATCAGGCATCATATCAACCACCACAGGAGTAGGCCACCATTTAGTTACTTTTGACCCTTCACCCAGACAGAGGAGAGAGGTCCCACAGCAGAGAATCAGGCATCATATCAACCACCACAGGAGTAGGCCACCATTTAGTTACTTTGACCCTTCACCCAGACAGAGGAGAGAGGTCCCACAGCAGAGAATCAGGCATCATATCAACCACCACAGGAGTAGGCCACCATTTAGTTACTTTGACCCCTTCACCCAGACAGAGGAGAGAGGTCCCACAGCAGAGAATCAGGCATCATATCAACCACCACAGGAGTAGGCCACCATTTAGTTACTTTGACCCCTTCACCCAGACAGAGGAGAGAGGTCCCACAGCAGAGAATCAGGCATCATATCAACCACCACAGGAGTAGGCCACCATTTAGTTACTTTGACCCCTTCACCCAGACAGAGGAGAGAGGCCCCACAGCAGAGAATCAGGCATCATATCAACCACCACAGGAGTAGGCCACCATTTAGTTACTTTGACCCTTCACCCAGACAGAGGAGAGAGGCCCCACAGCAGAGAATCAGGCATCATATCAACCACCACAGGAGTAGGCCACCATTTAGTTACTTTGACCCCTTCACCCAGACAGAGGAGAGAGGTCCCACAGCAGAGAATCAGGCATCATATCAACCACCACAGGAGTAGGCCACCATTTAGTTACTTTGACCCCTTCACCCAGACAGAGGAGAGAGGTCCCACAGCAGAGAATCAGGCATCATATCAACCACCACAGGAGTAGGCCACCATTTAGTTACTTTGACCCCTTCACCCAGACAGAGGAGAGAGGTCCCACAGCAGAGAATCAGGCATCATATCAACCACCACAGGAGTAGGCCACCATTTAGTTACTTTGACCCCTTCACCCAGACAGAGGAGAGAGGTCCCACAGCAGAGAATCAGGCATCATATCAACCACCACAGGAGTAGGCCACCATTTAGTTACTTTGACCCCTTCACCCAGACAGAGGAGAGAGGTCCCACAGCAGAGAATCAGGCATCATATCAACCACCACAGGAGTAGGCCACCATTTAGTTACTTTGACCCCTTCACCCAGACAGAGGAGAGAGGTCCCACAGCAGAGAATCAGGCATCATATCAACCACCACAGGAGTAGGCCACCATTTAGTTACTTTGACCCTTCACCCAGACAGAGGAGAGAGGCCCCACAGCAGAGAATCAGGCATCATATCAACCACTACAGGAGTAGGCCACCATTTAGTTACTTTGACCCTTCACCCAGACAGAGGAGAGAGGTCCCACAGCAGAGAATCAGGCATCATATCAACCACCACAGGAGTAGGCCACCATTTAGTTACTTTGACCCCTTCACCCAGACAGAGGAGAGAGGTCCCACAGCAGAGAATCAGGCATCATATCAACCACCACAGGAGTAGGCCACCATTTAGTTACTTTGACCCCTTCACCCAGACAGAGGAGAGAGGTCCCACAGCAGAGAATCAGGCATCATATCAACCACCACAGGAGTAGGCCACCATTTAGTTACTTTGACCCCTTCACCCAGACAGAGGAGAGAGGCCCCACAGCAGAGAATCAGGCATCATATCAACCACCACAGGAGTAGGCCACCATTTAGTTACTTTGACCCTTCACCCAGACAGAGGAGAGAGGTCCTACAGCAGAGAATCAGGCATCATATCAACCACCACAGGAGTAGGCCACCATTTAGTTACTTTGACCCCTTCACCCAGACAGAGGAGAGAGGCCCCACAGCAGAGAATCAGGCATCATATCAACCACCACAGGAGTAGGCCACCATTTAGTTACTTTGACCCCTTCACCCAGACAGAGGAGAGAGGTCCCACAGCAGAGAATCAGGCATCATATCAACCACCACAGGAGTAGGCCACCATTTAGTTACTTTGACCCCTTCACCCAGACAGAGGAGAGAGGCCCCACAGCACATATTCAGGCATCATATCAACCACCACAGGAGTAGGCCACCATTTAGTTACTTTGACCCCTTCACCCAGACAGAGGAGAGAGGCCCCACAGCAGAGAATCAGGCATCATATCAACCACCACAGGAGTAGGCCACCATTTAGTTACTTTGACCCCTTCACCCAGACAGAGGAGAGAGGTCCCACAGCAGAGAATCAGGCATCATATCAACCACCACAGGAGTAGGCCACCATTTAGTTACTTTGACCCTTCACCCAGACAGAGGAGAGAGGCCCCACAGCACATATTCAGGCATCATATCAACCACCACAGGAGTAGGCCACCATTTAGTTTCTTTGACCCCTTCACCCAGACAGAGGAGAGAGGTCCCACAGCAGAGAATCAGGCATCATATCAACCACCACAGGAGAAGCCACCATAAAGTTACTTTGACCCCTTCACCCAAACAGAGGAGAGAGGCCCCACAGCACATATTCAGGCATCATATCACCCACCGCAAGAGAAGGACACTTTTAGATACTTTGACCCCTGCACCCAGGAAGAGGAGAGAGGTCCCACAGCACAAATTCAGGCATCATATCACACACCACAGGAGAAGGCCTCTTTCAGTGACTTAGGCCTTTGGACCCAGACAGAGGAGAGAGGTCAGAGATTAGCTTCATATCCCCCAGCACAGCAGAAGACCGCTTTATTTGACTTAGGCCTCAGCACCCAGACAGAGGACAGAGGTAGCATGGCAGAGGTTGTGGCTTCATGTCACCCGATAGTTTAACAGGCCACTTTCATCTAGTTTGGCCCCGGCGCCCAGACAGAGGAGAGTTTCATTCAACTGTGGGTTACATAAAATTTGTATTAAATAAAGAAGTGGCCCGTAGTACAACAAGACATGTTTTAGGCAGTTATTAAGGACTACTCTGCACAAGGGAGGGACAGGTCCTGTGGGATCCATGCCTGGTTCATCTTTATGAACGTCAGCTTGTCCACATTGGCTGTGGACAGGCGGCTGCACTTGTCAGTAATGACGCCCCCGCCGTGCTGAATACGCGTTCTGATAAAACGCTGGCCGCCGGGCAGGAAAGCACCTCCAAGGCATATCATGCTAACTCTGGCCACGTGGACAATTTTGAAACCCAGAAGTTGAATGGGGCCGAACCGTCCGTCAGTACGTGGAGGGGTGTGCCGACATACTGTTCAACCATGTTAGTGAAATGCTGCCTCCTGCTAACACGTTCCGTATCAGGTGGTGGGGCAGTTAGCTGTGGCGTGGAGACAAAACTTGTCCACATTTCTGCCATGCTAACCCTGCCCTCAGAGGAGCTGGCCGTGATACTGCTGCGTGGGCGACCTCTAGCTCCTCCTCTGCCTTGGCCATGGCCTTCCACCTGTTCCCCTGTGACAGTTGGGAATGCTCTCAGGAGCGCATCTACCAGCGTGCGCTTGTACTCGCGCATCTTCCTATCACGCTCCAGTGCAGGAAGTAAAGTGGGCACATTGTCTTTGTACCGGGGATCCAGCAGGGTGGCCACCCAGTAGTCAGCACACGTTAAAATGTGGGCAACTCTGCTGTCGTTGCGCAGGCACTGCAGCATGTAATCGCTCATGTGTGCCAGGCTCCCCAGAGGTAAGGACAAGCTGTCCTCTGTGGGAGGCGTATCGTCATCGTCCACCGTATCCCCCCAGCCACGCACTAGTGATGGGCCTGAGCTGTGTGGGCTGCCACCCTGCTGTGAACCTGCTTCATGCTCGTCCTAATCCACCTCCTCCTCATCCTCCTCGTCCTCCATTAGAGTGCCTTGGCTGGCGACTTGTGAACCTGCCCTCTGCTGCTTCAAAAACCTCCTCTGAGCTACTTCTAACAGACTGGCCTGAAAGTCTTAGAAACGAGCCCTCCTCCTCCTCCTCCTCCTCCTCCACCTGGGCCACCTCCTCTTCCATCATTGCCCTAAGCGTTTTCTCTAGGAGACATAGAATTGGTATTGTAACGCTGATAACAGTGTCATCGCCACTGGCCATTTTGGTGGAGTACTCAAAGCAGTGCAGCAGGGCACACAGGTCTCGCATGGAGGCCAAATCATTGGTGGTGAAGTGGTGCCGCTCCGCAGTACGACTGACGCGAGCGTGCTGCAGCTGAAACTCCACTATGGCCTGCTGCTGCTCGCACAGTCTCTCCAGCATGTGCAAGGTGGAGTTCCACCGGGTGGGCACGTCGCATATGAGGCGGTGAGCGGGAAGGCCGAAGTTCCGCTGTAGCGCAGACAGGCGAGCAGCGGCAGGATGTGAATGCCGGAAGCGCGCACAGATGGCCCGCACTTTATGCAGCAGCTCTGACATGTTGGGGTAGTGGTGAATGAACCTCTGCACCACCAAATTCAGCACATGCGCCAGGCAAGGGATGTGCGCCAAACCGGCTAGTCCCAGAGCTGCCACGAGATTTCGCCCATTATCGCATACCACCAGGCCTGGCTTGAGGCCCACCGGCAGCAACCACTCGTCCGTCTGTTGTTCAATACCCCGCCACAACTCCTGCGCGGTGTGGGGCCTGTCCCCAAACATAAGAGTTTCAGAATGGCCTGCTGACGTTTACCCGGGCTGTGCTGAAGTTGGTGGTGAAGGTGTGTGGCTGACAGGAGGAGCTGGTGGAAGCAGAGGAGGAGGAGAAAGCCGAGTAGGAGGAGGAGGCTACAGGAGGCAGAGAATGATGCCCTGCGATCCTAGGTGGCGGAAGGACGTGCGCCAAGGAACTCTCCGCCTGGGGCCCAGCCGCCACTACATTCACCCAGTGTGCAGTTAGTGAGATATAGCGTCCTTGGCCGTGCTTACTGGTCCACGTATCTGTGGTTAGGTGGACCTTGGCACAAATGGCGTTGCGCAGTGCACACTTGATTTTATCGGACACTTGCATGTGCAGGGAAGGCACGGCTGTCTTGGAGAAGTAGTGGCGGCTGGGAACCACATACTGGGGGACAGCCATGGCCATCAGCTGTTTGAAGCTGTCTGTGTCCACCAGCCGGAATGACAGCATTTCAAAGGCCAGTAGTTTAGAAATGCTGGCATTCAGGCCAAGGGCTCGAGGGTGACTAGGTGGGAATTTGCGCTTCCTCTCAAAGGTTTGAGAGATGGAGAGCTGAACGCTGCTGTGTGAAATAGTGGAGACGCTAGGTGACGGTGGCGGTGGTGGTGGTGGTGTCGGTGGCACATCCTCTGTTTGCTGCTCGGCAGGTGGCAACATTCCTCTCGAGGCGGAAGCCGAGGCAGCAGCGGTAGAGGGAGCAGGGGAGCCTGAGCGTGTTCATTTTTTTGAGGTGTGCACTCCACTGCAGTTCATGCTTTGCATGTAGATGCCTGATCATGCAGGTGGTGCTCAGGTTAAGAACGTTAATGCCTCGCCTCAGGGTCTGATGGCACAGCGTGCAAACCACTCTGGTCTTGTCCTCAGCACATTGTTTGAAGAAGTGCCATGCCAGGGAACTCCTTGAAGATGCCTTTGGGGTGCTGGGTCCCTGTTGGCACTGGCCAATAGCAGGCGAACTCTCGGGACGGCGGGTGTTCTGCTTTTGCCCCCTGCTCCCTCTTTGGCTTTGCTGTTGTCTCGGTCTCACCACTGCCTCTTCCTCTGAACTATTTAAGTCAGCGGCACGACCTTCAGTCCATGTGGGGTCTAAGACCTCATCGTCCTCTGCATCGTCTTCCACCCAGTCTTCCTCCCTGACCTCCTCCTGTTCAGTCTGCACACTGCAATAAGACACGGCAGTGGGCACCTGTGTTTCGTCATCATCAGACACTCGGTCACTCTGCTGTGGTGGTATTCCCATGTCCTCATCATCTGGATACATAAGTGGTTTTGAGTCAGTGCATGGTATGTCTTCCACCGCTAGGGAAGGGCTAGGTGGACGCCCCTGGGAACCCCTGCCAGCAGAGTCTTCAAACAGAAGAAGAGACTGCTGCATAACTTGAGGCTCGGACAGTTTCCCTGATATGCATGGGGGTGATGTGACAGACTGATGGGCTTGGTTTTCCGGTGCCACCTGTGCGCTTTCCGCAGAAGACTGGGCGGAAGACAATGTGGTGATCGTGCTGGAAGCACTGTCGACCACCCAATCGACTAATGCCTGTACCTGCTCAGGCCATACCATCCTCATAACGGCATTGGGCCCCACCAAATATCGCTGTAAATTCTGCCGGCTACTTGAGGGAGTTGGTTCACTACTTTGTGCGCCTGAGGCCGAACGGCCACGTCCTCTGCCAGCAACAGAGACTCCACGGACCCCACAACGACCGCGTCCTCGTCCCTTAATAGAATGTTTTCTCATTGCTGCGATTCAACTCGCACCACAATAAAATATATTATTTTTTAGCCCCAAAATTCACACACTGGAAGATATACCGTAATTCCTTTTTCCGGTATTAATTACAAGAAAACTGCTGCAAATTGGACACCAGAATTTTTTAAATGCTACCTATTTTTAATGAATTCCCACAGTGGGAGAAGTATTTCCTTTTTACAGGAGTAACAACGTGCGGCCTACTATTTCGGGTGTCACCAACACCAGATTGATTAAATTGGCCTTTTTGAAACCAAAATGACAACACTGGACACTATAATGCCTTTTTCTGGTATTAATTACAAGAAGACTGCTGCAAATTGGACACCAGAAGTAGTAAGGGTATACATGTCTCGTCAAACTAAAAGTGACAGGTTCCACGCCCCCTTTTATACAGCTACCCCCGCCCCTTTTATATTGCTTGATATAAAATTGATATTAAATTTATATTAAATTTATACTGCTTGATATAAAACTTATATTAAATTTATTTTGTTTGATATTAAATTTATACTGCTTGATATTAATTTAATTCGGGCATCTTACTACACACGTCTCAGATCCTTGCTAATGTTCACAGTTTACATCTGTTTAAAGCGATCTTTTTCTACTGCAGAGGTCGTGACATCTGTCTGGACACGTCACAGGATGTGTTCAGCTAATGTCAGTAGTTTACATCTGTTTAAAGCAATCTTTTCTACTGCAAAGGTCGTGACAAATTAATATTAGATATATATAAACTTTATATGGCCAGTGCTATTAGCTAGTGCTTTTCTTAATGTCCATCAGTGTACAAATTTAGACATCTGTTGAGAAGTAGCACACAATAATGATTTTCTACTACAGCTGGCGTCATTTAGCTGGTTCAAAAATGCTTTGTTCAGTTAACAGTGGCACCAAGTATTGACATAGCTGTTGCATCTGATACGCTAATTTGTTCAGGTCTTTAAAAAGTGACACGGAGTATTGACAAGGCTGGTTCATAGCTATATCACTAATGTCTATTTATCCAGCTACATAATCTATCTTTCTATCTTTCTATCTTTCTATCATCTAGCTATCTATCTATCTAGCTATCTATCTATCAATCTATCTCGTATCTATCTATCTATCTATCTATCTATCTATCTATCTTTCTATCTTTCTATCATCTATCTATCTATCTATCTATCTATCTATCTTTCTATCATCTATCTATCTAGCTATCTATCTATCAATCTATCTCGTATCTATCTATCTTTCTATCTATCTTTCTATCATCTATCTATCTATCTTGTTATCATCTATCTATCTAGCTATCTATCTATCAATCTATCTCGTATCTATCTATCTATCTATCTATCTATCTTTCTATCTATCTATCTAGCTATCTATCTATCTATCAATCTATCTCGTATCTATCTATCTATCTATCTTTCTATCATCTATCTATCTATCTATCCAGCTATCTATCTATCAATCTATCTCGTATCTATCTATCTATCTATCTATCTATCTTTCTATCATCTATCTATCTAGCTATCTTTCTATCATCTATCTATCCATCTATCTATCTATCTTTCTATCATCTATCTATCTAGCTATCTATCTATCTATCTCATATCTATCTATATTTCTAAAAAAAAAAAAAAAAAAAAGTCCTATAATAAGCATATTAATTCTTATAAAATATAGTCTAATGATATAAAATTTATCGCTCCATATCACATTTATATTGAATTTATATTAATTTATACGGATTTAATATTAATTTATTACAACAATATGACATTTATACCGCTTTATAAATAAATTTGTTGCCTTCATAACATTTTATAGAGTGTTTGATATAAAATTAAGATGTTAACATAAAAAAAAGTCCTATAATAAGCATATTAAGCCTTATAAAATATAGTCTAACTATTTGAATTACATCAACTAATTAATATGCTAATTGTTAACACATGTTGCAGTTTAGAACAGGAGCCGTCTATATAAACAGGTCACATTCTCTGCAGGACTATTACAGAGCTACGGCTGCAAGGACCAGCAAAGGAGAGACAGTGACATAAACCACACTAAAAGGTAAGCTGCTATTCCGCTGTTAATCTTTTAAACCTTTAACAGTTTAATGAATGCGTCTTATACTTTCGGTATCTATGTAAGTTTATATTTACAACCTATTTGTGTTATTTAAATATATATTTATGTGTCAGCCGCGTTTATTGCGTCCGGTTATTATTTACTGAATATGAGCTGTTTTAGTTGTATCAATATAACCATGATTATTTATATGGGGTATAATGTTTACTAACTAATTGTCTTTCCTTGGCAATATACAAATGTTTAACAAACAATATACATTTTGTTTAGATGGATTCTTACCAAAATTTATGGGGCGATGACATTATACCTGATGCGCAGCTGCTAATTGCCACAGATGAGCTTTACGATGACTACGTGAGCCGTGGCGGGGCGCAATTGTTTACGGACGATTCGTACAGCCCGGAATTATCTCTTTTTGACAACTCAAACGAACCCGATTACAATCCTACATCACCCTGCCGTGTCGGTAAGTATAATTAGCTTATGTTTTTATTATATTATATATATATATAGTTTTAGCGTTAATTATATTTCACATACGTTTATTACAGATGAGCAAATCCAAGACATTTTAAGAATTGTGAATGGTGATGTTGATAGAAACATTACAGTTATGAGCGACAGTAATTCTACAGCTCTAAAGTAGAACAAGCCCCAGCAAGTTATTGATCTCACAACCCCAGGGCACCCTGAAATAAAACAGACGACTCAGAAATCCAGAAAACGTAAGGCTCTAGCGACATCTTTGATGTTATCGGTTTTAAACATTTAGCTGTGTTTCTAATGCACTTTTTTCTAAACGCAGTACTGAAAAGAAAAGTTTACACAATTGATGACATCGCAACACTCACGGATGATACCGTACAACAAAAAAAGCATAAGCGGGGGAAAGAGCGTAAGGACAAAATCGCATTGTTGCTGTAATGTATTTTAAACATTGTCTATAAGTCTAATACTTTTTTAAATTGCAGTGCTGAAAAGAAAAACGGCCACGACCGGTGTCTCCA
The DNA here is from genome assembly GCA_033119425.1 of Bufotes viridis. Lineage (NCBI taxonomy): Eukaryota > Metazoa > Chordata > Amphibia > Anura > Bufonidae > Bufotes > Bufotes viridis. The sequence goes on along the minus strand of CM065593.1, from coordinate 212,684,600 downwards.
AAGCACCATTAAAGAAATCTAACACAACGGGTACGGCTCGCGCTACAGCGATATCTATAACTTTTAAACTTGTATAAACAAAGATTTTTAATCAAACCTTGTAATTTAAAGTTTTTCAGAGACCTGATGGTGGCGCAATTGGCAATAGAACAGCTTCATTCCCAGAGCCGCCAGAGCCAAGCACCAGTGCCCGTGACAGTTGGCGGTCTGAAAATACCGCATCATCGGTTATAAGATGTCCTGATGCTCGTAAGTTAATATTACGCGGCGCATTATTAGCATGAGTGCAGTTCTTAATACCGGCATCTTAATGCCTGTCTTTAAATTTATAATAAAGTGGTAGTGACATATATAGCTATCTAGCTAAGTAGCTGTGAGCTTTTTAATTAACGCGCTTGAAATTCTTAATACTTATATCTTAATATTTGTCTTAAAATTACAGCCAAAAGAAAAGAAAACAACAAATCCCGCGTCATTAAAGACAGATGGCAAACAACCACAACGCCGCATCAGGAACAGTTAACGCCGATGGCCGAAATTCTATCAGCGCCTCAGACCGTTCTGCAGAGTGGTGAGCCAACTAGCGTAATAAATGATATTACAGATTTATGCGACTTAACACCAATACCCAATACACAAGATGTAATACATTGTAAAAAACGTATCACATTTGATATGCCCGACACATGTAGCAACATACAGCAGATACGCGAACCCCAATGAAGCTCAGCAAGATGCCCGGGGCTATGGGTTTTTCAGGTGCCAAGGGTCACTTCCCACATTTTTTCAACACAGTAGAAAACCAAAACTACATTGGCGTCCTACCGGCCACTAGGTATTACGGTGTCGATTACATGATGCCCGGTGAGAAAAAAGAATTCATGGATTGGTACGAGAAACATAAAAACGACACCTTTAATTTTCAGGAAGAGTTAAAAGCCTACTGTAAGCAGGATGTTGAGGTTTTGCGACGGGCTTGTGAGTGTTACAGGGACACGATTATGGCCATGACGGAAAAAAAAGTTCTGCAGTACATTAAACGTGAAAAGAAATACAGAACGGTCACTAAATGTATTGACCCATTCCAACTTATCACGTTGGCGCCGTGTGCATGGCTATGTACCGGTTTAAATTCCTACCCAAAAATACCATAGCGATTGTCCCTGCAGATAATTACCACAAAACCCAGAAACGGTTTTCAACACCCGCTATACAGTGGCTCATGTACACTGAACATGTTGAGGGCATTTCTATACAACACGCGTTAAAGGGCGGTGAAAAAGGGTGGGGAAATATTTTTTGGACGGTTATGCGTTTGTTAACGGTAAACACATCGCTTTTGAATTTCAGGGTTGTTTTTATCACGGTTGTCCTGTGTGCTATAACGAGCATGACAGCAACGAGATTACTAAATCCTCCTATGGTCAGCTGTACCAAGCTTTCCTAGTCAGGAAAAGTTGGCTACAGAGACAAGGATTTACGATCCGTGTTCTGTGGGAACACGAGTGGCGTGATATGGTTGCAAATGACGCGGGGTCAAAGACTTTCTAATTAAAATGAGATTCCCGATTCCTTTAGACCCTCGTGATGCGCTTTACGGCGGTAGAACTAACGCCATTAAACTTTACCACGAGGTACACCCCGATGAAACTGTGCATTATTACGATTTCACCAGTCTGTACCCTTTTGTTAATAAAACTAAGACGTACTCCTGTAGGCCATCCAAAAATCATTTATGATCATTTTGGATACATCAAAATTACTTCGGCATCGCCAAAGTTAAAGTGTACCCGCCCAGAGATTTATTTTTTCCAGTCTTGCCTGTAAAGCTAAATAAAAACTAATGTTCCCGCTATGCTACACATGTGCATCAAACTGCCAGAAAGAAATTTGCAACCACACAGATGACGAGCGATCCTTGACAGGTACATGGTGCACCATAGAACTAGTTTTAGCTGTGGAAAAAGGTTACAGGATCGCTGAGATCTATGAGATCTGGCATTTTCCGAACACAGCAGATGATCTGTTCGCCCAGTACATCAAATTACACCTCAGAGATAAACAGGAGGCTTCCGGTTATCCCAGTTGGTGTAAAACGGATTCTGAAAAACTACTTACATAGAGTCATTTTTAAAAAAGAAGAGGTCAGCTTACGAAATGATAGGATAGCCGTAAACCCCGCAAAAAGACAAATTTCAAAACTGTTCCTAAACTCTTTGTGGGGTAAGTTTGGACAGCGTTCTAACTTGCCACGCACCAGCATTGTCACGGACCCTGACGAACTTTTCAAATTAGCTTTTGTGCCGTACTATGACCTCACCGAGGTTAATTTCATCGATGACGATACGGCCATAGCTAATTGGCGCTATGTAAAAGAGCGCCACACACAAAACAGAAACACAAACATTTTTATAGCCTGTTTTACAACCGCTTATGCCAGACTCGAATTATACAACCTCCTAGACAGACTGCAGGAACGTTGTCTTTATCACGACACAGACTCCGTCATATTCGTGAGTAGAGGGTCTGAATGGACGCCACCCTTGGGTGATTTTCTCGGTGAACTAACTAGTGAAATACCAGTTGACACACACATTACCGAGTTTGTATCCGCAGGTCCAAAGACTTACGGTTACAAACTTAACAACGGGAAAACTGTGCTGAAGGTTAAGGGTATAACACTCAACGTTGCTAATGCACGACTTGTTAACTTTGACAGTTTAAAAGACCTTGTGTTGGATTACTCACGCAACAACGACCCCGAGACGCAGAAAACAATAGGTATCGAGCAAAACGGCATTTTCAGAAATAGGAAGCGTTTGACCATAGAGACAAGGCCATTACGTAAAAACGCAAAAGTGCGTCTACACAAAGAGACAGCTGACGAACGACTTTACAACTTTGCCTTTTGGGTATTAAACATGACTGCGCAATTTCAACATCCTTTTTCGTGTATTCTAGCAGGACCATCAAATTCCGGAAAGAGCTTTTTGTTAAAAAGTTATTAATACATGTGGATACGTTAATGTCGCATAAACCTGACAATGTCATTTGGTTTTACGCATGTTGGCAAAAATTGTATGATGAACTAACACATTTGTTCACAAATATCAGGT